>CM034151.1:455733206-456145824 GCA_019776745.2 Taxus chinensis | reverse complement strand
CTTAGTGTATTCACCCAACCGTTTTGATGAGGTTCATACTACCTATACCATCTATGTACCCACCCTTGTAATGTCATTATAAACTGGCTTGCCTTCCGCTATGGGGTAGTGTTCCCCTTCGCATGCCATAGTAACTCAAACTTTTGCACATGCTTTGCATCATCTTTAATTCCCCTATAGTCTAGTAAGTGTAAAGACATATCAAATAACACTTGGGGAGGTAGTTGAGGCCCTTGTTCTCGATCCAGAGCCTTGGTTTCCTCTGGTGTTTCCTCGTCCACAAGATCCACTGGATCCACTAGGTTATGTTCCTTCTTACCCAAAAAATCCACCTCCTCCAGTTAGCAAAGGACCTGAAGTGGTCATGCCTAGTGTTCCCAATGTCCCACTAAACTAGGTGCCGATGGTTTGTGATATTTTCGCACTACTAGTTGTATGTCTTGTACCACTCCCAGATGTGATACCCAATCCTTGTGTACTTGTACCTTGTCAAAATATTCCTCCAAATATAGGGATGTCTTGCGCAGCCATGGATGTTCCAAAAGATAAATTATATCTTGTGGTTGCAGATCGATTACTCCCACTGATACCAACTGGGTTAAAAATACTTATCCCTTGATCGAGAAAACCAAGCATCAGGGGTTGGTCATTAGGTGGGTTCAAATGCACACCAAAGACTCCTCTTTATCCATGTGATGAACTCTCATCAAAAGATGAAGGGGCCTCTCTCCCACATTTTCCAATATGGGGTAGCACAGACTGCTGAAGTTCCACATCCTCTACATGAACCTCAACTCTTTCTCACAACATCTGCCTCCATAGATCCATCACACTTGTAACGTTAAGTTGTTTAGTCATCACCCTTTCACAAGATTTTCTATACTTTAGTTGTCTCTCCTCCCTTTCCTTTTCATCTGCAATGTCTGCCATCTTCCTCCACCCTAGCTTCCTCTCCCAGCACCTAGAGAAGTTTATTCAGACATGGGAAATGTGTCCAAACTCAAGGTAATGACCAATATTTTCATATCCAAATGAATAACATGCAAAAATGATCCTCTAGGCTCCCTCAAAAAATCAAACTCAATAACTTCTGGGAAATAATACGTATAAATGGCATATTCAAGAGAATAGCTGGTCATCACTCTCTTCCACCAGTGATCAATAGCACACGTCCAAGTTATATATGTATCATGTAGCCTTTGATTGTCATCTTGGGTCCATATGTGTGATCTACAATACCATATCGATCTAGATGTATATGCTGAAATTCATTCATATAGTTCTACTGGGAAACACTAGAAGAATGTCTCATGCAACTCATGGTATAAGTTCTCTTCTACCCATCTACATGCATCGAACTTAGCTCCAGTGCTAAATCTTTGAGAAAACTCATCATCCATGCTCTTGAACCACATTTCAACACTTTCTAAGGTAAAATGATCTGTTCTCATGCATTACATGGACAAAGATGCATGTCATTTCTCAATATAACTTCGAAAAGAGATCCTGGAAATAGAATCAAGATGTAGTCATATTTTATACCCTTAGACTAGTAGTCTAATCCCATACACATAAACCTATCACCCATAAGGCATTGGGTGATCACCTGAGGCACACGTGGGAACTGAGTATCTCCTTTATGTGATTCCTGTGAGAATGCATCATCTTATAATAGATATTCAAATGGAAATGAGTAGAAAATAGCCATGCCACATTCTAAGAGCCTAGAATGATTTGTTATCTCATTACATCTAGAAAAGAGAAATAACAAGCAGTATATGGAAATGGTTAATATATAAAGGAAATGCATAAGTATTATACTTATGAACACATATATGGGTAATAAAAGAACCTTATATTCAAATTAATAGATCCAGTAATCCACATTACATCCCTTGAGGTCATAATAGATCCTCAAAAACCATGCAAAGCCAAGTCATGCATCTGAACTATATTATGTTCATCATATTACAAAATTGAAATAATACCCACCCCTCTAAACATGTCATGAATCCTCTATTCTCCTAATCCCTAACCCTTAAAATCCTTCATTTTTTTTTATACAGGGCTTCACCTCTCTTTTATCTTCTCCGCATTCTCCACACACTATATCCTTCTAATATCGGGTGCTTGCATTTATAGCCTTAGAAAATATTATCCAAATAACTCTCCTAGTTATTTGGATAACTTGTATACATATCTCACTCTCAGTTCCTCATTAAAGCCTGTGCACACTCAGGTTCAATTGGCATAACTCCTTGGTTGCAGTTTCCCCTCGGCACCCCTTATTTTTCCTCGAGCACCTCTGTGTGCTTTCTGTCCACTCCTTCCATTTTCCTTTTCCTCTTTTGTTCCACTCTTCCCTTGCACCCAAATTTTGTGCTTTCACTTTATTCCTAAGTAACTTCTTCACCCTACGTGCATATCAAACTATTTTTAATCAACAAAGTCCTTGGCATGCTCAAGCGTCACACCCATCAATTTTTAATAGTTCTACCTTGACTATGCATTCTATGCTCACATGTTTTCCTCTTTTCCCCATGTACGTCATGCGTGCTCTTATGCGTCTTCCTTTATGTGCTCATCTCTCGCACCCTCCTTTATGCTCCTATGTTCCAAGGTCATCTTCATACATGCTTGAGTGTGCCACATGCAACTAATCCAAGGATGCCAACAAGGTGCCAAATAATTGCAACAAATCAGTAAGTGACACGTGGTAGAAACAACAAATATTTACATAGTTGGCCATTATTTCAGCCAATCCATGCGCGCCACATGTTTTTCTTATGCCAAAAACTCTGACATCTTATGATATCTATATATTTTTGCTACAGAGCTCATATTGGCGCACACCTAGAGTTGTCAGAAAGTTTTTGACATCAGCTACAGTGCCAGAGATTCAATTTGAAATTCTTGGCAAATCTGGTAGTTAAGAAATGGGAAAACATCTTTACGAGAAGATCTGATTGCTCCAACCACCCGATTTAATATGATCCGCCATCATTTCTTCTTTAACATGCCAAATAGGCTTGGGGAAGTGTATTTCATAGATCTCCAGGAAGATTTGTAGGTATTGAATGCTTCTTTTTGGTGGTTATGTTTCAAATTCAGATTTTCCCTTCTTCTTCCCTTCTTCCTCTATGGATTCATCTATAAATGTAAGAGAAAATATCATTTGTTATGTTGGACACTCTGTATCCTTACAAATTTTTCCAAGTTCCCCCTAATTTCTATATCTTGAGATGTAAACCTCTAGATCTGGCCCTTGCATGTGGATATCAGCCTCTTTCATCATTGTAATAGCTCTCTACATTTCTGGAAGTAATAAAAGCATTGTTTAGTGACTATTCTCTATCCTAATGTGTTTGCATTCTTTCCTCTTGCCTTTTCTTTTGTGTTGCATGCTCTTTGTGCCATTTCACGTCCCTTACAGTTCCTTATTTGGTTTTGTTCCATGAGAATGATCTGATGAATACATGATTAGCTATGCTACTCGTGCCTAGCCTCTTTTCATGCATTTCCTTTAATTCTCACTCAGAAAGGATAGTGTTCATCCCTCTTTTCTAGTGCTATTGAATTTTAGTGTATTTTCCTTTCATTTCATCCTTCCATCCCTGGTCCCTTGGCATTATTAACTTAGTTTCCCCTTTCGGCACTAAGAGTAGTAGTTGCAGTAGAAACAGATAGAGGAATCAGCCTTCTCCAGAGATTTGTTCCAAGAACGAAAGATCCCACAACTTGGGGATGGTTCCATTGTGGTATCAAACACCTCAGCCCTTTAGAGATCTATTATGCAGGTACATGTTTGACCAACTAATAGTTTCTGGCATGCCTGGTGGGACTAGTATTGAAAGCTCAAATTTTATATCTCTAAGTTCTGGTGTTTGGAATTAGTGTTTTATGCTTTGGAGGCTCGTTTCAAACACATATAGTGACTACCAAAATTTTAAGATCTTTGTTTCAGAAGTCCTGAGTGCCTTTCATGAGAAGAGTGCATACAAGAAGAAGTGCAACAACTAAATATTCTTTTGAGTACCTCCAGCTATCCCCAAGAATATTTTGTTCCAGAAAGCCTACACATGCATCTCTATCTCCCGCACACCATGTCCATTCAACTCCTCCTCAAAATAGATAACCTACATGCCCTGCAATGGCACATCAACCACCTCCTTCACTTAGGAACTTTGCAAACTTTTCTAGAGTGATTCCCTTATTACTGGTTGTGCAACATGATATGCCAAATGGCGTTCTAAATATTATTCCATAATTTACTAGTGAGAATCAAGTCACCCTCCAGGATCATATCTAGGATATAGAAAATGTTTGTTCACTCTATTTGATTACACATGATGATGTAGCAATCAGGCTGCTTGCAACCTCTTTCAAAGGAAAAGCACTTGAATGGTACTGAGGCCTGAGACTTGGATCTATCACCACCTAGGATGAGCTAAGAACAAATATTTTAAATTAATTTGAATGTAAGCCAAATCACCTATCTTTGGTGGAGTAATTGAAAACAATAAGGAGGTCACCCAATGAGCAGATGATTGATTTCAACATCAGATTTTAGAAGACTTGGGAAAAAATACCTCTTGTGGTTAGACCTACATCCCAACATGTTTCTTGTATTATCTGAAGGCACTCAACAATTATATTTGGGTTATGATCCAATCCATGGGAGGTAGGACTTTACTAACTGCTTATAGTATTGCAATAAGGGTAGAAAATAGTCTTATTCAGGTAGGAAATTTGCCTCCTAGACCACCTATTCCCTTGTTCCCATAAATTTCACAAGCGCCCCATCCTTCTATGGCCCATATCCCTATTCTTGAGCAAAGCACACAACTATTTTCCTCAACATCCTACTCTCCCGTACAATAGAAGGATAATGAAGATTTAAATTCCCTTATTAGAAATTTATCAAACAAAGTCATATCAATAGAAAAGTAACATGCGCAAGCCTATAGAGGTAATTCTAATCAGGCGCATAGTCAAAGCAATTAGACTTGGTGGAATCATTATGGAAATAAAAGATATGTGCCCAACCAAAAAAATGATAGATGACATCCCAATGCACATCTGTCCTTGCAAGTTGTTCCTCCCATGCCTTCTCTTCCAGCTCCTAGTGCAAGTTAGGTACTCGTCCCAGTTCAGAAAAATTTGGCACAAGAGTGAGAATGGTGATTCCCTTGCAACATTCCTCACAATAAATATCATTGTGCCAATTTTTTGTACGCCCAATCCTTCATGATAAAAAATACTTCATTTTGCAAGCCCTCAACAAGTTCCCTTGAAGCATAAAATCCAAAAGCTCCTTTAGAAACAAATTTGATGCTCTTTGGCATGGAGGACTTCTGTGTAATAAACCAAGATGCAGAAGATAAAAATAGACCACATGCCCAAGTTTTGGACAACACAAGATATAAGAAGAGGATGTTAGATTTGGGTGCGCAGGTCCCACTCCTAGAAACACGAGTAGATCCTTGAAATTATAAAGATGTAGATAAGACATCCTGTGGTAAAATTGCTCAAGTCCTTATGCAAGAGGTCCCACACAATGCTCTTTCTAAAGCAATGTGTGCCTCTCCTTTGGTAGGCCAAGCCTCTGATTTAGCTAAAGTTCATGCTTCTACACTTTAACACTCAAGAAGGGATGTTTTTCCCCGAATGCATAAGACATGGGACCTTCCATTTAGCATTGTTTACCTGATGAAGATAACAAACATAAATTTCACAATGTGGGATGCCCTGACCATTCCATCTCAGTGGGATATGTTGCATGAAGCTTTAACACAACTCTAGCATGTTGATCTAGCTGTGTAGAGGCCACACACTTCTATCAATGTCTACCAAGAAGAGGAGAAACAAGTAAGTAATTTTTTTTAGAACCCCACCCTTATATATGTCCTTGATCAGAGGAAAACACCTAATGCATAATTACATGATTGACGTAGGTCCTAGTGCTTCTATTATGCCTAAGAAAATAGCTGATGTCTTAAGTCTAAAATATAGACCTTTGTCTAAAGGAGTCCTGTAACTTGATGGTTCAATTGTCACCACTTTAGGAGTCATCAAAGATCTTGAGTTAACTCTCCATGCATGTTCAAGCCTAATCATTTACCTACCTCCTTTATTTTCCATATGCCTATCAAGAGACTTCACTACTAAAGTGGGTGGTTACTTGTCTTCTAATTGGTCTCATGTGTTACTCAAGACAAGGTATGGTATCCGTTTTACCATACAAGATGAGCCTATATTTTCCTATCGTGTAGAGTCATATGTCCCATCCCCTCTCTAAGAAAACTATTTAATCCAAGAAGAACAAGCTTTAGTTTCGGAAGAGAAGTCTCTTCCAACCTATGTTCCTGACCTGGTGCTTGATGAATGGGAGGAGAGACACCATAAATTTGATCCATACACTGAAGAACTGGAAGCTTATGAAATTGGGCTTGGTACTTACTGCATTCTTGAAGAATAAGCTATGATACCATGTGCACTAAAGAAAGACAAAGTTGAGTAGGTTCTGTGGAAATTTTACTTTGATGGATCCAAGAACAGAAATGGTGCAGGAGTAGGAGTGGTTCTCATTTCCCCTAAGGATGAGAAATCATTCTTCACGTATAGGCTGTAATTTATATGTTCTAAAAATGTGACAAAGTATGAAGCACTGGTGCATGGCTTTCTCATTGTTGAGAAGAAGAAAATTAAGGTTCTACAAATCTTTAGGGACAAATAATTGGTTGTCCACCAAGTCACCAACAAGTTCCAAAAAAATAATAAGCTTTTCATAGCTTATAAACATAGATTATGGGACCTCCTTGAGATATTTGATGCTCTAAATCTGTAGGTGGTGTTGCACAATATGAACAAGGAAGATGACTAGATGGCCACGTTGGGTTCACAATTTTCTCCTACTGAGGACTTTTTCAAAGGAAACACTCAACACATTAAGATGGTGATCAAACCATCCATTCCAAAAAACAACACCAGTTGGCAAGTGTTGGGCAGTGATGCGTAGATTGTCCTTTTTATCCATAATGAAGTTGAGTTATCATCAAGCATGCAAGCTAACTTGCATAATAGCTATGGTGACCAAGTGATACAGCTAAAGACAAAAAAAATTCCTAAAGGGTTGGTCACCTTAGAGAAAATGTTTAGCCCTGATGATGAGTTCAAGGATAAAGAAAGGTTCATGCGCAGCATGCAAGAAGATTGCTCCCCACTCACTATTATGCACAGAAAGGAGTTGTTGCTTAGTAAGAATTATGGACATGAGGAGAAGCAAGCCTTTATCTATCTCTGTAAAAAATATAGTAATATCTTCTCATGGGAGTATGAAGAACTAAATTTTTTTGATACAAGTATTTCTCAACACTCCATTGACCTTGATCTTGGTATCAAGCCCGTCAGAAAGAAGCAGGGGCCATTCAATCCAAAGATAGAGCCCCTCATCAGAAAGGAACTATCCAAAATCATTGAGGAAAAAATTATTTTTCCTATAAAATAATCTACTTGGGTTACAAATTTGGTTCCAGTGTGAAAGAAGAATAGTGAAATCAGAATTTGTGTTGATTTCATAGATTTGAATAAGGCATCTCTAAAGGATCATTATCTTTTGCCTTGAATAAAGTAGATTTTGTATATTGTGGTTGGTGCACAAATATTCTCCATGCTAGATGGATATTCAAGTTTCAATCAGATCCTAGTCAAGGAAGAGGATTAATTCAAAACAACATTTACAACCAAGTGGGGAACATATGCATATCAGAAAATGCCCTTTGTTTTGTCAAATGCGGGCACCACATTTCAACGCGTCATGGATATTACCTTCAAAGGATATATCAATGAGTTCATCTTGGTGTACCTTGATGACATAAATTTCTTCTTAAAGCACAACGCGGATCATATGGTGCACCTAGAGAAAATATTTGAGAGATGTAGAGAGTTTGGGGTGTCACTTAACCCCAAGAAGTGCAACTTTGTGGTGGCACAAGGCAATCTCTTAAGCCTTTTGGTTTCAAAGTATGGCATCGCAATTGATCCTAAGCATATTTCAGTCATCCTAGCTCTTTCCCTGCCAGCACACAAAAAGGCCCTATAGTCCTTCCTTGGCAAAATCAAATTTGTTAGGTAGTTTATCCCTAACTTTATAAGACTGATTTGGCCCATTACCTTGATGCTCAAAAAGGACATAGCCATCAGATGGATAGCATAAGGAAGAGAAAGATTCAAAAAGATCAAACAAGAGATTAATTACACACCAACACTTATCAACCAAGATTATTTAAAGGATTTCACCCTTTATGCTTATGGTTCTGATGCAAGTGTTGTTATTGTCCTAAGAAAAGCAAACAAACAAGGGATAAAATAAATAATGGATTTCTTCAGCCAGACGTTGAAGGATTATGAATTAAAGTATAGTCACGCAGAGAATAAATTCTTCTCCATCATGCGTCCCCTCAAGAAATTCAAGAATATGATCACCACCAATCATATTGAAGTGTTAGTCTCCCACTCTTCTGTCAGAGACTTCATCATGTGAGTAGAAATTAGTGAGAAAAGAGCATGATGGGTGACCAAAATCATGGAATACAATGTGACTATTAAAGCCACAAAGCTGGTAAGAGGTAGTGCACTATGTAGGAAGATTGCTGAGGATGTGCAGAATGAACCTGAGGCTTCATTATTCCTAGGAGGACCTCTCGCGTGTAGAACTTGAGTAAAATATAGGTCCCCTAGCTTGCGTGACTAGATGAAGGACATGATCACATTCCTTTCCAAGGGTACATATCCTCTTGGTTTAAACAAAGAAAAGAGAAGACATATGAGGTTAAAATCTATACCTTATGTGTTGATTGATGGACTTCTCTTCAAAAGGAATCTTAATGGTGTGTTGTTAAGATTTATTAATGGCCCAAATATTGAAAAAGTGTTACCATAATTTCATGATGGATCCTCTAGTGGACACTTCTCTTCTAAAACTAAAACAATGAAGATCATAATGTTAGGTATATTATGGCCTACCATGTTTACAGATGCACATAAGTGGGTCATAAAATGGAAGGAATTCTCTTTCTTTACAGGAAATAAAATATTGGCAGCAATTCCCCTCTAATGAATCCAAACGAATCATCCTTTTGTGCAATAGGGTCTCGAATTCATAGGTAATATAAATCTACCTTCAAGCACTGGACATAAATGGGTGTTAACAACTATAGATTACTTCACCAGATGGAATTTTTTTTTCATGTTTAAGGAATCAACTGAGTCAGTCATCCTTGACTTTCTCGAAGGTATAGTCACAAGGTTTAGAGTTCCTCAAACCATTATCTTGGATAATGCAAAATCCTTCCTCGGTACTAAAATCATTGATTGGGTTCTAATTCTAGGTGTTTAGCTAAAGAATTCTTCCAACTATTACCCTCAAGGAAATGGTTTGGTAGAATCAACAAAGAATAGCATGATCAAAATCATGAAGTGCACAATAAACATCAGCCAAAGATAGTGGCATACAAAGGTCTCGTGCACGTTCTGGGAAGATAGAATCACACTCAAAAAGGAAATAGGAACTTCTCCTTACAAGCTTGTTTATGGAAAGGATGTCATCCTTTGACACTAGATCTTAATTTGTTAATGCTTACCCAAGAGATGGAATTTGAAGGTGTAGAACAAAGAGAAATCAGAATGACAGAGCTGGTTAATCTTGAAGAACTAAGGAACTATGCCATGATCAAGCTATAACAACATTAGAAAGTAACAAAGAAATGGTTTGATAGAACGGATAGGCCTCAAGCTTAAAAAATTGGGGACTTGGTTTTAAAATGGGATGTTGATAGAGCTGAACCAGGGAACCATTAAAAATTTGATGCACTTTGGAGTGGCCCATACATCATCATTTCTTGTAAGGAGGGTAAATCTTTCAAGTTAACTCATCTTGATGGAGGTGCACTATAAATCCTAGTAAATGGGATCTATATCAAACCCTTATATTAAGTGTATTGAATCATGTTGTATATATTAGAGTAGTTTTGATTCCTCCAAGTGTGTTACACGCACATTGTTTGTTTGTACATAGTTCTTTCTTATCGCATGCTTCTTGTATGTGCTCTTCCATTGCTTCCAGAATGTAGAGGTTCTCTCAGTGGTTGCATGATTTAGAATAGAGTTAATAAATTATATTCAAGTGACTACAGGGATAGTTTCATGATTACATAGCAAACTCCATGCCCAATGGATGATCCAGGCTACTGATCTTCTTCATCTATCAGGTAGATGGCCTTGAAAGTCACTAAAAACTGTTATCCAAATAACTCTCCCAGTTACTTTGATAACTTGTATACATATTAGACACTGATGAAGTTGAGTGGGAAATAAAGATATATAAGTAGGAAAGAAGGTTCTCTAAAATTGGTTGAACGGGAAAGTGATGGAAGGGAAATTCCACCCAGATTAGAGGATCTTATGGTAGAAGAATTCAAGATTTATGAACATGATGATCATCTAGAAAGGTGTCCCTCATCTAATCCCTTGGATTCCTAGTCAAATAAAGTTGGAAATGTTGGATATGTCTTGAAAACCCAAAATTTCTTCCTCCAAGTGGTTAAAGAGGATTCTAGAAGTGTTCTTGAAATATCGGATTCTCTACTCAAAAGCACTACAAATAAACTAAACCAAGCCTTGGTGGGGAAGCTAGTGGGTGGAAGACCCAATATTGATGCTGTTAGAAGATGGGCCAAATTGAAATGGAATCCGGAAGGGCATCTAGAGGTAAGTGCACTCACTAATGGTATTTTCCTCTTTAAATTCATTAGCAATGAAGATATGTAGAAGGTTTTGGAAGAAGGTCCCTGGTTCTGGGGAAAATCTAGCTAGTATATGAGAAAATGGGAACCAACCTTTAACCCAGAAAAGGAAAATCTGAGTTAGTTTCGGGTTTAGATATGCCTTCCAAACCGACCTTTGGAATTATGGCATGACAATATTGTAAAAGGCATATCGAACTCTTTGGGATCTTTGGTTATGATAGATAATGCCACAAGGAATATGACAAGACTTATATGTGCTATATTTTGCATCCATACAATTGCTGATAAGGAGATCCCTAGCAATATTTGTAACACCTTTAACAAATAGTTATATTTCTCTTTTACATTACAAGCATTGGCATGTGATTTTATTGAATGAGCTGTGTTTCCTTTATTGTTGAAAATCATGCTTTTTATGGATAAATCATTTCTTCCCTTGGATTCATTGGATTGAAATAATATGGCTTGCAAGAATCCATTTTCTCTTCTTGTAGGTAAGTTACAATTTGGTTTTGAAAGTTGTAAACTTATCTCTTTTAACTAACTCATCCTTGGATCAATTCCAGTGATCCAAGCTATGTTTTAAATCTCCTTACCAGAGTGAATGGTAAAATTGGCATTCATAGGTGGAGAGACGTAGCAGACTAAAATTTGTATGTTAACAATTCTTTGGTCTTGTATGAACGTGTCTTCATTCGATTGTATGATTGTGCTTAGATCTTTAGGATTGATCTCTTCAGGATATTTAATGGTGTAAGAAAAATAAAGTCTACTTCACCAATATGAAGGGTATATAAATCCTAAACCTAAAGGATTATCCTAATGGTATCCTAAACTAGGTAAATGCACCTACTTCCTAGATATATCTACTTATTTGGGTTGTAGTCTAACCTAAGCTTCGTATTCTATTTTGTTGGGATGGTGTCCTAACCTAAGTTCTTGTGCTAAATGAAAAAGGGAGAAATTACTAAGGTAATGCTAGGTGATTTTAACCTAATACCTAATACTATATGGTTGTGAATTTGATCTAACCTAAGGTGGAAATTACTAATGAAATGATTTTAACTAAACCCAAGGTTATAACCTAAGTTTAGGGAAATCTATCCTAAACTATTGAAAGGTAACCTAGGGTCGCATGGCATTATGGTGACGGTTCCAATGGAATTTATTTCATTTGATTTGATTAATTAAATGAATGGAGGTACAACCATTTTTGCAAAGGAAAGTAAAATATAGTGGAAGCATACGTGGAGGCTTCACTAAAGCTGGAAATGCATATTGAAGTGGAAATAGCATTCACCAGTTTTAGGAGGTGGTGGTAAGGAGAGATAGGTGGAATATTTGGGAGTAATTACATTAATGAACCTCGGTTTTTGCATGCAACCTGTCTTGGAAACAAGGAAGGAAGATTTGTTGGAGATTGTTTGATCTTCCATGCATTGTGATTTTTTCTCTGTATGGAGCTATCTGGTTCTTTGAACCAACAGTTTGACTTTTACTTTATGGATATTTTTGGTTTCTCTGGTCTATTTTCGATCTAAGGAAAGTATATGAGGCATTGGAAGAAAATATGTTTGGTTGTTGATATTTCATGGAGGAGTAAAAGAGTTGGAAGCTCGGATAGAAGTATCCTTCAAATTAGAAGAAGCACTATCAGGCATGATAGGTTCTACCCATTAATATTTCTTGCTTTCTTGTAAATTATTCATTAACACAATTCTACTCTCATGAGATAAATGTTTTCATGTTTTGTCTGGTTATTTACTTTCTTGGTTGTATGAATCTCTATTATTTTTTGATATGAATCCATTGCATGATAATGTTTACATTTAGAAAATATCTCTCTCTCTCTCTATGCATGTTTGATGGTGATAGCTATGTGGAACTTGTATTCGAGTATGGTGTATGGTTCTAAACTTGTATGTTAAGCATTGTGTTAGTACTAAACTTGTATTGGAGGATTGTGTTGTTCAGAACTTGCTTTCAAAGCTTCGGTGTTGTTCCGAACTCGTATTTTAATATTTGTGTTTCATTTCAAGCTCATATTCGAAGGTTGGGTGTTCTGAACCTGTAAATGAGACTTGTGTCTACTTTGAATTCATCTTCATGACTTTGAGTTTAGTACCGAACTCATTTTATAAGATTATGTTGTTCTAAACTTGCATTCAAAGCATTGTGTATGGTTCTGTACTTGTATTCTGAGATTTTCATTTTACTTGTATTCAAGGTTTTGAGTCACTTAGAACTCATATATGGGACTGTCTGCTCGAAAATACTAGAGAGAATAGTTTTGGGTTTGAGTTGATATGGTAATCTCTTTTGAGATCTTCTCCTTGGAGCTTCTTGAGTTTGGAATGGTTGTCGTACTTCTATTTTTGAGACTATAATACCTTCTTTGAACTTGTAAGGGTGTGTAAATATGGAGGATATTATTCTCTCCTCTACTCTAAGAAAACCTGCATCTTGTTAAAGGCTTTACTATTTTGTTTAAAGGTTATGGACCTTTTAGGAAACTGTATCTTGTTGTGGGACTAAGGAACCTCTGGTTTGATACTGTACTATTATTTTCTCAAGTTGGGTTTAAATAGAAATCATTTGAAATAGTCGTTAAGAGTTTTTTAATTTTATGGAAATGTAGTATTCATGCTCCTTCTTGTGATTGATTTTTGGAATGAATACCTTCTCTGTCACAATCTTTATGGATGGAGATTTGCAAGTCTCTTTGTTGTGAAATCTGTTTCAATCAAGTTTGAGGTAACATTGGGACCTTGCTTGAATTAATGTGGGATGTTGATCGTGTAAAGCCAGGAAGACACTCAAAGTTTGATACACTCTGTAGTGGTCCTTGTATGATTTCAGCTTGCAAGGAACACAACACTTTTCATCTTTCGAAGCTGAATGGACAGGAACTTCCCATTCCTATGAATGGTATGTTTCTAAATTTTTTTTATTGAAAATACTATAGTGATTGTTAGAGTAGGATTTCCATTCAATAAGTGTCATTTCTACACATTGCTTCATTTTTCAATTCATTAAGTGAATTTGTGCACATGATCTGGTTTACCAGATCCATTCCTAGCTTTAGTTTTTTTTTGGAAAGGTTAGACTTTTCAGAAAAGGAAAATTGTTGTTGCATGTTTGGAATCCATGCCCAATGGACAAGAGCAAGGCAATGGTATATAAGCTAGCAGAAAGATTTCCCCGTAGGATCGCCAGAAATGTTGACAATTTGTGCACTTGTGTAAAAATAGAAACTCAAAACTTTGTTACGATGGATAGCATGGGTGAAGTATAGCTAAGCTATGGGAGTTCATATCAGATTATGTCGTTACTGCTGATTTTTTTTAAAATTTACATGAAATTTGGAACTATGTGTGCTGTTACAAAACATAACAGATCACATAGTCTACAATTTTATGACCATCCTCAACAAAAGAACACAATCCTCGAAGGAAAGTTGTGTCATCTTGATGAGGACATCTAATTGTAGAGTAGGTGAAGTGTAAAGTTTTGGAACAACAAACATAAGTGTAGATTACACAAAATCAAAGTTCATTACTGAGTGTTACAAGTTCTATTAAATGTTCTTTCCTTTATGATTAAGACATTCAATTATGTTACTGAGTTGTTTAGTTAATTATACAATCCATACAGAAAGCAGAAATGTAGAAAGAGATATACAACTCATTCATAGAATCCAATGTTTTATTCACAAGGAGAGTCAAATGTTTCCCACACAAGCCAGGGGATTTAACTGAAAAGTAACATACAGCTACTGAAAAGAAAGATACACATGCATGAAAGAGAAAGTAAAGGAGTATGAGTGAACCCATCATTGCCTTGTATATTCTTTGTTGTGCAGAGTATCTCCTTGCCAACTCCTTTCATCCTCAAGGCATGGACCTGAAAAGCAAAAATAAGGAAATCATCAATAAAGAGCTCAGGGTTAATTCATATTCCTACACTTTCCTAATTCGTGCATATGGATCTCTAAGAAAAAGGAGATGTAATTTATTTGAAGATCAGATTACATAGATCACTCAGGAAGCATAAATAGAAAAGAGAATAAGACGCATGGACACAAGAGAGGCCAACAAGCCTAATTATTTTCTAACTATTTTCCTAAGTTTTCAGGTACGAGTTGTAGCCAAAAAGAAAAATAGACAAGTCATAAGTGCATGCAAGAAAAGGAAGAATGTAACTCAAAGTTCCAATAGTTGTTCTAAAATGGAAGAAGTTTCAGTACAAAAGAGAGAGTGGAAGATATAAACACTTGTTTTAGTTGCAGCAGAAGAGGAAGAATCATATTTCAAGAAGCTGAAGCTAAATGGAAAGAAGGGATTATAGCTGAAATAGGATGAGAGAGAAGATTCTGGGAACATTTTTCTAGGGCTTCGCCATGTAAAATGGACATTTGCAACTTTTCATCATGTTGTTTTCAATTACTACATGCTTTAAAAGAACTATTCAAATCAAATAAGTGATACAGGAAGCAGAAAAGCATTACATGATCAAGATAAAAAATTAACATGATTTCAGTTCTCAATTGGTATATCAGGTCAGCAAGAAAAGTATTACTTTTTATTTTCTAGATTAGAAAATACAACTACTATTTCTTGAAAAGTCATTATAGAGAATTATTCTGGGAAAATTTTGATAGGGCTTCACCATAAAAATAAACATTTCAAATTTTCTAGCAAGCATGCAAGTAAGAGACAATTGCAGAATGGAAAGAAAGCATTGGAAACAAGGCTTATGGCTAAAATAGTAATCACAAGTTTCAAATTAGAGCAATGATTAAGATCATAAATGATGTTGTATATAAAGGTACAAACATGAATGCAAGGAAGCATGATACAGATTTAAAAAAAAAAACTTATTACTTCCATCTCATTATTTCAAAGGGAAGATAACCACACTCGGGCAAAGGTTCACATCCAAGGATATCAGGGTGAAACACAGATGCTTAGAAGAATATTTCTTTTAGACTACTACCAAGTTACAAAAGTACATCATGTTTACAATACAAGGGTGGATCAATTATATAGTCAATATCTCAGAATAGAAATTATTCACAGATCTAACCAAGTGACTGTCATAAGGAGAATGAAATTTTTAGGAATGGAAAAGAATGGAGAAGTCCAATCACTCACATCAATGAGCATTCCGGTCTAATCATTTCAGTTTAAAAGAGATCTACAATTTTGATAACTAATTTTACACAAAACTTTAAAGAAATTTTTCAGTTACATCAAGCATCCATTGAAATCTCAAATTCATGATATCAGAATCCTCCTAATAGCTTGCATAGGGATTTAGAAAACAAAAATATATGGGCACTTCCAAAAATATCAGGCAAAATTATCAAGTCATAGACTTACAGGGATCAAATATGTAAAAGTCGAGCTTCACAATTTGACCTAACTCATACTAAGTTAACAATCAACGTTCAAAGATTAATCTGTGTGGAATTAAAAAGGAGAAACATTCAAAAAATCTCAATGCAAACTTGGAGACACTAACCACAAGAATAGAAATTTAATGGCTAAGGGTAAGCTCAAGGATCACATGAGGTGCAAGGAGGAGAGAAAATAAAACAATTACCTGATGAACAGATTTTAAAATAACATTCAGAGCACAACTCAAGTGGAGGATCTTTGAATCAGGAAACACATGCATATCTAGGTTAAAATATGTTTGAGTATTTTAAAGAAAATCATCTCTCTTATTGAAATAATATTCAAGTTTCAATATCAGAGTAGAGATCCAAGCCACTAGTCGGAAATCCCATGGATGGGTATCAAGAAATTATAGAATTCACAAACATCTTGAAAGTTTTAGAAATATATCTAAGGAAGAAAGATGAAATGGAAATGTACGTGTGCAGAAGTAGAATTAACTCACCAATGAACACTCGTGGAAGTTGACATCAACTAGGGTTTACTCATAAAACTCAGAAACATTGGCCGCATGACTTCACAGAGCTTCAAAACTTATAGAGACCATTTTGTAGAATAACAGAGCTTTAAAACGATGATAACTGGTAAAAGATCAACCAAATATTTCTTAGGAGTAGCCAAGAGCTCAAAATCTATACCATACCAGCCATAAAAAAGCCAAGCTTGAGATCAAAATAATGGTGGATACTTCATCTAAAATACCACAGCTGAATGCAATATTTCACACCCACACATCCTTGAGAAAAGGAGCATGCTCAGATACAAAACAAAATGATTAGAAATGGTGGCCTCAAGATCTCATAGAAAGCTTAATAGAGGCAAAAAAAACTGAAAATCTTGTGCAAGAGCCGAGCTCACCAAAGAAACAAGAATTAAATATGAATGAACCATATTCAGAAACCATTTTTTTTCTGCAAGAGATTTGAGGTTGAAGGGCTTCAGTAATGGCGTTGAGTAAATTTTTTCTAGGGATTTTCCTACAAACCAAATTTGAATGAAATGATCATCAGGTTCCATTTTTCCTTTACCATAACAACTCGAAGAGAGAGTTAATAAAACCCTAACCAAGGGTCAAGCATCAACGATCAAGCTTCAACCAAGTACATAGATCAAAGGATGAGGATTATGCATAGAGATCAAAATAAGTAACCGTAGTTAGTCCCCACTGACCGTTTTAAATGCAAATCCTAAACCCTAATCATGAGTCAGAGATCGATGACATCAGGCCAATCGGTACAAATATCAATGGTGCAGGTTCCATTTCAAATATCAAAGCAAACTCGGCCTAGGTCAGATTGCCACTAACAAAGCGTATAAGGGGTGAGTCATCATGTAAAGAGGGCCAGCCCACATCATCAGATAAAATAAAATATCATTGCATTAAACTTTAACAACTATATTTCATGCTAAAAAATTCAAATGCAAACAAAATTATGCCTTCCATGATCACTGAAAAGGGAATTTCCAAACTATACACTTTCAAATAAAAGACCGACACATATATACATGCACGTATTTGTTAAAAGTGGTGGAGAATATAGTGGCATGTGTCATGTAAAATGGTCACCCATTTTATTTTGCTAAGTCCATCAAGGTGGCCAAACCAAGAGGATTGGAGGTGGTCCCCACTTCAAGGAAGTAGAGTTGACTTGCAGAATGTCACTTATGTACTCACTAGAAAACATAATGAGTGTCAACATCATAGACAAAGGTGGTCCCAGTCAGATTGATATTTGGATGAATTATTTTGTAAAGTATTGCAATTAATGTAATTATGTTGCTCACAATTAGAGAGTTGAATTTTTGCATGCTTCACAAGAAGACATAATAGAGAAGAGACAAAGTTGTATGTCATGGAGAGAGACTTGCCTAGCAAGAAATTTTATTTTTGGAAAAATTATTCACCCAACTTTATTAAAAATATAACAGTCAACTTCAATTGACTGAGATGTAATGAAAGGCTATTAATGCCTGTTGTACTAGTTTGTATTATTTTATCCTTTTATTTATTATTAAATAAAGGATAAAATTAGGACTAGTTTGTACTAGTTTGTTCTAGACTCTATTTCCCAATGGGATTAAACACTTGCTATTAACTAGATATTCTGAGGTCCTTTTTCTATACCTTGTATAAATTCATTCCAATCCCCAGAAAGAGCAACCTGTTGTCACTTACCCAAAAAATATTTGCATTTTTGTTAAATTTTTTGAAATTTTTGAGTAAGTTAGGCTTTATGAAGTCTTTTGTTTGCCAATTTTTAGGCATTGGGGTATTTTTTCTTTGTTTTGTTGGTGTTTTAGGTTTTGGTTTCCCACATGTCCCATGTTCCTCTGGGCTCCCCATTCCCCATTTCCCTGCCTTCTCCACAATGAGTTGGCCTTTCTTTGTTTTGCAAAGGTTTCAGCCTTTTTGTGAACCCGCAGTTTGTGTCCTCCCTGGTCATTGGTTCTCTGCATCCCCATAGTACCTGTAATCCTTAATTCAAAATTTTATAAGTATCCTTTGTTTTGTGGGTGTTTCAGCCTGGTGGAGAACTTGTGTCCCAATGTCTCATGGACCTTCTGTGCACCTTTTATTCGACTTACACGCTTTCTATTAAACATTGGTGTAGTACAAAACTTTCAACTTTTTTTTGTCCCAGGCATCCCAAGTACATTCTAAACCTCATTTCTCCATAGACCTACCTTTTCTGCATCGCAATCATTTTATTTATATTGCAGATATTTCGTCTCCTTGTGTCCCAAATGTGCCATGATGTCTTGGGCCTCTCGTCCTCTTTTCTTCTACCATACCCACTTACCGAAGGCCAAGATGACATCTTGTGTTGTAATTTTTTCCATTTTCCATAATAATTTGAGTCCTTCATTTAATGCACTCCACTGAACCTTTCTAAATGGGATTATATATATAATAGGGAAGACTTATCATTTTCACCACAAGAATTTACAGTCAAATTATGTACCCCATTCCCACACCTCCTCAACTATTTCTAGCCATGGCAAGGACATTCCTTACATTTTTTCATAAAATCAAAGTGCATCTTGCTCTTGAGAAGGTCATCATTCATTTGATGGTCCAAATTAGAGTTTTTAAAAATCCTTATGTGAGAATTCAAATCTATTTTATCTTATGCCCTACCATATTTCCGTTTTCCAAGAATCCATCATCCCATCTGAGTTATTGTTTCTCAACCCATTTTCTATCATGAAGATCCATTTCAAAGGCCATGAGCATCTCTTCTATCTTGATACTTCCATTCCAAACACAGGGGACATCGATGTGTAACTGTACGTACCCAAAATTATATGTACTGTACAGTTGGAAATTGGTTACAGAAGCCCTGATGATGATACAGGTCTCCTCGCAAGGTGTTCGGGATCCAGAAAAGCCCTCAGAGTATGCATTAACATCCCACATGCCTCGCTTTGCCCTTGCGCCCTTTGTTTTCCCCTTTTTTCCCTCTTTCCTTGGCTTCTTGACCTTCAGTGATGAAACCGCCGCCCTGCAGGGTGGCGGTCTCGTGACTGCCGCCCTGAACAGGGCAGCGGTCCTGTAACCGCCACCCTGCTCAGAGCGTCGGTCCTGTGTATGTTTTACAAAACGCTCTTTTGACGCGACCCGCGTGAAATATCATGATTTACCAGCTTTTCCTTGCCGAATTGAGCATATATTAATGTTTTTGGTCCCCCTAAACAGTGATTTATCTTTGTTTAATGGTGGGAGAGTTCAATTTGAACTTGCCTTCTAGTCATTATAAATGCTATAAATATGCATCTTGTTTACAAGTAAATGGTCTTAGTTCTTTGGTCTGGAGTCTTCATTCTTGAGTTTCAGTCTTCAATACTCAGTCCTAGATTTATTTTATGAACCATTTTATCTTTAGCATAGATTAGAATTTTGAGTATTTAGTTATGCCTCACTGTACACCGATAACGATCCTACTAGGAATCATATAGGCCAAGCTCTGTTCTCTTGCGCCATCCCTCTCCTACTTGTACTTCGTTGTATTTATTTGAAGCTGCTATTATTCATTGTTTGAGTACCTGTTGTTTATCATTTTGTTTCATCATTGCTATAACGACCCTGCTAGGAATCGTATAGGCCAAGTTCTGTTCTCTTGTGCCATCCCTCTCCTACTTGTGCTTCGTGCCATTTTTACTTCAAAATAGTTGTCGTCCCAGTGCCTTCCCTTGCCAATGTTTCTATACTCCTACTCTTTCTGGATTCACATGAACATGCAAGAACGAAGAGATCATTCTGAGGGGACAAGCTACAACACAATTGGATTTGCCTCTGCTCAGTAAACTCCACGTTTAAATTGTCAAAGTTATTATCAAATAGAGTAGTGAATCATTTTATTTCAGTTAAGCTCACTTTCAATATTGTCAGGGAAGCTGTGGGGAATAATAGTTTATGAGAAACTATGATTTGTTCCTCACTTCTGAGGTAGGATTGAAGGTTTTCAATTAAGTTAATTAGTTGTCTTTTATTTAGATTCACACATCTGCACAGGTGAATAACCACACTGGGTTATCTCACTTGTTTAGTTTTAGTATAAAAGTAGTTTAATAAGTCGTTTGCAATTATAATATTTCAATCGTGTATTTTGTTTAGATTAGTTTCCCTTTCAGCAGTAGTATAAATTGTTATTTTCAGTTTAAGTTAATTTGGAGACTTCATAACTAGATTAACACTGAGATCCTTGTTAGGAGATAAAACCATAGGGAACTTATGCTACCCGCTCATAGCCTCTAAATCTCCCCTTTGTCATTTCAGCTACCAGGAGATCACACTACCATATCTTAGTCACTGATCCTCCCATAGTTAGCCATAGGAAAGTTGCTTGCCAATTCTCATCCTTGCCTGCAGCTTTGTTTATCTAGAAAATTGGCCATAATCCCGGCTGTGACTTCATCTAAGTCACCCGCATTACAAATCACCGGCTGTCTCGGCACGACCTCGAGAGGTCGGGTACAGGGAAGGTCACTTGCTGATTATCATCCTCACATGTCACTTTTCGGTCGTACAAAATTGGTGAACCTGACGTGAAACAAACAAATTATTTCACCTTCTCTTTGAGAATTTTCATCTTCTCTCTTTCACTTTCACTCTTTCCCATTATTCTGCGGGTATTCATAATACCCCCCGAATATGTTGGGATTTGATGCATACGGCAGACCCCTCCTTGGTCTTGAGGCATACTACGCCCAAAAAAATAGGGAATCATCACCCTCGCTCTCAGTATGGGGCGACAACTATTCAACTAATCAGTTGTCAATGCAAACCCCAAGAACCAGATATAGTTTGTCTCTTCAAACCGAGGAGTTAGATCAACTCCCTCGAACCCGACAAACAGAGCCTTCAGGGTCAAACAATATGACGTTTACTGGAGAATCTGGTTCATCTCCTCAAATACTACTCAGACCACATATTAGTAGACAATCAGATCCATACCTAGTCTTAGACGATGGACAATCAATACCTTATCCTAGGAGTGAACAACACTCCCGGGGTATGTACCCACCTATAGGAGGTTTACAAGTACAACCCGAGACCCCTTTTCAAGAAAATACCTCTACAGGAAATATTCTTGGAGAAACTTGGTAAGATAGCAATCATTTCATGACAGGCTATCACATGCCTATACAACACCAGGGTATAAAACAAATGCCGCTCAGGCAAAGTACCGTGACTTCACCAAATGAAGTCATTTCAACGTTAGTAGAAAGAGTGAGAGGGTTAGAACTTACTCAAGCAAATCAAAATTCTTCGTTCATGCAAATGGGGAGTTCCAATCCTCCATATCACTCTGGCCAAGTAGATCTCCTCACAGGAGTAGGCACGTTAGGCATGCCTCCTCAATTTCCTCAACAAACACCAACAAGGCCCACCGTCTCTAACACTATTCCTCTAGGTCTAGTGTCGAACAATCCATTCCTTGACAATACCCCGTCCTATTTAAACATGTACTCTAAATCACCACAAGGAGATATGTTCTCCTCTCCCGGCATGTTTGCTCCAACGCAGGGACCTCCCTATGCCCCTGCCAACATGTACGCTGCACCATATCAACAACCTATCCCACCACTCCCTCAGCAAACATCATCAATGGTCGAAACCTATGCGATAGGGACTTATTCAGAATATCTAAAGGAACCCTTAGACTTGACTATATGAAGCATCATGCTTCCAAGACCTCTTCCCAATTTACCCAAGTTCAAGGGCGAGGGAGATCCAAATGCACATATCAAGGCTTATGCTACAGCCATACGAGAATTACTCCCTTGGGATGGGGTTGTTGCTAAAATATTCCCCAAAACCTTGGAAGGAATTGCTCTCGACTGGTATTATAGGATACCTGAAGCCTCCATCCATTCATTTAAATAACTCATGTTAGAGTTCATCAAAGCCTTTGACATGAACAAACTGTTGAGAACAGGAATCAGGGAATTCTTGCACATCAAACAAGAACACAACGAATCTGTCACCCATTTCATCCAAAGGTGGTGCACAGTTCTTTATTCTTCAGCAAGTGCTCCAAACATGGATCAAATGGAACTATGTGATTTATTCCTTCATTCTCTCAGCAGGGAGGTGAAAGAAGAAGTCCAGAAGTTCCCATTAAGAACTTACGATGAAGTACTTGAGAGCACCCTTTGAATAGACCAAGCAGCAATTGATAGTGGCCGCAAAACATATGGAGCAAACGGGAGGTTAATCACCTCCAGCCAAAACACTACAACTTATCCTACTACAATGAATGTCGATCAAGGACCTAATATCCTTAATGAAAACCATGGGGTTACAACATATGGATTCACTGATCAAGTCAAAGGACCAAATGTTGTGAACACCCTGGCACCTACTAACAATCAACGCAATAATAACTTCACCCCAGTGATCAATACGGTGGATTCTAATCATCCTCCACGACAGCAAATCCATCCACAAGGCCTTGCTCGGGGCCCAGATGGATATCAAAACCAAAGCCAAAGGCCACAACCTCAAAATTTCAACTATAACAACCAACAGCCCAATCAAAACTTTGGGCCACAATAGGATTCAAACCGAAGACCACGGAACTATAATCCCAATCTATATTGTGGTTTCCACAAAATCAGGGGTCATGATACTAGGACTTGCCATGACTATAATAAATTCATGCAACGCTTGCCAGAAGAACAAAAACAACTTTTCATAGATATGTTTTTGGCAGATCCTGTGTCACCAGCACCAAATACTTTTGCAGGGGCAGTTTCCCCTCAAAATTTACCTCTCAAGATCTTCAATGATCCTCTCCCAAATCATTCTAACAATAACAGGTTAGATCCAAATGAGAAAAACAAAGGTATCATAATAAGAAATAACAATCAAGACGACTCAACTCCTGACAACTCTCAGGTTGCTCCTAACCTAGGTTCAAGTGGTAATACAAAAATCTTGGGATTAGTTGAGCTAGAGGCTGAGTGTGAAATTAATGCAACAATTCGGAAAAAGGAGTATGTTTCACAACCCCTACCCGATATTTTCTCCACACGAGATGAAGTTCCTACAAATGCTAAATCGGTAGGATCCTATGATTTAATATACGAGGTGGCAAAGACAAATAAAGATAAGTCAATTTCTGTGGAAACAGTCTCCACTAAAGCCACAGAAGGAATTATGAAACTCTTGGAGAATGACGAACCGATCTTTCTCCAATTCAAACCTCAAGGAATGGGTAGTCTTCTCGGTATAGCATCTCTTCCCTTCGATGACCTAAATCTAGATATAAACATGATAGAATTAACAGATGAAGAAGGGAAATTTAAAATTGAAACGATGCCTATCAAAACCATATCTAGTCACTACCCTATTCTAAAGTCTAGCTTCGACCCATGTGTTTTTAAAGCTAAGTTTTCCCTATCCATGGGGCAAGACCTCATCATTAACACAAGGCTCACTATGAAAGAGAAGGTCGAGCAGCATAGTCATGCTCACCCACATGCCATCTCTCAAAAACATGACAAAGAGGTACGTGAATGCCTCTTTCAGAAAAATGTTTTTAATAATGGGACATATACACTTCTGGGCAAGGGTTGTAAGTTCAAACCTAGAATGGTAGGCCCTCGTCAAGAAAATGAAAAATTTGAGGATAATGGTTCTCCGTTGTGTACTTCTAGGGGTGAAGAATTCGATATTCGTCAACTTTCTTCACCTTAGACATCATGACATATGGTTCCACCTGCATTTTCATATGTACATGGTTGCAGTTGCATTACATTAGTAATTTAGTTGGTTCATTTTGTTCACTCGTTTCATAAATATTGTAGTCCAGGAACTTACTCTTAAGTAATCTGTTACAAATTTATGAAGATATTGGCAAAATTATTCAAATCACATCTCTTCAAACATCATCAAGTACTTTCAAATCTTCTCATCAAGTTTGACAGACAAACATTGATGGAAACCATACCAAGACCTGCATACTTGGCTTTGCTTATTCTTTCTACTAGGTGAAGTTGTCCTTGCCTACGGTCTGTTCTAGAAGCTTCTTGGTGTCACATCTATCCCTCTTAAAATCTCTTGGAACGAAAGGATATCCCAAAGTCATAGATCAGAAATGTAAAAATCAAATGAAATCAAAAGCGCCAAGAAAACAGAATATTTTATTTTACACACTTCTTTGCCCCATCAACCTTTGGTGATAAGCCCACATCTCTTACTAGTGATGTGAGGTTAGGAAAGGAAAGAAGTGCCCTTACTCGCCTGTATCTTTCCTTTGGTGACAAACCCATGCTTCTTACTAGTGGCGTGAGGCAAGGTGTGGGGGGTCCAGTCACACAAACTAACAAATCTTGGTATGCTAAAAACACAAGTCAAATTCTGTTAAAAGAAGGCAAATATCCAAACATATAAATTCCAAAGAGATCAAATCCTCAAAACCAGATTTTGTCAACCAGGTTACCATTTATGAATCTAAGTCTAGATAAATTGAAAAGTAAGTGGCCTTCTAAGCTTGGTAGTAGTTCTGAGTAGGATGGGTGTGTAGGTCCAAATTTGGTTCTTGTTCTTGTTTTGTATGTCTCTCATCATTCCACTCAAATCAAACTCATACAACTTGTGCCCTTCCCAATTCTTGGTGTTGAGCCCTTGCATCTTACTAGTTGAATGGATTTGGGATTGGGGCAAGTTCATCTCTTTATCGCTATACATTCTTCACATTTTTCCAACATAAGAAGAAATCACAGACATTGTCTAAAGAGGCCAAAAGTTCAAAACTACATGATCGTCCTCACATATCAACATTACAAAAGCAAATAAAGTAAAAACATTCTGTTTAACATTTGTTATCACTTGTCATCCATTGCATACATTCTGAAAAGCATGTGAAAATCGGCGGCATTTCGACACACGGGCATGTCAGGTATAGCCTCTAACTCCCCATTTTGGGACCACCATACTCGGACCCAACGTTTTATGCCTCTTCATGGCTAAAACGCTTCTCCGAGGGGGAAATATGTACGTACCCAAAATTATATGTACTGTACAGTTGGAAATTGGTTACAGAAGCCCCGATGATGATACAGGTCTCCTCGGAAGGTGTTCGGGATCCAGAAAATCCCTCGGAGTATGCGTTAACATGCCGCATGCCTTGCTTTGCCCCCACGCCCTTTGTTTTCCCCTTTTTTCCCTCTTTCCTTGGCTTCTTAACCTTCAATGACGAAACCGCCGCCTTGCTCAAAGCGGCGGTCCTGTGCGCGTTTTCCAGAATGCTCTTTTGACGCGACCCACATGAAATATCATGATTTACCAGCTTTTCTTTGCCTACGTGAGCATGCATTAATGTTTTTGGTCCCCCTGAACAGTGATTTATCTTTGTTTAATGGTGGGAGAGTTCAATTTGAACTTGCCTTCTAGTCATTGTAAATGCTATAAATATGCATCTTGTTTACAAGTAAATGGTCTTGGTTCTTTGGTCTGGTGTCTTCATTCTTGATTTTCAGTCTTCAATACTCAGTCCTAGATTTATTTTATGAACCATTTTATCTTTAGCATAGATTATAATTTTGAGTATTTAGTTATGCCTCATTGTACACTGACAACGATCCTGCTAGGAATCATATAGGCCAAGCTCTGTTCTCTTGCGCCATCCCTCTCCTACTTGTACTTCGTTGTATTTCTTTGAAGCTGCTATTATTCATTGTTTGAGTACCTGTTGTTTATCATTTTGTTTCATCATTGCTGTAACAACCCTGCTAGGAATCGTATAGGCCAAGTTCTGTTCTCTTGCGCCATCCCTCTCCTACTTGTGCTTCGTGCCATTTTTACTTCAAAATAGTTGTCGTCCCAATGCCTTCCCTTGCCGATGTTTCTATACTCCTACTCTTTCTGGATTCACATGAACACGCAAGAACGAAGAGATCATTCTAAGGGGACAAGCTACAACACAACTGGATTTGCCTCTGCTCAGTAAACTCCAGGTTTAAATTGTCAAAGTTATTATCAAATAGAGTAGTGAATCATTTTATTTCAGTTAAGCTCACTTTAAATATTGCCAGGGAAGCTCTGGGGAATAATAGTTTCTGAGAAACTATGATTTGTTCCTCACTTCTGAGGTAGGATTGAAGGTTTTCAATTAAGTTAATTAGTTGTCTTTTATTTAGATTCACACATCTGCATAGGTGAATAACCACACCGGGTTATCTCGCTTGTTTAGTTTTAGTATAAAAGTAGTTTAATAAGTCGTTTGCAATTATAATATTTCAATCGTGTATTTTGTTTAGATTAGTTTCCCTTTCAGCAATAGTATAAATTGTTATTTTCAGTTTAAGTTAATTTGGAGACTTCATAACTAGATTAACACTGAGATCCTCGTTAGGAGATAAAACCATAGGGAACTTATGCTACCCGCTCATAGCCTCTAAATCTCCCCTTTGTCATTTCAGCTACCAGGAGATCACACTACCATATCTTAGTCACTGATCCTCCCATGGTTAGCCATAGGAAAGTTGCTTGCCAATTCTCATCCTTGCCTGCAGCTTTGTTTATCTAGAAAATTGGCCATAATCCCGGCTGTGACTTCATCTAAGTCACACGCATTACAAATCACCGGCTGTCTCGGCACGACCTCGAGAGGTCGGGTACAGGGAAGGTCACTTGCTTATTATCATCCTCACATGTCACTTTTCTGTCGTACAGTAAAATTTGGAATTAAATGATTTCTGGGCATGAATCAATGATGTTAATCCCTCGCCTGTGGACCACCTCATCATATATTTTTTAATAGCTTATGATGGAGGATTTTCAGTCTCAGTTCAATGTGTAGATACAGTTCTAGTCTACTATTCCTTTTTTGACCCAAACACGAAAGAAATCACAGACCCCTAAGGCCAAGTGATTGCCAAGTTAGATGTAGGATGTATCAATGCTACCTTTGGGATTCCAGTAGATGAGGATTCAAATGTTATCACTTTTGAACAAGCCCAAAAACTATTTGATCAATAACTTGAGAAGTATAAATACATGGTGGCTAAGTCTTGGTTTAAGGTCCTAAAGAAAGGAGCTTCTAGGTTGCCAAAGACTTTGTATAGAAGTGATTTCAAGGAAAAACTTTTAGACATCATCACTCTTCTGGAAAGAATAATGGGAATTCCTTCAACTAATGAATTCCAGTTCTAGATGTGCCCATACCTAAACATCATATGTGAAGGAAAAATAATTTTGAATTGGGGGGAAATCATTTGCGGTAACCTAAGTGAACAACTAGCTAATGTGTAGAGAACCAAGGTCTTCTACATGACCTCTTACTTGATGTATACTATTTAAGCATACAGAGAATGGTTGGGTCTCTCTCCAGTGGATGGTAAGAAGAGTAATCTAATATATGAATATTACTCAAATTTGACTCAGAAGAACATTAATCACCATTTTAGGAGAGTCAATGATTCTTTCATTATGTACATTGTTAGGATTTTGGAGGGCAACACAACTTAATGGTTTTCTGATGAAGATAAACAATTTATTTCTATCTATGGAGACTTATACATTCAATATAGAAATTTCTCCTACATTAGGTTAGCAAGTTTTTAGGGTCCCCCTTTAAGCTCCCACTGTTTTATAGTGATAATATTTCTCTAGTAGAAATTTGTAGGCAGCTGTATAAGTGTATATAACCTACAAAGATAAGAAGATACTTGGCATTCAGTTCCCAATTACTTTGGGTAACTACACCTGTAAAAATTCTTTGGATGTGGATTAGATTGAGAGGACTATTACTGTGTTTAACTTCTACTCTTTTTAGAAAATAAATTTCTTTGATCTGAAAGGATTCATCTCCAATAATTTCAAAATGTCCTTCTATCACCTCTGTGACCTAGAATATTATTGGGTAGATTGCTCAAATGATTACAAGGAAATAAGAAGGTACTATGGCCGAATCTATTTACAAAAATCAAAGACTTTGGAATCTACAAAGTATAAGATTGATTGCAGGATGATGATAAAGTATTACAATCTTTTGAATTCAAAAAATTTATTAGGAACACTCCTCTTGACACTATTGATTGGTTCAAGATGGAGAAGGGTGATTTGCAAAAAATCATCCACCCAGTCTTGGTCAGAGCCAAGGTTTAGTTTGATAGAAAAATGAAAACATATAAGGTGGGTAGGTTGTGGTCTCCTCCTCAAGAAGTTTCTACATCCCATAGAGAAGTTCTTACTTCAGTTCCTAAAGCACACACTTAATAAACTCCCTCTCCTCTCAAATCTTCAACTCTAGTGTATATGATGAAAGGGAAGTCTAAAAGGATGAGAAGGAAGAAGAATTGATTGCAGAGGAAAAAACTCAGCCCCTTTTTGTGAAGCAGATGGAGACAACGTTTTTGGTTGAGAAAATCATTGATCTTTCAGAGGAAGGGAAATAATTAGGAGGTCAAGAAGAAGAAGAAATTAATCAAGAAGGAGGAATCTCTGAAAAGGAAGATGATGTGGAACACAATTAGGAGAGTGTAAAATCAAAAGATAAAACAATGAACACTAAAGATTCTTACTAAGGAGATACCTGTTTCTAGTATTGGAACATATACATTGGAAGTGTGAGTTGTACAAACCCTAGGTTCAATGAGCACACTTACAGTAGGTCCTCTTATTCCTCCTCCTTCCAATACCACTTTCACTTACATGCAACCTTTTATTGATAGTAAGAAAAGTAAAGCTTCATCTCAAGTTATGACCCCCAAATTTGATGTTGTAGCTGCCTTAATGGGCACAAATCCTACTATATCTACCAAGAAAGATAAAACCACTTCAATATTGGTGTCTAAATCTAAAGGGTAACAATTTTTGGAGATTGCTAAACTTAGAATTGAGAAGGATGAAAAATATTTGGGTTTTAATGACTTGGAATTTATAAGAATACCATTGGGTGAGTCCACTCCTGCAAGTGAGGTTCATAAATTTAAGGAGACTATGTCAAAAGTGATTGAAAGAGTAGAAAAAGGAAATTTAACACAAGAACATCTAGAGGATCAAGTGACAATCCTTTCTAACTTCATCAGGTCCCTATTGACAAGTGAAAAGGTTTTATATCCAACTCCTCTAACTTCAATACCACCTCTTGTTGTATTGACTAATGAGGAGGTATAAACATCAAAGGAATCCATAAGCATACATCTTATGGAAAGGAAGTTGAGGCTATGGTAGAAGAGTTGTTGGTTTATGGCCTGAATTTTATAGAGGAAGCACACAAAGTATATGATAATATTTTTTCAATCCAACAAATATTTATCTCAACTATTGCAGGCCTAAAGAAATAGCTTAATATATGGACAGAGTGCATGCAAGATCTCAAAAAAATGAGAAATATTGATGAAAAAATTCTCATTCCAAATAATATCTTTGATGAATCAAAGAATAATATTTTGAAGAAATGGGTGTATATTGTGAATTGGAAAATTAAGGTCTTGGAAGAAGCAATTGCTAAATTGAAGAATATGTTCCAAAAAGGTAAGGCTTTCAAGGGTTATGTACTGGATGAATTTATAGATCTTCAATGCCATTTCTTCAAAGAAGACTCCGTGAGTAGGAATACAATATAGGATATTAAAGAAGAATTTAAATCAATCATCAAAGATTTTTTTTCAAATCTAACATCATAACTCAGGAGAAGATGAAGGATGTCGGTACACTACAAATTTTTATCATCAAAGAAAAGAAAGGATTTTCCCAAAATGCATAATTTTTGAAAGACATGGAAGGTTGTTTGAACATCTAGGTGAATGCTACTATAAATACCACTATTCCTAAAGGCATGGAGATAGCTGGAGCACTTGTAAAATTCAAGCACCAAATCCTTAGAACAAAGACCATCACATCTTCTTCTTCAAATGTTCCCTCAGCTAGCACATAGTCCTTCCTTTTAGTTCAATATGTATCTTTAAGTTAGATTTTTTTGCAAATAAATTTTGTAAATAAAGCTGACTCACGACTTAATACTTTTGATTAAGTATTAATGTTTAATTAAAAGAAAGTAAAATGAAAGGTCTCTACTTGTAACTTCCTTGGTGGCTATAAAATAACCTCTTTTCATTGTGAAAGGGGTTGTATTTTGATGTTTGGAATGTAAAAAAAATACAGAACCAATAAGGATCAATATATAATTTCTTTCCCCGCTTTTCCTGTGTTGCCTCTATTTCCACTTTTTACCTAATGAATGTTTATTTTATATATTTGGATATGAAAATTTGTGTTCACTCAATTGATGTTATGGTTAGAACTTTGTGTCTACCACATATATGTCCTGTATTCTAATATATATGGATTCATGTGTTCTTAAAATTTCATGCATGCATAGTAGGATATTACTCTGTAATGTATCATCTAAAAGTATTTCCATCTCCATTCCCAAAATCATTAATTATTCCACATTTTTTTATTCTGTATTGAAAATTATTAAATATGGATACATTTGATGCATCAAGATTCTTATTTGAATATTGATATATTGTATATTTGTAAATAATTAGGTTTTTCTTCTATTTTGTGAATAAGGGAACCTCTCCCATAAAGAGGAGGGACTGATGTCCCCTAAATTATCGCTTGAATTAAAAACAAAATTTTCCCAACCAACAAGAAGTGTGAGAGACTCTAGATAGAGGGACATGAGGCCTTTCCGCCATCACTATGTTTACATAAGTTTTACACTACTCTAAGTGGTTGTGCGCACACATGGTATGTGCATGCAGAGTTAACAAGAGAAACTACTAATTAGAAGGAGATGACCTCAAGTATGATTCATACCTTTGATTAATTTTCTACTAAACCTCTAGTGAATGAATAATTATAGATTATAAAGATCCTTATGATGGGGATTAGTGAAAAATCTGAATAAATCCTATTAGATATGTCTGGAGAGCTAGACCTAGAAGCATGCTTTGAAGAAGAAAAGACAGATGAGGAACAACTTGTGTGTTCCTGTCTAGAAAAATAAAAGGGTAAGATGGTCTACATGATTAATGATGAAGAGGTAGATAATCTGTATGTTGATCACACTGTGGGTACACGCGAGGTCTTAGAAAATTTAGATGTAAAGGTGTGCGCTTACCAAGATCCTATGAAAAAAAAGAAGGTAAACATTGGGAAAAATGTAGAACCTAAAGATGTAATTATTGGTGACTATTGGTATGAAGAAGAAGTATCAAAGATAATTGAGTTTCTGCGTGAATTCTAGGACTTATTTTTGTGAGGCTATCACAAGTTGAAGGGAGTACACCCCTCTTTGGGTAAGATGAGCATCAAGTTAAAAGAAGGTGTGCACCTTGTTAGGAAGAGGCATTATAGAATGAATCCTGATCTACACGTAAAATTTAAGGAAGAGATTGATAAGATATTGAAATATAGGATCATTGAGCCCATTGAGGAATCAAAGTGGTGAAATTTTACATATATAGTTATGCCATTTGGGTTGAAGAATGAACCTGCAGTATTTTCACACATTATTGTGCAAGCATTTGAAGACTTTATACACAAGTTTTTACAGGTTTACTTGGATGATTGGACTATATATGGGCTGGTAAAAGATCACTTTGAAAACTTGAGACTCATGTTTGAAAGGTGGAGGAAGTTAAGAATCTCCTTAAATATTAAGAAGTGTATCTTTGCTACACCCTTTGGAACTTTGTTAGGACACATTATTTGTAAAGAAGTATTGTTGGTAGATCCTGCTAAGGTTACAATTATCTTAGGGTTGGAGGAGCCTACCAACTAGAGCGAGGTGCATGGGTTATTAGGACATACATGTTATTATAGAAAGTTCATTAAGTGATATGCTAAGATTTCCATGCCCTTGGAATAATTGTTGAATAATAAAGGGAAGTTTCCTTGGGATGAGGCACAATAGACATTGTTTGAGACATTGAAGGGAAGAATTACTTCTACACCCTTATTGCATTTTCCTTCCTTAGATAAGCCATTTCATGTACATGTTGATGCATCTGGCATGGCCATTGGCATAGTGTTAGCACAACCTAGAGATGGTATTGTTGATCATCCTATCTGCTTTGTGAGTAGGAAGTTGACACTAGCTGAGGAGAATTATACAATGATAGAGTGCGAATCCTTGTCTATGATTTATGTGTTGTATAAGTGTAGACAATACTTATCAGTAACTCCATTTATATTTTATACAGATCACATGACACTAAAGTACTTGGTTAATAAGCCCATTTTGTAGGGGCACATATGTCATTGGATTCTTTTTTTTTTCAGGAGTTTGACATTATAGTGGTGGTAAAGAAAGGAAAGAGAAATTTTGGACTAGATCATTTATCAAGGATTAATTTAGATGAGGATGCGTAGAGAATTGAGGATAGAATGTTGGATGCACAACTATTCAGATTTAACCACGTTCCTTTTGACTTAGAAGACATTGTTGTATTCCTGCATACTAGCGTGGTGCCCGAAGGGATGAAGGCTTTGAAGAAAAATAACTTTCCATATGCATTGTGTCATACACGTTAATCGACAGAGATTTACACAAGTTAGGCCATGATGAATTTTCGCACCAATGTGTACTCAAACATGAGTGTACTACCATTATGGAGGAAGATCATGGTGGAATTACAAGTGGTCATTGTATAGGAAATGATACCACATGTAAGATTTTGTTGGAAAAACTTTGGTGGGAAACATTGTATAAGGATTGTATATAATATTGTAAGGGTTGTGACCATTGTCAACACCTTAGAAAGCTTCAGCATAGGGATGAAATTCCTTCGAGTCCTATTGCTAGTGTAGAACATTTTTAGAAAGGGGAAATTGACTTTGTGGGTCCTATTTCCCCACCTGCACGTAGGATTGGATCGCGCTACATTATAACTTGTACATACTACCTTACAAGGTGGGAAGAAGTAGCATCTACAAAGGATTACATGACAGTTACAACAACAAGGTTTCTATGGGAGAACATAATCAACTGGTATGTATGTCCATTGAGTTTGACAAGTGATATGGGTACTCATTTCCTTAATGAGACTATCAAAATACTATTGGCAGAATTTATGGTGGCACACCATAAAACAACACCCTATCACCCCAGACCAATGACACTACTAAGGATTTTAACAAGATATTTGGACATACATTGACATATATCTGTGATGTTGGGAGGAAATACTAGGATGATAAATTCTTTTCTATACTTTAGGCATATAAAACAACTTACAAAAGACTGAACAAAGCCACACCCTTTCAATTGGTGTTTTATGTAGAGGTTGTTTTATTGGTGGAATTTATGTCACCTTTCTTGCATATTACATGGACATGTGGATTGGATGATGAGAAATAACTTGAATAACACATTGATAAATTGATGTAGTTGGATGGAAGGTTCTCTATAGTATGTTGGAGTCAAAAGATAGAAAAGGTTAGGCAGAAGGCATGACATGATAGGCACAGTAAGAATAAATAGTTTGAGGTTGGCTAGATGGTTCTTCTTTATGATTCCAAGTTTTTGCACCACCTTGGAAATTTCCAAATGCATTGGTTGGGGCCATATGTTGCAACTTACATACTTGTTTAAGGCACTTGTTATATATAGGTGTTGGATGACACTGGGTTTCTTGGTTACTTCAATGGGAGTAGGCTGAATCCATGCTATAAATAAGTCTCCTTGGTGTTTGTAATAAGGTAGTGTTGTCATTTAGATTATATTTCCTTTAATGTATTCCCTTATATGTGTTCCCTTTCATGTCGCTATGCTTTGTCAATTTGGTTTTTTATCCATTATTATAAGCATGCTTACATGCCAGTATTTGATTACTATCTAAAGTGATTTCATGGATAGAGGACTGTGCATACTTTTAGTGTGGGGTGGTTCATAGAAAATAGATGATTGGTGCCTTGATAAAGATTGATGTGCATTGTAAAATAACAGGAGATCAGAGTGAATATAGTTGGAGAAGAAATTCAAAGAAATTTTCTTGGATTGAATGCCACACGTAGATGGATGAATGCATAGTGTAACATGAGGTAGGCTGTAACATTGGAAACTATTTGGTATGAGGCACATTGGATAGGTACTTCGGCCTATGGGAGTGTGCGTAAGTGAATATGTGGCTGAGAAAGTAGTGAGAACGCTAGAAGCTTATGACTAAGGCACAAAAGAGTTAGGCATGGAAAAATAAAACACAATGCATAGAAGAGTGAGGAGGTAGAATTAATGCCAAGTACAATGGTGGTTGAGTAGGAATTAATGCGGGGAATTTTTAGGATCCTATAAATTTGGTGATTGCAACGTTATTGTTACCTTGCATCCTTTGAGCTATCGTGCTTGAGAAGTTCTTAGTGTGAAGAACAAACTATTAAAAAATGAAATAGGTAAAATCATGACAAAAAATTGACAAAACTCCTTGTGCAAATGTGTTTGAGTTTATCAGGTGGGTGAGAAAGAAAGGTTCACACAGTTAGGGTTTCACTGAGGAAGAGTTACGACTAGCACATGAGGAGTTGAAGGGTTTGATTTGAGTTCAAGGTGTGTAATGGTAAGGCAGTGCAAAGGTTGCAGTTTGCAGAGTGTATATGTTAATTGAGAAGATAAAATGACACTAAGGTGATCTCTAGTTGTTGAGAGAGAGACCGAGGAAGTATCAGAAGAGTGGTTAGTTGAGATGTAATATCCAGAGAAGATGATCAAAGGAAGGCCATGGACATTGAAGTTAACCCAATGCAAGATTAGTGACTTCAATCATAGGACTAAGAAAACCCTCAAAGATATAAATGCAGAGACTGTTTAGAAGACTAATAGGGTTTTGGATAATTTGGTATGGATTATTGGAAAGCATCAGAGTTATGAAAATTTATGAGCTATCATTCTTTGGCAAGCCCGAAAAATTGTACCAGTGGTTGATGTCACACATGCACAAGGATTTATTCTACTTTGTAGGAAAAAGGATGTGGATTACAATGAAGTTGGTCAGAAAAGTCACAAGTTTGCATAAATTTGGTTTGGAAATTACAGGTGAGTTTTATGATGATGAGGGATTAGAGGAGATGACAGCCATGTACCACTACAAAAATGGGGTTCGATATTTCAATGTTACATGGATAGATGATCTAGCTACAAGGGTAGCAACGCAGTTAGTCAGTTGTAAATTGGGAGCCTTAGAGAGATGGAAAAAAAAGTGTTGGATGTAAATAGTGCATGGGATGGTGAAAAAAACATATTATAATATTGCAAGATACATTGCAAAGAGCCTAGTGGAAGAAGCACGCCCTCAGGCTGATGAAGGTGACAAGATAACTTGGGGCACCATTTTACTCTTAATTGTATTTAGTGAAATCGGTGTGCTCGAGGGGCCAAAGGAAAAATTATGGGAATACCCCATGGAAAATAAATCACATGCTCTGAAGTTTTCCAACTATACCTTTTATGGTTCAATTTCTAACACTTATAAGGAGTGCCAAGAGAAGTGGTTTAGAAGGATGCATTAGGCATTTGAGGGAGAGTGGCACATACCACACAAACTACCTAGTGTGTTAAACATACAAGAAAATTTTGTGGTGTACCAACACTTATGTATGGGAAGGTTCTTCATGAAGATGGGTGAGAAGATCCCATGGTGTAAGTTATCTTTCACATTTACTGCTTAGTATTTTAAAGAATCATTGAGTAGGTTACACAACTCATGGAAATTACAGTTTGATGCTAAAAAATTAGACACAAAAAATAATATTCTACACAAAACATATGTATATCTCAATAAGGAGGTATACGTGGAGACGATGGAATCATATAATATTGACATAACTCCATAGAATATGTTTCTATGATATATTGAGCATGTGCACATGTATGTGTACTTTAAGCCACGATTTAAGGACAAAAACCTGGTCACAAGAGAAGACTTGTCTTTACCAGGTCCTCCAAAGGGAAAACAGACTGTGGGAATAAGGATGTTAGTGGAACAAAAACCCCCCATGTAAAAAGAACAAGGACATGAAGTATTGTAGAATGACCTCAAGCATGAGTAGGACCAGGAAGAAAACACAACTCTCGATCATGGGAAGAGAGAATTGTGTAGAATTTTTACAGGTAAAGATGTTGGCGTTAGCCCATCATAGCCAGTAAGAAAGTCACCACATGTAACACCAGTAAAGAAAGCTGAGGAAGAAAGAAAGAAAAGGAAAAAATACATACCAGTTAAAGAAAATGATTAGGAGAATCCATCGAGTAAGGAAGCATGTGATGAAGTTTCCACACACAACCTTAGACTTGGGGAGGATAAAGGGATTAGTGGTGAGCACCCATAGTTTGACATAGGAGTCCCCAACATGAGCTTACATGAACATGAGGAGGAGATCTATGGTGGTAGAGATAGGGAGATTGAAGAGAATGTTGTACACCCAACAAAGGGATCTGAGGAAGAAGAGGAAGTAAAAAAAAACATGGGAAATGGAACACAGGAGTAAGTAGGTGACCACACAAATGAGCCCAAGGAAGAGGATATGGTATAGACCCAGAACCTTGGCTATGTTGATGACGTGACAAAAATAATTAGCGCAAGGTTCCAGAGTACTATTGTAAAGGAACAATTATATGGGTGGGAGATGATGGATCCCGAGATGGAAATCATGTGTACCCGTAAAAAATAGTCATGGACTATGTAAAATCACATGGATGGGCCTGATTTTGATGCATGTGAAGAGTTATGTGTCTCTTAGAGGATGAAGAAATCCCCACATTCCCAACATGTAACTATAAAACTGACTCAATTATCTGATGAACAAGTAAGTAATGCTTTGGCGAAGGTATCTATGAAGGTTACTCGCAAAAATATAGATAATGTGGAAACTATTCAGATTATGCTTGAGGATAGGAAGGATAAATAATTAGAGATTAAGTTCTTGACAGAGGAAAAAGAGAGAGATGAGGTGAAGGTGTGTGTAGTACTTGATATGGCAGAGTAGATCGGTGATGAAATTTTATAGGCAAGGCCAAAGTATGAAGAGAAGGTAGCAGAAATATTCCCATTTGCTATGAATTACTTTAACATGTTAGTTCACATGGTGTTGGATAATGGTATAATATGGATGCCGAGACATAAGGATGTTGTAGCACATGAGGAAAGGACTAATGAAATAATAACGGGCTAGATCATGGGGTATGAGTCTTTTATCCATACACTGAAAGATGAGATGAAAAAGGAATACTTGACGTTGAATATGTGTGAAGATATCAAGGATATAATTAAGATAAGGACCATGGCCAAGGAGAATGAAGTATTGGATGTGAAGAATGATGAGACTCTTGGGAGAAAGGAGAGGCTGAAATTGTTAGCAAAAAAGTGTGATGTGCTCACAGCAACCCGTGACTCAAATAAAGATAAAATAAAGGAGATTGGGAAGCTTATATCATGACATATGGATGTCATGGATGGGATGATCTCAAGTCTAGAAAATGTTCTTAGAGTGTTACAAAATTAGGGCAAGAACATGACTTTGTATTAGATGGAAGGAGTACTTACAGACTTCATTAGAAAGATGAATAAGACACTTAGTGATTGGAATGAATTAGAGGCAGAGATCAAGAGTGACTATCCAGAGTTAATTCTGACTTCAGAGGAGTAGGGAACTCATATTCTCATTTGATTCATTCATTATGTACAAACATTATTTTGTTCCAATTCTTTGTTCTTGGAGAGACAAGGCATGATTACCCATTTCTAGGGTGCTAGTGAACCTCATGTGGGGTAATGCTAGGTTTTTAAAGATATTACCAAAGTATTGAAGGCGTGGAAGTAGGGGGCACAGAAGATGGACAAATTTGCATTTGTAGTTTCATGCCCAGGGAAGTCAGAGATTAATACTTATCTGTTTTGTATACACAAACTAAGATGGGATTAAGTGCTCAGCACATTTTGAGAAGAAGACTTTGAAGTCATGCCAAGCTATTTTGGAACTTGTAGTTTTAACAGGCATAAAGAGCTAATAATAGAATTAGAACTATAGTTATTTATAGCTAATCTATTATTAGCAAGACTGCATGCTTTTGTAGTTATTTTTAGCAATGCATGGCTATTATTATCATGCAACCTATTTTTAAAAGTGAGAGAGTAGTGAAGGGAAAGTCCCCACTACCTATATATATATGTATTGATTCACATGGCTTAGGAGAGAGAGAGAGAGAGTGTGTGTGTGTGTGAGTGAATTATTTTATAAGGTTATGTTATTGGTGTACCTGCGCGCTTGACTTAGTGATGACTATTATGATGTATTCAGCTATGGGTTTTTTATAAATTAATACAATGGATCATTGTGGATGGATTATTCTTATCGATGTTTATGTTGATGGATGATACATGGTAAATATATTACTAGTTCTTATTTGATTCTTTATGCACTATAGTTGTGATCTAGATATGTTTATGCTTTACCTTTAAATAGTGATTATGGATATGGAGTATATGTTATTTCATGCTAACAACTTGAAAAATCTATCATAAAAGAGGGACTTGGTACCCTTTTTCACTTCAGGTGAGTGCTTAGGTATTTGTAAGTGATGTGTGAGTGTGCCTTAGGTTGTGAATGGTAAAAAGGGACTACACTCATCCTTTTCTAATTCTACATTCACTTTATCCGACATTCACGAGGTTGCAAGCTTCTCCCAAATTAGAAAGCTATATAAGAAACCTAGTACACTTTTTTAAACCTTACACCTTTTCCTTGTAAGACATTTGATATCTCAAGAGATAATTTCCGTCACAATAAAGCTTTAATAAATTGAGAAACCTATTTGCTAAAGTTAGTAGGAGAAGATTCAAAATGAAACTTAAGCCATATTGATGATATCTCTTCCACTTTGGTAAAAACCTTTTGAGAGTACGTCACTTGTATTTAGTTCACATAAGGTAGTACCTACATATTAGAGCACATCTAAACATAAAAATGGAGGTTCGCATTCTTTATTTCTAACATTTTTTTGAAATTTTAATTAAGCTTTTATTTTTCATCTCAATCTTGATGTATTTGTTAAAATGAACTAAGTTATGGTTTTACTTGTTGTTAAAATCCCTTCCAATAGCTTAGTTTAATTTCACATGCATACAAGCACCATTCACCAAATTATTGAAGAAAGCCTCCTTTCATTGGAATGAGGAAGCTTCCAGGGTGTTTAAATAATTAAGGAGGTAGTGTGCACCACCTCGGTGTTATATACCTAAATTTTTCTAAGACCTTCATTGTTGAATGCAATTGTTAAAGGATATCCTATAACATTTGAGATCCTTCAACGAAAAGGAAGTAATTTTTTGAAGAAAACATATGACAAGGAAATGATGGAAATATTACATGTGGTCAAATAATGGAGAGCATACTTAATGGGTAGACACTTCAAGGTAAAGATTAATTATAATAGTTTATAATACTTCTTGGAGCAACGAATATATTTAGAAGAGAAAAAAATGGGTCACAAAGATGTTGGGTTATGAATTTGAGAACATTTATAAGAAAGGGAAAGACAATGTGGTCATTGATGTACTATCTAGGATGGATGAGACCACAAAAGAATTATTGTGTTCCATCTCTTTACTAAAGGAAAATTGTGTAGATTAGGAAAGGGAAGAATGAAAAAAGATACAAAGACGCAAACTATCATTCAAAATATCCATTAGGATAAAAACATGTTTGAATGATTTAGATGGATGGGTAATACATTATGGTGCAAGGATAGGTTATAATTTTGTAACAACTCTACACTAAAACATAATGTTATTTAATAGATTCATTCTTCTCCACTAGGTGGCCATTCTGGGTTATTGAAAACTTATCATTGATTTAAACAAGATTTCTTTTGGGAGGGGTTAAATGTGATGTTCAAAAATTTGTGGAAAACTATTTGGTGTTCTAACATAGTAAGGGTGAGACCCTTAAGACACTGGGTATCACACAACAATTTTCTATTCCTAGTCAAATATGGGAAGATGTCTCTATGGATTTCATCATAAGATTACTAAAATCATAAGGGAAAAGTGCAATCATGGTCATGGTTGATAGACTTACCAAGTATGCTCAAATTTTTTCCCTATCTAATCTAGTTATAGCTAGTACAGTTTCCATTTCATTTATGGATACAGTTAAAATTGTGCATGACACACCCAAAGTTATAGTAAGTGATTGTGACCTGATATTTATGAGAAATTTTTGAACTGATTTTTCTGTTGTTTTGATACCCAATTGGATAAGTGTTCATCTTATAATCCCCAATCAGATGGGAAATTTTTTTGTCCATTGTGTGTTAGTATTTTCATTGATGTCAATTACATTGATAGAAAAGGATGTCTTAGTGTTTTATGAGCCTTCATGAAGTGTCTTTCAGTGTCAACCATGAAGTTTGATTGGTAGTGTTAAGTTTGGTGAAGGTGTATAAGGTCTTGGTGCATGGTTGAGTAAGCTAAGTCATGGTATGAGCTCCATTAAGTTGGTCAAATTTTTTCATGAGGTTATTAATGGTACACGAGGTATGATATAGGTGTCTATGAGTCTACATGAGGTCAACAAGGTCAGTTCATGGTTTTTCATGGTTGAGTCAGGTTGCTCCAGGTCTATTCCTATCCCCAGAGCATGCACAATGTGGTAGAGGTATGAGTTTTGGAGCTGATAAGTCCTATCCAATTATGGGATAAGTGTTGTGACATGATGTAGAAGGATTATGGTGCGTTTTAGGTCAATATTGAGTGATACAATGCATGTTTGAGGTCTTTTCAAGGTAAGCAATTGATATCAAACAAGAAAACATGGGTAAATGAGATTGGTTGGAGATTTTTAGATATATTTTAACTAAATGGTGAGTATGTAAAGTTATATGATGATTTCAGGATGCTTCATGAAAATTTTTAGGTCAAAGTAAAGAATATTTTTTAATATATACAAGTTTTGAAAAAACCAGGTAAGTTATAGTGTGATTTTGAAGAAAAAATTAACCTTCTGATGCTCATTGTGATCTGTGTTATTTGCATGGGGACCTGAGATATTTTTCATATCTTCTTAGGTTATTTATGTAGGTTTCAAAAAATAATTAGGTGGTTTTATCATTACTATTTTAAGAACGATCATTAAGAAGTGTTGGCGAGAAAATTTATCAGGTGGAAAAACTTGTGGGTTTCTTGCTAATGCTCTGGGAATCTAAGTCCCTCTACTTAATCGGTGTAGCTTTCATATATACATGCATGAGAAAATTTGGATTTATGTGGTGGCCTTTCGATCGAGGATGCAACAGGGGCACTCCACTGACCATGTGGCAAAGCTAGAAATCTCTTGCTAGGGAAGTCTTTGTCTATAGAGAGGGAAAGGGAAATGAGAAGTGAGGTAGGAGAACTAATGCTATAGGTAGAAAATAGGATTCTTGCACACACTAGTTAGAAATTTCATCAGATGCATTCATGATAAGAAACAACTCTACAAATAACAACAAGACCAAATAGAATTTATTAATCACAATGTATCAAGAAACCCCTAAGTCAAAGAAAGCTAGAAAATCCTTCTTCTTGTATTGTTTGCTTAAACAAAAGTTGTACATAGTTTGGGAATGGAATAAATTTGAGAGTGGAGGAAAGTAGAAGAAAATATATATCTCCTTTGCTTTCTCTAAGTACAATGTACTCTTGAGTTTACAAGATCAATTGCCAACCCTTTGAAAATAGAATGGCTTTACAATTTATAGAAATCTGAATTGTCCTTTCACCTCCCTCACATGACTCTTCATTTCCATATTCCACTTGTGACCTTTAATTTTCCATGAATTAAATATTTCTCTTATAATTTTGAGAAAATACTTTTTAAAAATTTAAAATAGATCACTTAAGTTAATATGATGAAATACAATGATAAAGCTCAATGAAGAATTAGAAAGGAGAGTGAAAAGAGAGGGAGGAAAAGAGAGAGAGGAGGAAAATATGTTGCCTATGATAAATTTTGATGATCGTGTGATGAAACTCCTTCAATTTCTTGTTATTCCAAACTTTGCCTTTGAGAACAACATGTTATTTTTAGTAAGTTTCAAACTCGGGAAACTTACTATTTTTAGTAAGTGTCGTAGTTAGCTTTTCCCAACCTCCACTGGCTATGGTAGCTTGAATTATTTCTTCTTAATTGTTCATCTCCCCTTTCAGTCAAATAAATTATTTATAATAGGGGCTTGTGGAACCACTTACTATTTTTAGTAAGTGTCAATTACGATCCGAGATGACCTTTTCAATGACTTTACCTATGATACTCCCTCTGTGTTCACTTCCTTTTTTGTATCCTCTTCAAATGGTGGATTACTTGAATTAACAGACCCTTACACAAGAAGGCATGTTATTTTAGTAAGTGCGTCGTGGATGTCAGGATGCGACAAAACAAGTCTTGAGACTTCAGGTTTTATTTCGGGGTTCCATGCTCTGTGTTTGAGTAACTCCTTCATCTGAATAAGTGGAAAAATGATATTTTCATTGCATGGAAAGAATACTGATAAAAAAACAGCCCTCCATATCCCTAAAAAATAGGGGCTTCATGGCACAAAAACTAGTTCAAGCAAAAATAGATTTTTCAATGATCATTCCCTCCAATTTTCACGTAATTTCACCCACTGGAACCTTGAGAAGTGGAGAGGTAGCTCACTGCCTTTTTCATATATTTTCTTCATGTGATAGGGCAACATATTGGAAAAAACCACAATCCTTCATATCCCTAAAAAATAGGGGCTTCATGGCACAAAAACTAGTTCACGTGAAACTATATTTTTCAATGATCATTCCCTTCAATTTTTGCTTGATTTTACCCACTAGAACCCTGAAAAGTGGAGAGGTAGCTCACTGATGTTTTCCATTACTATGTCATGGTAGGCATTAATGGAGATTGAAATTGGTAGGTCTTGTTTTTGTCTCCGTTTGTGATGAAATAAATTCCATTGTGATAGGTTTTTGCTTCTTGTCTCACTGGTGAAATTTATCTTCAATCTGGTTGCCGATTTGATGGAAATTTGAACTTTGTTCTTCGTGGAGCCAAAACTGAAATTCATTTGATGTGAAAATTCCTTTTTGAAAATGGTAGGTTAGAAGGAAAGTTTTTCAAACGATTTCTCCATTAATCTAAGAACATTCTTTGATCCTTGGGATCTCTTAATAAATATTTCTTAAGAGACATGTGTTTTGTTATGTTTTTAAGGATGTGGTTGTTATGGTTGATTTGGTTAAATGTTCATTAATGGTGGACTGATGTGTTCTCTGCAACTTCTCTTCTAGTAGCAAGAAGCAAAAAATTGTTAGAAATTTTTTCAAATTTTTTATTTTGAGTTGGGAGAATTTTTTCCCTAATGTACCTCACCTCAAAGATACATTAGGGACATAAATTTCCATGATGAGAAATAAAGTGACACGTGGTGGCGATCCAGTGACAGGGAGTGATTGCTCTAAAATCAGCTTTAAAGCATCGAGGGGATAGAAGTGGGTGACATGGGTGACCAAAACTCTCTCCTAGAGGGTTGGCAACATTTCTCAAGGTTTGATGTCCTTGACCCTCAGGGACATCTATGACATAAAATCCCACTAGGCTCTTGGAGCTGACACTTGTCCTCCCAAAATATGGCTAAGTCCTGAACTTGCTCCAAGAGGACAACTTGTGACGATGATAACTTGAGCTCCCGATGGACTTTTTGGAAAATTTGTATATGATCCTATTTATAAATTACCTTTTGAATCCAATGGTGGGGGTCGAATGTCTTGATTCTTCCATTTTAACATTGAAAAAGTAGATTTTTTATTTGGTACTCCACCTATGCCTGAGAAAACATTCCTACAGACTTGATGCAATAAAGTGTTGTGAAAAATACAATTTCACCATATTGTAGGGATTGGAATTCTCTTTTTAGAGATTTATTTTTTCTCCTAACTCCATTTGGAGCTCCCAGAATCACCTTTGGAATCTTAGCGACTGTTTTAGATTGTGCACTGACTAGGCCTGTGAATCCCTAACTTTGATGAAACTTCCCTAAATGCTCCAAATCTTCCTTGAACCTTCCAATATCACCTTCATAATGTTCCTTTTCCTTTGAATCACTTCTGCATCTATTTTGGCTTTTTTCTCTGCTCCATGGAGTTGTTTTTTAAAGAACTCCTAAAATCACCTAGGGGGAATGAATAGAATTTCCTAAATCACCTAGAGTTATGAGATAAAATTAATTGGGAGGTAACTTAGACTTACTAGACATACCCATGGTGTCTTGGAATGATAAGAATTGAAAAAATCAACACAGGGGTATAGTTTTCATGCTCAGTTGTTGTCAATTTCCCTGTTGCACATTTGCATGAAAACAACTTGCTCTATCTTGGGGGCATGACATGGAATGAGTGCAACAAAGATATGGCATGAAGAATCCTAGAATCTCAAAAATTCAATAAAAATATCAGTGCCTTATCCATTGGTCTATACAGAGTCATGTATAACTTACGAGAGAGAGAGAGAGAGAGAGAGAGAGAGACAGAGACAGAGAGAGAGAGAGAGAGAGAGAGAGAGAGAGAGAGAGAAGAAGGAAACACACACAACGCACACAGAAAGGAAAAGCACATGAAAAAAAGGGAAACACACATAATAATCACCTATGGTACAAGGTGGGGGATAACTTGCTTTCACTGAAGTACTTTTCATTTGTCAAAAGTTACTCGTGAGTGGGAAACATTGAGTGATGTTGTTTTGAGAAGCCATTGAATCGTTCAATAAATTAACCTCCTTTCATTAACTATTTATGGAAGCCAGGTGCTTCCATGATTACCTTTGTACTTCATAGGAGTGATTCCATGTGAACTTATTGATGTTCGGGTCCTTGCTTGGAAATTACACTACCTTCATATTCTTTAAAATTGGTTTCATAGTGCCAGTTGCCTTATGTGTTTATCCATATAGTTGATTCTTCATTTTGAATCTTATCGCTGCCCATAAGATGATTTTCGTTCAAGTTTCTTGAATATTCTGAGTTACTTTCTTTCTCTTATCTATGCTCATTGATGTCTTCTCCATGAGAAAAATTAGATTCATCCTTTATCTCTATTCCACTATGAGGCATTTGATTATTTGTGGGAGACTAGGAGGAAAACTTGTATTTATCTTTTATGTCTGTGGCACAAGTTAAGAGATCAAAAATCAACTCGGGATCTTCTGAAACTCCTACTACATCCAATATTTCTTACATGTAGTTATGCTTTGTTGTTTCTTGTAACTCATATTTGTACACCTTTCAAGAATAAAGCTTAAGGAAACTATCTAAGGGGATTACCTCATCATTTTGGGAATCACTGCACTCTACTGATCCTTCATAAAAAAGATCTTCATCTTCAGAAGTCTCGAAACCCCTTGCTTCAATTTATTCATCATGGAAAGAGTATTCATATTCAAATGGGAAAGAAAATATATTTATTTAATTATTACATCTATCAACAATTATCTCAAGAGAGACATCATATTTTTCATCTTGCCTTATCTCAGTATGGCCAACCTTCACATTGGTTAAGGCTTATAAATCAACTTCATGCTTGTCTTTCATATTCATGGCTTGCATTAGGAGTTCAATACCAAGCTTGGGGTCCTCAGTTTCTTCTGTCTCTTTTAGTAGTTCTTGTACAAATATTTCTTTCAAAACTTTCACAGGCTCATAAGAAGCTGATTTTGTCTTTTCATAGATGGCTTGACTAAGGTCATCTTCATCCCCAAATGGGAATGAGAATAACTCCTCATCATGGATAAGCACATAACCTATTTTTTCTACTTGAAAATGATTAAGAACCATTTCCTCTTCTTCATGCTTTACATCATCAAAAAATTTGAGGCTGCCCTCTTGTAACTCGAATCTCCTCAAAGCTTCTTCAAGGTCCTATCAATATCTGGTCCTATCAATATGGGTATATCCTCTTCCTCCTCAGTTACTACAAAGTGATTCATCTTCCTCATACCTTGATACAAGATGTTAGCTTTAGGATTTCCTTCTTTTTTCACCCTATACCTTATATTCTTCTTTGGAATAAATTTCTTTATGTATCCTTTAACATATATGGTTATAAATGACCAATTCATTTGAATATTCCCTCCCAAGTCTTGATAGAAACTTCTACTCAGCAACATTCTGAATGAGGCTAGGACATCTGCTACCAAAATCATCGTTGGAATTTTCTTGTCTGGAAATTTAGTGAGAGACACCTATGCATCTTTTACCTTCCCTACAAGTGGGACCTATTTTGACTCCAAAGAGTAACAAGAACCAGTGGGTGGATTCATAGTGAGTTTGAGAGCTTTTATAACCTTAAAATGAATCACATTATGCGAGGCACCTAAATCTATTATGTAGTTTTTCAATACATATTCTCCAACAAGAAGTGAGACATAGAAAGGTTCAAATTTATCAGTCTTTGATGCACTCAGAGAAAGCATGTTCTGTGAGGGAGGTGCAGGTGGGTTTGGTAGTATTCCTTTAGAATGAGGAGTTACTCATTGGGTGTTAGACTACTATTCTTGATGTATTGAACAAACCTCTTGAGCTGTTTAGGATGGGTTTGTAAATATTCTGTTTTGGTAATATGCACTTTGGCTTTGTTCACATATTCTATGTGTTATGTTTGTGGAGCATGTTTTCATGTTAGAGTGTGGTACACCTTCTATGTGTTACACTCGGGTATTGTTATGGAGGTCCCACCCGAAGCAAATTTTCATGGGTGATTTATTAACCCATGGGTAATTACGGGCTGTTTTTGGGCCCATGGTTTTTTGGTACCCATTGTTTTGATACCCATGGTTTTTTTCCCACGGTTTTGAGACCCACAGTTTTTGCCCATGGTTTTGATACCCACGGTTTTGTATCAAACTTCTTAAGCAATTGTCTATTTATATAGTCTTATGCATATGATACATATACAAGAAAATGTATTGCAGATGTGTTTTGAATTTGGGTGTGAATTTTGTAGAGTTTGTTGAGCATAGCTCCAAACGGATATGGGTATTGTATTGAGAGAGTGTAGGATTGTAATAAAATCTAAGCAAGTGATTCTTGGTGGATGTAGCCCAAATTGGGTGAACCATGTTAAATCTTGTCTCTTTATATTGTGTTATTTATTCTACACTTTTATTTGAGATCTGCAATATTTTTCTGCATATTAGTTTCTACTATTGCGATTCTATAAGGGATTATTCTGCATATTTTATCTCTTATTCCCTAACAATTGGTATCAGAGCCTAGTTTGGTTTGCTGACATGTTGAATCACAGGGAAATTTTTTAGCTTGAGTGGGAGCTATAGAAGATGATGCAATATCTATAGTTGATAAATTCAATGGGTAGAATTTCAGTCTTTGGAAGATGTAGATGGAAGATTACCTTTATCAGAAGGATATTTATACTCCACTGTCTGAGAAGGTGACCAAATCCTTGAGTATGACAAATGCGGAATGGGATTTTTTGGATTGTAAGGCACTTGGAATGATCCAACTGTGTCTTGCATCTTTGGTATTATTGAATGTTTCAAAGGAAAAGACTACAAAAGAACTGATGGATGCATTAGGGAAGTTGTATGAAAAACCCTCTGCCTCTAATAAGGTATTTTTAATGAAAAAGTTGTTTAATATGAAGATGTATGAGAATATTTCAGTAGAAAATCATTTAAATGATTTCAATACGGTTGTGAATATGCTAGCTTTAATTACAATAGAATTTGATGAAGAAGTTAGGGTTTTATTAATTCTGTGCTCTTTACCTGAAAGTTGGAATAGCCTAGTAATGGTGGTAAGCAACTTTGTTCCAGCTAACTCGAAGTTGAAGTTTGAGGATGTTGTAGGGGTGATTCTAAGCGAGGAAATGTGAAGAAAAATCTCCAGGGAATCTTATACTTCAGGGAATTATTTGACAATTGAAACTAGAGGGAGACAGAAGAATAGAGGAAACTATGGAAAATCGAAAGATCGGGCAAGGTCAAAATCCAAGAGCAAGATTGTATGTTGGAAGTATGGAAAGTCTGGGCATGTAAAGAAGGATTGTTGGGAGTTTTGGGACAAGAAGAAACAATATGAAGAAAACAAAGAGGTAAATGTGGCATCTGGTAATGTATGTCAGGATGCTTTGATTCTTTCTTTGCATAATATTACTGAATCTTGGGTTTTAGATTAAGGGGCTTCTTTTCATGCTACTCCACATAGGCATTATTTTGTTGATTATGTTCAAGGGGATTTTAGGCATGTTTTTCTTGGTGATGATGAGCCTTGCAGTATAGTTGGAAAAGGTTTTGTTCAGGTTAAGATGCAGAATAGGAATACATGGCTATTGAAGGATGTCAGACATGTGCCTACATTAAGGAGAAATTTGATATTGGTGGGGCAATTGGGAAGTGATGGTTGTACTGTGATATTTATAGCTGACTCTTGGAAGGTTACCAAGGGTGCTCTTGTGGTGGCAAGAGGTAAGAAGGTTGGAACCTTGTATTTATCCACTGATAGTACTAATGATTGTAATCTTGTGGCTTTAGATGTAGATACAACATTATGGCACTATAGGCTCGGTCATATGAGCCATAAGGGCATGGACATCATAAAGAAGAATTTTCCTGGATATATAGAAACAAGTTTGGATTTTTGTGAGAAAATCATATATGGGAAACATAAGTAAGTAAGGTTTCTCAAGGTTGGACCTACAAAGAAAGAGAGTAAGTTAGAGATGGTGCATTCTGATGTGTGGGGGCCAGGTCAGGTATCATCTCTTGGGGGTTCAAGCTATTATGTTACTTTTATTGATGATGCAACAAGGAAAGTTTGGGTTTATTGTATTAGAAACAAATCTAATGTATTTGAGACTTTTGTTAAATGGGAAGCCTTGGTAGAGAATGAAATAGGTCTTAAGCTAAAATGTCTCAAGTCAGATAATGGAGGGGAGTATTACAGCAATGAATTTGATGATCACTGTTCTAAGAATGGAATCTGCAAGAAAAATACGGTTTCAGGAACTCCGCAGCAAAATGGGGTATCAGAAAGGATGAACAGAACAATAATGGAACATGCTAGGAGCATGAGGATACATGCAGGACTGCCTCTTTATTTTTGGGTAGAAGCGGTGAGCACAACTGTGTACTTGATAAATAGAGGACCCTTAAGTGCCTTGGATGGAGGCATATTTGAGGAGGCTTGGTACGGTAAGAAAGTTGATTACTCATTTCTTAGAGTCTTTAGATGTGAGGTGTTTGTTCATATTGACAAGGATGATATGACCAAGCTAGAGGCTAAATCAGAAAAATGAACTTTTATTGGTTATGGTGGTGATGAATTTGGATTTAAATATTGGAGTATTAAAGACAAGAAAATAATTCGGTTTAGGGATGTGGCCTTTAATGAGAAAGTCATGTATAAGCAACAGTTACAGGAAAAAAGGGAAGAATCTAAGAAAGAATATGTAGTGGTAGAGGATTTTCTAGATGGGAAAGTGACCAATGAATCAGTTCAGGAACCTACTCAATAGGAATCACAAACTCCTACAGTGAGGAGGTCTTTTAGGGTAAGAAAAGAACTTGAACGTTTTTCTCCTTCTCTTTATTATTTATTACTCACTGATAGTGGAGAGCCAAAGAGCTTTGATGAAGCAATGCAGGTAGATGCCAGTAAGAAGTGGGACCAAGCCATGGATGAGGAGCATAAGTCTCTCATGGAGAACCAAACTTGGGATTTGGTGAAGCTACCAGAAGGCAAAAGAGCATTGCAAAACAAGTGGGTGTACAGAGTAAAAGATGAAGAAGAAGGAAAGAAAAGATATAAGGCCCAATTGGTGGTCAAGGGGTTTGCACAGAAACAAGGTATAGATTTTGATGAGATTTTTTCTCCTGTAGTAAAAATGACTTCTATCAGAACTATTCTTGGAATAGTTGCAGCATAATACTTGCACTTAGAATAGTTAGATGTAAAGACTGCATTTCTCCATGGTGATTTGGAGGAGGAATTAAATATGCAGCAACCAGAAGGATATGAAGTCAAGGTAAAGAGGAGATGGTGTGTAAACTGAAGAAGAGATTGTATGGCATGAAACAAGCTCCACGTCAATGGTATAAGAAGTTTGATAGCTTCATGATGGAGCAAGGTTATATTAGATGTCATTCTGACCATTGCATATATAAAAAGAAATTTGAGGATGGAAGTTATATTATCCTGTGTTTGTATGTTGATGACATGTTGGTTGTAGGTAAAAACATGCAGGAAATAAAAGTACTCAATAAATAGCTAAGTGAATCCTTTGATATGAAGGATTTGGGGGATGCCAGACAAATCCTTGGTATGAGGATAACTTGGGATAGGAAGGAACGGAAGCTGACTTTATCTCAGGAAGAGTACATTAAGAAGGTATTGGATAGGTTTAACATGCAGGATGCTAAACCGGTTGGGACTCCTTTGGTAGGCCATTTTAAGTTATCAAAGGAGTAGTGTTCCAAGAAAGAGCAGGAAAGAAACCAGATGTCCAAGGTACCTTACTCATCAACAATTGGTAGTTTGATGTATGCTATGGTGTGCACTAGGCCTGATATTGCCCATGCAGTGGGAGCTGTGAGTAGATTTATGACTGATCTAGGTAAAGAGCATTGATAAGCAGTAAAGTGGATCCTTCAGTATTTGAGAGGGACCATGGGGATAGTTTTATGCTACAGTGGATCAGACACCACTTTACGTGGTTATGTAGATTCAGACATAGATGGAGATGTAGACAACAGGAGGAGCATGACATGTTATATTTACACTATAGGTGGGACAACAGTAAGTTGGATTTCACAACTACAGAAGCTGGTGGCTTTATCAACCATGGAGGCTGAGTATGTTGCTACCACAAAGGCAAGAAAAGAGATGATTTGGTTACAAAAATTACTTGAGGATTTGGGGCATAAGTAGAAGGAATGTAAGCTGCATAGTGATAGTCAGAGTGTTATACACCTAGCTAAGAACTCTGCTTTCCACTGCAGGATGAAGCATATACAGTTGAGATATCACTTCATCAGGACAACTTTGGAGGAAGATAAGTTGAAGTTGGAGAAGATTCATACTAGTTAGAATCCTGCAGACATGATGACCAAGGTGGTCACAAGGGATAAAATAAAGATATGTTCAGCTTTGGTTGGCCTTCTCGGATGACAGTGAAGGGTTGAGAATCTTGCTTAGTGGAAATTAGTCTCCAAGTGGGAGATTGTTATGTTTGTGGAGCTTGTTTTCATGTTAGAGTGTGGTACACCTTCTATGTGTTACACTCAGGTATTTTTATGGCGGTCCCGCCTGAAGCAAATTTTAATGGGTGGTTTATTAACCCATGGGTAATGGGTAACCATTATGGGTTGTTTTAGGGCCCATGGTTTTTCGGTACCCATTGTTTTGATACCCACGCTTTTTTGCCCATGGTTTTGAGACCCATAGTTTTTGCCCATGGTTTTTATACCCACGGTTTTGTATCAAACTGCTTAAGAAATTGTCTATTTATATGGACTTATGCATATGATACATATACAAGCAAATGTATTGCAGATGTGTTTTGAATTTGGGTGTGAATTCTATAGATTTTGTTGAGCATAGGTCCAAATGGATCTGGGTATTGTATTGAGAGAGTGGAGGCTTGTAATAAAATATGAGCAAGCTATTCTTGGTGGACGTAGCCCAAATTGGGTGAACCATGTTAAATCTTGTCTCTCTATGTTGTGTTATTTATTCTGCACTTTTATTTGAGATCTGTAATATTTTTTTACATATTAGTTTCTACTGTTGTGATTTTGCAAGGGATTATTCCACATATTTTATCTCTTATTCCCTAACACTATGAAGTTAAAGGGATAAGATGTGGATAAGGGGGGTGAAGGGACTGATTTTGGATTTGAGATAGGCTTGGGAGCAGGATTTGATGTTTGAGGAATGGAGGGTATTTTAAACGACACACTAGAAACTTTCAAAGTATTATATTTTAAAGGATAAGATTTGGGTTTAGAATTGGAAGAGGTGTTAGAAGACTTACTTGGAATAGCATGAGCCTTCTTACTTACTACAAAATTAGGCTTCAACAATTCAGACTCTATGGAAGGAGGAAGTGGTGATCCTTGACTGATTTTTTTTCAGAATTACCATAGGAGGATCATCAACCTTATTTTGCTTTGCAGCATTGGAGGGGGGTGCTCCTTTCTTCAACTAAGAATGAGTGAATACCACACATGAGAAAATAGGTGCATCTTCTTCATCTTCTTTATCACCTCCAGAATACTCACAAAACATGATTTATGTATCGTTCTCAAGATTAGTGATTTATAGGAACCCACCACCTTCATTTTCTTGTTCAAAATATTCTTCACTTTATTGAATCTTGCAATTTACATTCACGGGTGAGGTCTCCAAGGTGAGACTTTTGGGTGCTCCTGCAATCTCATTTCTATTTTTTTTTAAGAATATACTCGTTCAAAGAATTCCCTCTTCAAAGATGTCATCTCATTTTCCAACCTTTGCAGTGATGGATTGGTTCTCTCATCTCTAGGACGTTTGACCTTTACCTTTGATGGATTCTTGATCTTTTCAGAGAGGATGAGATTGTCATCAATTTCAAGGGGCATCTTTTGTGCTTCTACAATTTTCCTTGGTTGAAATATTAATAGGATAAATCACACCTATGATAATTGAGCATTGATGAAGAACCTCTTGATATTGTTTTTAGATGGTGAATCTTCTTCTTGTATCATGTGAAGAAACCATTAAAAATGAGCCATGAAGTCTCTCATAGTTTTGCATTCTCCTTTCCTCATTTGAGCCAGCTTCACCAAGAGGTCCTGAGAGTCTTCAATTGATTTAAATATTTCCTCGAAGGTAGTCTTGATTTCATCCTAACCACTGAAGAATCGGGCATGAAGGAGGTAGAACCATTCTATTTATTTTTCTTGGAGGGACTCTACGATCAATCTTAAAGCAACATATTCATGTTGGAAACCAAGAATTCAACATGATGTCATGAAAGCAGTGATGTGTTCTTATGGATGTTATGTGTTGTCACCTTTGAACTTTGGAAAGTTCTTACGGGAACCAATTGGTATATCCTAAAGAGGGGTTCAAGAGCAAGCGGGCATGTATCCCTTCCCCATAGAACAATGTGCTGAGGTATTTTTTCTTCATCCGTCATTTTTTTCTTCTTCTTCTGTTTCAGATCTTGCTTCTACAAATTCTTCTTCTTCCAGGAACTTGGTGTTCAATGGTGGTTGAAAAATGGGAGAATTTGAAGAGGAAGTATCAATAGGAGTTTGGATAGGATTGCCAAGTGAATTTTTTAAAGAGCCAGATGGAGAGGAGGCTTGAGAGAATAAATAATGGATTATCTCTAATTCGTTCTTGCAGATTTTTTAGAACACCTCTTGACCTATTCAAACTGGTGTATCTCCTTTCAGCTAGCTTTTGGAGATTCTTGTACTGGGAATACAAAATAATGTCATGGAATATGAAAGTTCACATGCGAGAATTTGATAATGTATCTTTTAGCAACAAAATTTCATGAACTTTATTTGTATATTTTTTGAATATTTGTTTTTTAGACCTTGCGGTTGTATTTTGGGTGCAAATGCTACTAAATCTACCCCATGGTGGGTGCAAAAAAATGTTGGCAAGAATTTTTTTTGGGTGGAAAAACTTGTGGGTTTCTTACCAATGCTCTGAGAATCTAAGTCCTTCTACTTAACCAGTGTAGCTGCCATATATGCATGCGCAAGAAAATGTGGATTTCTATAGTGGTATTTTGAATGGGGATCCAATAGGGGCACTCCAATAACCTTGCGGAAAATCTAGCAATCTCTTGCTAGGGAAGAATTTATCTGTAGAAAGGGAAAGGGTAGTGAGAAGTGAGATAGGAGAACTAATGCTACAGGTAGAAAATTAGATTCCTACACACACTAGTTAGAAATTTCATCACATGCATTTATGAGAAGAAATAACTCTGTAAATAACAACAAGACCAAATAGAATTTATTGATCACAAAGTATCAAGAAACCACTTAGTCAAAGAAAGATATAAAATCCTTCTTCTTGTATTGATTGCTTAAACAAAATTTGTACATAGTGTGGGAATGGAATAAATTTAAGAGTGGAGGAAAGTAGAAGAAAATGGATATCTCCTTTTGTTTCTCTAAGTACAATGCACTCTTGAGTTTACAAGATCAATTGCCAACCCTTTGAAAAGAGAATGGCTTTATAATTTATATAAATCCAAATTGTCCTTTCACCTACCTCACATGACTCTTCATTTCCATATTCCACTCATGACCTTTTGTTTTCCATGAATTAAGTATTTCTCTTATAATTTTGAGAACATACTTTTTACAAATTTAAAATAGATCACTTAAGTGAATAGGATGAAATAGAATGATTAAGCTCAATGAAGAATTAGAAAGGAGAGAGAAAAGAGAGGGAGGAAAAGAGAGAGAAGAGGAGAAGAAGTTGCCCCTAATAAATTTTTATGATCCTTGAATGATGATGGAAAGATCTGATGTGATGAAACTCCCTCAATGTCCTATTGTGCCAAACTTTCCCTTTGAGAACAACTTGCTATTTTTAGTAAGTACACCTAAAACAAATTACTATTTTTGGTAAGTGTCATAGTTGGATTTTCCTAACCTTTTCTGGAAATGGTAGCTTGAATTATTTCTTCTTACTGTGTTCATATCCCCTTTTGGACCAACCAGTTATTTATAGCAGGGGCTTGTGGAACCACTTACTATTTTTAGTAAGTGTCAATTGTGAGCTGTGATGATCTTTTCGATGACTTTTCCTGCGATACTCCCTCCATGTTCATTTCATTTTTCATATCATCTTCAAATGGTGGATTACCTGAAGTAACAAAAATTTACGTAGGAAGACATGCTATTTTTAGTAAGTGTGTCGTGGATGTCAGGATGTGACAAAACAAATCTTGGGACTTTGGGTTTTATTCAAGGGTTCCATGCTCCAGGTTTGAGTAACTCCTTCATCTAAACAACTGGAAAAATGAGTTTTTCATGGTGTGGGTAGAATACTAACAAAAAAATAGCCCTCCATATCCCTAAAAAATAGGGGCTTCATGGTGCAAAAACTAGTTCACGCAAAACTACATTTTTCAATGATTATTCCCTCAAATTTTCACGCAATTTCACCCACCGGAATCCTGAGAAGTTGAGTGGTAGCTCGTAGAATTTTTCACAGATGTTCTTCATGTGACAGGGAAGCATACTGGAAAAAAAAACATACCTTCCTATCCCTAAAAAATAGGGGCTTTATGGTGCAAAAAATAGTTCACGTGAAACTAGATTTTTCAACGATCATTCCCTCTAATTTTCGAGAGATTTCTCCCACTGGAACCTTGAGAAGTAGAGAGGTAGCTTGCTGATTTTTTCCATTACTGTGTCATGGTAGCCATTAATAGAGCTGTAAATTAGTATTTTTTTTGTCTCCATTCATGATGAATCAAATTCCATTGTGATAGGTTTTTGCTTCTTGTCTCACTAGTGAAATTTCTCTTTAATCCGGTTGCCGATTTGACAGGAATTTGAACTTTATTCTTCATGGAGCCAGAAATGAAATTTCTTCACTATGAGAATTACTTGATGAAAATGGGAGGTTAGAAGGTGATATTTTAATGGCCTTTGAGAGTGAATAACTTAGCAACAAATTGTTCTTCATTTCGTGTACTGGTTTGTAAGATATCTTCAAATCTTCGATTTCATGGCAATGGGGATTTTTAGATGATTTCTCCATTTCTCTCTTTCCGTTCTTTGATCCTTGGCCTCTCCTAATAAAGATTTCTTGAGGTACCTATGTGTTGTATATTCTTGAGGATGTGGTTTCTATGGTTGATCTGGTTCAAGGTTCATCAATGGTGGATTGAGGCGTTCTTTGCAAACTTTTCTTCTAGATGACAAGCAACAAGAAGCAACTCAAACAGTTAGAATTTTATTTCAAATATTTGAGTTTGAGTTGGGAAATTTTATTTGTCCCTAACATCCCTCACCTCAAAGGGACATGAGGGACATCAATTTCCATGATGATAAATATGGTGACATGTGGCGGCGATCCGATGGAAGGCAGTGAGTGCTCCAAAATCATCTTTAAAGCACTGAGGGGATGGTAGCATGTCACATTGGTGACCAAAAATCTCTTCTAGAAGTCTAGGAACATTTGTCAAGGTCTGATGTCCCTAACCCTCAAGGATATCTATGACATAAAATCCCTCCAGGATCTTTGAGTTGACACATGTCCCCGCAAAATTTGGCTAAGTCCTGAACTTGCTCCAAGAGGACAATTTACGATGATGATAACTTGATCTCCCGATGGATTTTTTTAGAAAAATTGTATATGATCCTGATTGTAAATGGCCATTTGGATCCAATGGTTAGAGCTTAATGTCTTGATTCTTCCATTTTATCCTTGAAAAATTATATTTTTTTATTTGGTACTCCACTTGTGCCTGAGAAACACTGCCTACAGATCTGATGCGCCAAAGTGTTGTGAAAAATATGATTTCACCATATTGTAGGGATTGGAATTATATTTCTGAAGATTTTTTGTTTTTCTCTTAACTCCATCTAGATCTCTTGAAATCACCTTCCAAAACTCAACGACTGTTTTGACATGTTCACTAACTAGGCTTGGGATTCCCCAAATTTGATGAAACTACCCCAACTACTCCAAATCTTCCTTTAACCTTAGAAAATCACCTTCATTATGTTCCTATTCCTTTGAATCACTTTTGAATCTGTATTGGCTTTTCTTCTCTACTCCATGGAGTTTCTCTAGTCCTAGGAAGGCTAGTGATAGCCCTTCTTGTGACTGCCCGAAGTTTTCTTTTTTAAATAACTCCTAAAATCACCTAGGGGGAATGAATGAACTTTCCTAAATTACCTAGGGGTATGAAATAACATTAATTGGGAGGTCACTTTGAATAAATGGATAGGCATAGGGTGTCTTTGAATGATAATACTTGAAAAAATTAACACAAGGGTATAATTGTCATGCTCAGCTGTTGTCAATTTCCTTGTTTTACATTTTCACGATAATAAGAAGATAAAGTGGTTTGAAACCCTAACAAAGCCTAGCTAAGAGTGAATTGGAGAAGAATAAGAATACTGAGCCCATTTTGATTGGTTTTTCAAAAGTGATCATTTTATGTTGTATAAGAATCATCCATATTTCCATAAAGGTAAGAAAGAGCATGTGACTATATGCGGGCCCCACTTGAAATTGCTTACTTTTAAAGAAGTTCAGTTTTTGGAAAATTTATCCAAAGAAGGTGATCAACCCAATTGACATTGTCTCCCTATCCCCTGAGTGCTCCCTTCCTGTACAAAAATCTTTCAAGCATCATGGATTGTGCTGACAATGTATTAGAGAATTGTGGTCTCTATGGAGCATGATGATTACAGAGTAACTAGTGGGAGTTTGGAAAAGGTTTCAGTAAAATTAGAATTGCAAGAGCTACAGGATGGGTTAGGACTCCATTCAAGTTTTTTGTGATCTAGGTTAATAGATATTTCTAATGGTATATCAAAATTATGTTTTTCATATGTTATGAAGAAGTTATGACCTATTATTTAAGGGTCAAATATGGAGGATGCTTGTTCTAGCAGGGTGTAAAATGGACCCAAGCATTTGAAAGTGATCCTCTATGTTGCAGTTGATAATGAGATTGCTGGACAGGTTTATGAAAAGCTTATACAGGATGTCATGACAGGAATTACTATCCCTTGGTACACAGTCTAAAAATGGGAGATTTTTGAAGGCGATGGTCTAGGAATTCCTGACCTCAATTGTCAATTCCCCTGCCAGTCGAAAGCATAATGGTTAAAGGATTTTTTTTTAGAGATTGGATTGATTGTAGGCCTTACAACACCTATGGATTTGGAAGAAATTGTAATATGTGTAAGCAAATAAGATTCTTAGCATGTAACTCTATTGATGTATGAATTTTTTCTTGGTGAGTTTATTTGATGGGTCATTAAGGTTAGTTTGTGAGGAAGAAGGTAAGATGATTTACATGATAGGTTTGCTCAGGTTGAAAGATTGAGTTGATTAAGGATTTGAGAACCATTATATGGACATCCATCATATCGATTTTTAGAGTTAATATGAATGAATATTTTTCCTATTGATGGAATTTTAAGGTCTATAAAGTGGAATCTAGAATACAAATGTATCTCAGTGTTTAAGGAATGTGTTTCTAGGCAACATACCTTAGTGACATTGGAAGGTAGTTGGTTGGTTTTAATGCCCAATGTATGCATGCCTCAAGAAATACAATAACATACATGAACTGTCATATATAGGGAATTGTTGAAAGGATTCCATATAGAAACGTTAAAAAACCATCCTTGAGTTGATCTTGGGTGTACTTTATGCCCAAAGTTAGATACATGGTGTTGGAAACAAATGTTTAGTGAAGGATATGAGCCTTTATGCTTATGTTATGAATTATTTGATTCGTTCAAGAAAATTTGTGACCATGGATGATTTTATTATGATATATTAAACATGTGTTATGAATTTTGGGTCTTTAATAATCATGGTTTTGGCATTATTTTTTTTAGCTCATGAAAATAATGGCGTCCTGAGCTTGTTGTTGTGCAAGTTGAGTGAGTTTTGGGCATGAATACAACTACAAGGGTCATATGTACAGATTGTAACATAATTTGTTGCCATAAGTTGTTAATTGTAATTTTTCTTGATAAAGCCTTAGGAATGACATCCTTGGTGTATGGCAAAATGTGAAATGCATGCAAAAGTGAGCATATGAGCTCAAATTTCAACAAAATTCTATGATTGGGGAAAGTGTGGTCTGATATGTGAGAGTGTAACAAGTGATTTTAGGCATGATTTCAAGGCAAAGTGAAGGTTTATTGATAAGTTTAACCCAGTGGATCTATATCACCCTTACCAGTTCTTATAGTCCCAGACTTGTGTAAAAAGGAGAAATAGAGAGTGACCTTTGAAAGCAATGAGGGTTTGATATCTGACGGTGTGAGCTGAATTAGAGATCTCCATTAGTTATGGCAGAAAAAAAATTATATATCATCATCAAGTGAATGAGTTTGTTCTTAGTCATATTAGGGGGTTTTATCATCATTTTGGAGTGGGGTTGGTGCTCTCTCACAAGAACAATACATGCATGTGGGGTTGGTGCCTCACTAAATTTGAAACATGGAAATATAATTTTTGTGTTTCAGTGGGTTTTCTTCCCATGAGGGTTTCCCAATTAAATATTGTGTCTATGAGTTCTCTCTTATGTGTTATGGTTATTTGAATGTATTGTGCACACTTAATAAGCTATTGTTGAATGTATGTGAATGGATGGATGTGAATGGGTGCTGAAATTAATGGTCAATGAAATAAGAAATTTACATGACTGATTCACCCCCTATTAGTTGATTGTGCTTCCAAAAACACTGAGGCGGTAAAAAATGTTTGGATGGGTATCTTCATTTTTTTACTCTAGATAAAAAATAATGATGGGTGAAATGGTTTCCACTTGAAAAATGGGGGTATAATACTTCATCCAAAATAGCTCCATTTTTGGCACTATACAGGTACCATTCTCCATCAATCATCTCTAGATTGAAGGTAGAACCTAAAGTGAATGATTCCATTAATTACCCACCCTCATTTGTTGTATGTCAAACCTTAATATTGTAGGATTTATATGACATATATTGTTATGTGGGTTTTGTGCCATATGTATACAATTTATGAGTTTTAAAGATGTTTTTATTAAAAACACTTTCATATTCTAAGTATTTATTTTCATTATGCTTTTTACACAAGATAGGGTTCTAGTTTTTTGTTACTTTGAGGTATAAAAAAATATCTCTATGTTTATTCTTCTATGAATTTATTTATTTCTCCTCTTTTATTTCCTTTCTCTTTCCCATTTTTAATTGCCTTTAGTTATTTCTAGATACAATCAACAAAATCCCAAAATATCCCCCATCATAAGAGGAAGCTTCACCTCTAAAAGGAAGATGAATATCATTTTGTTAATGGAGATCTCTCTAATTTTGTATGTTTTATTATTATACCATTGGGAAATTTATTTACGTAGCCAAAATCAAGCACAATGACATAAATTTCTGCAAACAAGGCCAAAAACATATTGGACATCAAGTGTATCAAATACAAGATCACGAGTGATATCATTATCATGAAAGGTAATAACATGCCTAGGATATTGTTAGGCATGATAATAATAATATTAGAATCTAGTGGGTGATTGTGCAAAGGAGGCAGAGGTTAAGCCTGATAAGTATAATGTACTTATTGATCAAATTCAATAGTATTGTGATTAGGAAGCAGCTCATTATAAATATTAATCTCAAAATTGTCATAAGAAGGATTTTATTTCTTAGGAGGTGAGTCAAATTCAATAACATTTTTAGAAATAATGTACTATATTGCATGAAGAATATTTATACATGAATTATTAGAATGGCTAACACATTTATGATAATCATAATAGTTACTAGAGTAAAAACATTTACAATTAGGGTTGCTTATATCAACCTCTAATGGAGGAGTGAGAGATACAATATTTCACTCTAAAAATTTTTAATGACCACTTGGGGTGAAGAAGTATAGAATTTAAATATCTTATGAAGACTATCTTATAGATAAATCTTGGTAGGTTGAGCTAAAATATATACAAATATTATAACATTAGTCTTTTTATCATTAAATTTTCCTTTGAATTTAGTTTTCCTTTAAATTTAGAATTAAATATATTAGGAGAATTGGAAACATATCTAATATTTTTCATTATAATTATATTGGCGTCACAATTTTTAATGTGTGGCATAATTGATTTAATGACCAAAACTTATCAAGGATAACTGATTACTGTAAGTGGTCCAAAATGATTTGGGTGAATAAATCTTAAAGCTCATTATTGGGTAAGAAATTATTTGAATTTTAGTAAGAATAGTCTTATATTAAAGAATTTAATCATTAATGGATCATTTTAGCCTTGTGGCATGTTAGAGATTTGATCATAGGATACCTTGTTCTCAATATTGATTAAAAATTGTTCCATTAAAGTGATTATCCAAATTAGTAAAGGCTCTTATAAATTGGATTGGAAGGTCATAAAACCTTTGGAACACATATAAGTTAAGGATTATATGAACAAGATTAGTAAGTAGTAATTCATTGTATGAATAATATAATATAGTGGTATGAAAATATTAAAGGTTTAATTTTGTATTACTTTTTCCATAATAGAAAGGAATATTATGAGACTTAAAAACAAGAGGAAATTGATAGGAATCCACTTTGTATGTAAATGAGTTTTGAAGTAACTAAGTACATTCCATGAAATTATAAGAGGTAGAGGAACCAGAATTAAACTATAACATTTGGGATTAAAAACTATGAACAAGATTCTTAATATTTTATCTAGTACAAGAGGAATGGAAAGACCAATGGGTGTGCATAACAGACACATGAATAATATTATACATAGGAATATATGTTATGAAACTTTTAAGGGGGATATAGTTTTCCCCAAATACATACAAAAAATGGATATAATAGTAGTATATGTAGCCATATTGGAAGGTGTAAAGTAGAATAAAATATCTTAAATACATATGTATGGTTTTTTTGATCTCTAGAAATGTATATAAGGTCATCAATAGGTTGAGGATTTTCTATTAAATAATCATATTTTTTATTCATAATCCTCGGTAAGGGTGTAGGTATTAGCATTAAAAACATCATGAGAACCTTCCCCTTGAGAAGGTTTAATTGATTTGGTAAATATTGTATTAGCAAATAGAAAAGTAAAAGGGAACTGGTGCCCATTTCAATCCTGTTGTATCCTTGACACCATCATTGTAGATATCCCTAGTGATTACGACGAAGATCATTCCATTTCCTAAGTGTTCCTTAGACTTGCAATTTTTTATTGATATGTTGAACCAAGATTTTTATTGTCCTTTAATTCTCCTTGGTTATACCCATAGAACTATTCTTTGGTGCACTTGGTTCCACCCCCTTCAATGCCTTCATCGAAAAAACATTGTTTCATGGCTTTGAACATTAGTATTCTACAAATTTAAGACAATATAGTCTATGGAGGGTTTTGAAGGAAAACAAAGAAGCCGTGGAAGTTAGAGATTAGTGTTCCATTGGATGAAGAAATTTGTAAAGGAAATTTAAGGAATAAAGGAATGAAAAAACTTAGTGCTTCACGGACTTGGTGAGTATAGTGTTCCACATAATTATTCATTTCCATAAAACAAAGGGTGTAGTCCACTAAGTAGAAGCTGCAATGCTAAGAGTAATTTTCATGAGGAGATGAAAAGTAGAAATAAGGAAGTTAGAATGTAACCAAGAGCAGATTCCACAGAACAAATAAATTAATGTCATAAGGGTCTCTCAAGGTATAATGTTATGCAGATTTGTGAAATTTGTGGAATAGAGAAACATGGTCGCGGGGAGAGAATGTTGCAATACATGGGAGACCCTATAGAAAAATTAAAAAATATGAGGAATACTTGAAATATAAAACCAAATCTATGGAATGAAATAAACACTTAGAGAGTCGCAAAGAAAATGTGGATTATATTGAAATTTGTAGAACAATGGAGTTTTTATATAATGGTTAGATTTGTATTTTTTCCCATAACTTTTTACTCATACATCCATTTTTCCTCAAACCAAGTGCATTAGAAATGTATTGAAGATGGATTTCTAAAGAGATAAATTTTGTAGAAAATAGTGAAGAAATCCGTGATGTTTTAATTACAGAAGTTTTGGATTTCATACATCAATTTTAGAAATCAAAATGGTTATAGATTCTTCATTATGATCCTCCTTCACCTAAGGATTCTTATAGAAGAATAATATGCCTCTTCTTCCCCCACCAAAGGAAGAATGGATTATCATAGTATCAAGAATTAGGCACATGGAAATTTCACATTTGTTAATCTATTGATTATATGGTTCTCCATTGATGGGCATGTCTTGACACATGGATCATTAATTGACATGTTCTCGGCCCTTAGATTAGCATATGCAAATGATATTATTTTAGGTATGAGTTTATTTTATAAAAGTTTATTTACTCAACTTGAGTGGGTAAGAAGCTCATTTTGGGGTCTCCTCACCACGTGAAAAGGGGGGTTTCTACATAAGAAGTGTGGGTTTTCATTTGTGGAGCAGCTTTGTAGAGAATTGGTTGCTTATGCTTGTCATTTACAGGTTCATGTTTAGGTTGTTTCTATTGTATAACCATTAATAGGATTTAAGACTCATTATTACATATTTCCCTTGCCTCCTTTGCAAATGGATACACATAACCTTTTTGCCATGTATAAATTTTATGTTCCTTCTTGTACAAACAAATATGAAATCAATAAATTTCCTTTTTCCTCTATAATTTTGTGTTGATCATGCCAAATAACTATAGAGAAGAATTTTGCAATTGATTTTTTGATTGGGTATTGAGGGTTTTCTATATTTTAATGTTAGCTTACATCATTGGATTCAATTATAAACCTCCTTTCTACAATTTCTTAAAATGCATACATGTTTTCTTAGGGTTTTATTTGGTGTTGGATTTTTGGTATGATGAGTGCACAAGACTTCATTCTCAGGTGTTTGTGCTATGGTTTAAAGAGTTATTTTACATTATTTTCCTTTCTCGGGTGTCCATGAGGGTAAATAACCTTTGGAGGGTGATATCTCTTTGATTCCTAGTGTGAATGGATGAAGAATTGTCAAGATAAAATGGTTAATACAATTACATCCTCTCACTAGTCCTCTTTCCACTTATTTCCATTTTGTTTTATCTCATTTTACACTACCATTTTCCATACCCCTACAGATTTCATTACTTATTGTAAATTCAACATTATATCTACCTACAAAATCAACATGTTGTGCATATTTTGAGTGGATTTTCCATTATTTGTGAATCTTAGCATCTCGAGTATCATTTCATTACAATTTGTCAACATATTCCTTCAAAATGATGTTTTTTATCACCCTAAATCCTTCTTTAGTGGCTTGTGTCTGATGTATTAAATGCTTTCAATGCTTGTGTGACAATTATTTTGAATGAGTATTGTATTTGATCTCAGATTGAGGTTACAACAAGTTTGACGGTTTGAAACATAGTATTTCCCCCACCCCTTTTAATCCACACATTAGGTCCTCTCACCTTGGTTTAGAAAGAGCCATAAAGTAGCAGGTGAACAACCACACCATTATTTATGTGCCTCCCTATCATCTCCATAGACTAGGTCAAGAGATGAATATATATCCATCCATAATTGAAAGTGATAAAGTAAAGGATCAATCATTCTTCCTTCCCCATTATTTCATTCACATTAATCTTCAAGTCTAAGTGGGGTGTTATGTTGGGAACCAAAAACATTTTTAGCACCATTGTTGGGGACCAAACTTGGATCACCCACGTGAAATGAGGTAATAAACACCACTATAATAAAATGATACCCCAAGTTAGTATCCAAAGGACCACATAATAATCATAAAAGTAGACCAGGTGCCTATCTATTGGGCAATGGAGTCAAACAGGTAAAAACTTGGTTTTTTTAAATTTAGGTCATATGAGTTACAAAATCATGCCAAGGATAACAAAAAGGAAAAAAGAAAAAACAAAAAAATAAGGGAACAAAAATAACCAAAGGAGAGACTATACACTATACAAAGGGAATGATTTGGGATACACCTAATCCACGAATGTTTTGAGATGCCTACCATTGATAGGAAACTAAAGTATTTCACCATCCAAATGTCTCAATAAGAAGGTATGCCCTCCAATTCTAACATCTATGGAATTAGGGCCCATTCAAAGAGTATCAAAATTTCCAAGCTTTCCCTTATCTACATGTCTATTGTCCCATAATAACACAAATTCCCCAATTTGGAAAATTCTTAGAGAGACATTCTTGTGAAATATATTATTCATTAATTTCTTTACCTTTATGTGTTTTTGGTGATAATATCTCCTAACCTAATAATTTTCAATAATATGGCTGATCTTTGTTGTAAAAGGATTAAATCATTCTTACTCTCTAAGATGTCGCATGGATTGATACACTGATAAATTCAAATGAAGAGGAAAAATAGCTTACTTACTATAGACTATCTCAAATGGGATGTTTCTAATTGACCTTTTAAGTGTGATTCTACCAGCCCATACTAAAATTGTTAATTTCTTACCCCATTTCATCTTGTTAACCTCCAAGGTCTTCTTAAGTATCTTGTCTAATTTTTTGTTTCCTGATTCATTTTGCCCATTTTATTAGGGGTTATAGTTGGAGTAACAAGTTAGGTTTTTCCCATATTATTTACACATTTACATAAGAGGTATAGCTCTGAAAATCATGGCATTATCAACAACTAGTTTAGATGGGACGCTGTACGCACCCAAAATTACACAGGTGCTACATTGCTGGGTATGATAAAGTATTCAATGATGAAAGAATCCTTCTCCAGAATAATGATGAGATCTAGATCCTCTCCCTTCACCTTTTACATGTTTACTTTGACTTTTGTATACTTATTTATAAGTTATTTATCTTTCCATGCCTTTGTAAACTATTTTATGCTTCTTTTCCTTCATTTCTTCCCCTTAATTCACATAACCACCACTCTGTGCATATCGACAGTTCTATTCTATTTAATTTGAGAGTTCAAATTACATGTTTTGAATGTATGTTTAAAATTCGTGAGTCATTTTCTCATATGTTTCTTTACCTTTTCACTTTATTTTTAGCTTGATCAGTTTGTGCTGAAGTATTATTCTTAGTTTACTATCTTTAGAATGTTAACTCCTTATTTTCTTGATCCTTTGACACTTCTTGATTGCCATGTGTTCCAGAATTTTTCTTCTCTACATTTCTATAAAAACCAAATTTTTACCCAGATGATGGGTTGGAGATTTATGGTTTGGATTGCATTATTATGTTGGAAAAATAATCTTGGTAATTAGATGTAGACAATATAGTACCTTTATATGTTCCTTCCCAGTCTTACATTTGTGACCAATTTGCTTACAACCAACCAGCTCTAGAATTTTCTTGATTTCTCACAAATCAATCAAATACAGTTAGTTATTTTGTTCACCTTGCTACCAACCATATTTATACACCTTGGATCATCTAGAATTCATCTATGGAAGGGAAAGGAAGATGAGGAAATAATAAATAACATCATCATACTTGGGAAGATTCCACAGTACAACAGTAACCAGGATGGGTATGTATTTACATTTCTTTGAAGCTTTTATTTGAACATTTTTATTTAGATTAGATGAACACATTTTTTTAAGAAGTAGAATTTACAATTTATTCATTTATGTAATTTTGTGCACACAAACAAAATTCTGCTGATATATTCTTCCCTAATTATCCCTATGGATATGCAAGGGAAAGAATTTGGAGGAATATTTTGTGTCTACGCTTCCTCATTTTATTTATTAATTGTTGATTACACGTATGTTTTATTTTATACTTTTCTAGGGAAAGAAGAAATTACTTCTGAGAATCTTTCTTTCTTCCTGTGAATCTGAGGAAAAAGTAGTTAGAGGAAGTAGATTTCTAGAATTATAATTTAGAATACATCTTTTAAATTAGATTTAATTCCACACCCTATAATAGAGTAATAGATACATTTGGATATTACGAGTTTATTTTATTTTATTTTAGAAGTAAATTGTTGTTTAGATTAATTTTTTTATCTATGTCTATAGATTTTATTTTATTTTATTTGTCAATAATAAAAAAAACCAAAAAGATAGTTTAGAGGTTTAATTAGATTTATTTATTTATTTCATTAAAAAAGCTTCATTGGAAAATACAAAAAACAATTAGATAGTTTTCTTTATGTTTCTTTGATTAAATAATTACAAATCGAACTTAATTAAATTAATAGGGGAAATAAATCATATTTTGTTTAATTCAAGTGTATTTGTTTTATTTATTTAAATGTAGGAATTTAGGGTAATTTAGAATTGGAAAGAACACACCTCTTGTTTCCCTAGCAACCTAGGCTAGCAACACTTTTTCCTCAATTCCTTTGGATCCTAGTTTGATTTTTTATTTCCATTGTTATTGATTTGGTGCACACATGACCATTATGGGTCCACCATAACCACATGTGATAATATTTTATCTAATCATCAAATAAGAAAATTTTGATAGAAGGAAAGTATATATTGAAAAAGGATTATGCCAATTAGTCTTTAGGAAAACCATTGTGCCACTTGAGATTATTGGGAAACTCATTTCCATTAACAATGAGGTATAAATTGCTGAATAATTCTATGCCAACCAAGTAGATAGGGTTATACATAACAACCCTTGATTTTTACCTTACCCATATCCTCTTGCACTTACATGACCCTCTTTAGAAAGGAATACATTGAGGAGGAAGGACAATTCACCCGCATTCGTCAACCGGGTTGGGCTATACTTAGATCCATTGATATTGATTGAGATCTACACACAACAATCATCCTTGATCATAACATCACTCTCATACAGGTTAGGTGAGAGTTCATCACTCTTGACGAACAAATCCCAAATTTTCCAATTGTGAACCTACGATTACCTTAACTAGTATCTCTATTTTTATCAGCATTCCCATCTATCCCACTTATAGTTGTTTATCCATCACATTACCATCCCATCTATCACATTCTGGTTATCTCAGAACAACCTCAAGAATTCATGTGCATTTGGAATCACATGATGATTTTTCAGGTGTACAAAATTGGTGAACATGACATGAAGGAATACTTCCTTTTGTATACATTTCTTTTCATTTCCTCTTCCATCCTTCTTCTCTCCCATTATTCTACAGGTGTTTATAAACCCCTCGAATATGTTGGGTCAGGATTATAACAGACCTATTTTCTATTTGAAATCTTATTAATATCAATTAAATTCCCAAGATTCATCCTCATTATCAGGGTGGGATGATAAATTTTCACAAAACTTGATATATCCCCAAATAATTGGTTCAACTATAAGAATTAAGGAGATAGAACAACCCAATCATTACTCTCAACTAGAGTTTTTAAACTATAACAACATGAACTTTATAGGAGAGAATGATTTTTACCCATGGGTCTTATCAAGAACCCAGATCAGTATGAAATCTAAGTCCTTTTCATTTCATTCACAAGAACATGAAGAAATATTTGCATGCTTTTCCCAGAGAGGTATCAATCTCGAAGCTTTAGATGGATCCTTAGACAAGATGTAAGCACACATTAATAGCTTCTTGAAAAACAACATTGCCTCAACCCCTCCCAATATAGAAGAAACACCAAAAAAGGGGGAGTCAACTAAGGATCAATTTATAAGGGGGTATCATACACTCCCTCAGCCGAGTAATGTACAACACACAGCTACACAAAGAACACATCCTTCACCCAATGATGTCATTTTGAAATTAGTGGGAAGTATTAAAGAATTAGAGGTCGCTTAGGATTAAAAAACTATATAGATGACTATATAAATTTTCGGTGTCCATTTTTGATCCTTTACTGTTTTGACCTAATTTTTCCTTTGGTTTGCATATTTTGAAACTTTTTTCTTTGAATTTGGTGGTCTGCAAAATTTTTCCTCTAGATTGGATGCTTTGAAAATCTCACAAACTTATCATTTTTCCCCAACTTGAAAGAAAAATACATACATACCATGTTTTGTTCCCTAATTCTTCTAAATCAATGCCTCTACCATTTTTTCCACTTTTCCTGGCCTTTAGAGCTCGAAGTTGTTCATTTCATGTATATTTACCCTCAAAAATCCTTTGTAAAGGTCATAAACTACCTAAAATCACTTTCCATTTGCTTTTTGACCAAAACAATCCTCACCCATGAAGAAAAAATCAAATTCGGGCATCTCTGGAAAATTCTATGTTTTTTATGGTCATACGGGTGTACTTTGCCCGTCAAATTTTATCTCAAACATCGTATCCTACATGGATGTTTCATGTTGGACATGGATCCATGGGTTTGTTCTAAAAACTTATTGTTTTTTATTTTTTGGGAAAAAGTGCAACATTCCCCCGCAAACCTGCAGGTCTCAGAGGAGGACACATGTCAGGTTCTCATTCAAAGGTAGGATGGAAGGATGGCGGGGAACTTAGAAAATTTTTGCCTTTTTGGTGAAAAGTAAAAGCAGAGGAGAGGGCCACCGGTCTGCAATGGAGAAAAGGGAGACACATGGCAGGTGTAGAAGGGAGTGTAGGCCACCAGAGGCAAAAGGGAAATTTTTCCCTTTTTGCAAAATGAGTCAGAATGAAAATTTGAAGTGTTGGCCAGCAATGAAGTAGAGGGAGATATGTGGAAGGGACAAAATCAGAGGTGTGGGTCTATGGAAGAAAATTTGGAAAATTTCACTCGGTGAAAAAGGGGAGTTAAAATGTGAAATGAGCCCGCAGATCCTCAGCGATAGAGAAGGTGACATGTTTCAAGGACAGAGGCAGAGGCACGGGCCCGCGGGGAAAAAAGTGAATTTTTTTCAAATTTTAAAAAGGGTGGAAATGTGTAGAATTGAGCCATGATTTCAATGAGACCCACCTTTTGCCACGTGTCAGCACCAAATCAAGAGGGCTGAGGGGTAGAGAAAATTGTCAAAGTTTACATTTTTTCAAAAATGTTAAAAAGTCAAAAAGTGATCCCAAATCCATTCCCAATCCCATTTTGAAATGTGGAGGGCTCAGTTTAAAAGGAGAAAGGGAAAATCAATGGTAACTATGTATTTTTTATTTTGGCTGCCATTTGAGCTCCAGGAAGCTTTGAGATGTGAATTTTGCATCATTTTTGATCGAATCTTTGGAAAATTCATGTCATTTTGGCCTTTAAAGAACAATAGGATCAATTTGAAATTTCAATTTGTAGATTTGGGGTGCTTTTGAAATGAAATTTTGTTTGGGCTTGATAAAAAACGTGAAATATCAAGTCAAGAAGATGTAGAATCAATTTTGAAGGGATAAGGATGAAATAATGAAATAAAAAGGATCTGCATGCTTTGAGGATGAAAAATGTGCCTCCACAATGGATAATGATGAAGGTTTTGTAATGATTAACCTTTTTTGAAACACATGGAAACTTTTGTTGCAAATATGTTAATGTCCCTATCTATGAATCATGTTGGAATTCTGTAACAAACTTGATGCTTGGCATATTATTTTCTTGGGAAAGAAGGATCGAATGTAATAGAATTTTATATAATGCATGTTTTTTGACATGCAAGAGATTGGAGAAACTTATAATTTCATGGGAAAATATGGGAAGAAGCCCATTTTTTGAGAAACCACCTAAGAACCATTTCTAATTCCTTTTTGCATCAGATTTGTATCATGTTGAGTTGGTTTCAATTGTAAAGCCATCAATAAGCTCTGAGATTGTTCTTATAACATTCCCCTGCTGATAAATTTGGTCATTTTGGATTATTTTGTGTTGTCTCTTGGAAAAATTTACATACACTTGTGTTTCATAATGTTTTCAACTTGTGTTTATTGCTCTTGCTGTAGTCTTGTGTTTAAAATCTCTCTTGATCATACATGGTCTCATTTCTTGTTGATAGTTAGTGGCATTTCATAATTTTAAGAAGAGGAGCTTTCATCTGATAAAGAGATAAAAAATTTTAAAATCACTTTACCTTCCTTGAATTCTGAGATTATTTGTAAACCTTTGGGTGCACCTTAGGTCATGATAAAATAGAGATTTCTGGATGCTTTGTTGGTTCATCTACTTCAAGATTTTATGGTAGGTTGTAAAATATTGTGTGGAAGAGTGCAGGTCTGGGCCTCCATTTGGTGCACATATCCTAGTTGAAGATGTACCTTAACCTATTTGAAGCATTCTACTGTTTAGGTCTTACAAATTTCTTGTAAAGGTCCTCAAAGAATTTGGTAAATTCTGGTTAGTCTTGTCTAGAATGTCCCACTAAAAATTCATTCAAACAAACTAATCCTACCCATACTACCCTTGTATTGGATTTTGTATCAACAAAAGAATACTATCCATTTACAAAAATACACAAAGAAAATCAGGATCGTACAATGTCTTTAGTAACCCTTTCCTTGCATTGAAATTATCTCCATAATCTTGAAGTGACAACTTGTGAAAGTCATATTTGGAGTGTTGATCATATTTTCCCAAGGACTCTTCATACTATTTGCACAAATTGAGGGATATTTTCATCTCCTTCACCATTTGAGGGCTACCAAATAGGTCCTCTTACCTTGGTTGAAAGGCACAACCTAAAAAATTTAGGACAAGATCAAGTCCTATTTGAGTGCCATCCATCTCTCCACAAAATTGAGTGCCAGTTAGATCACATCCCTGTATACAAAAAGACACACATCATGATCTATTTGTCTTTAAGTTTCATGCCACATATTTGATGTCGCTCAGGCTGAAAAGGAAAACAAATTTGGGTACCAACACTTTCTGGCACTACTTTTGGGGACATTCTTAGCTCAATTTGATCCATGTGCATACATATTTGAGATATTTGAATGCATATCAAACCATGGTAATGTCTCTTACAAGTTCTAACTGCAAATATATTGTTAAGCCATCATTATATACATATATTTGAAAGGTGTATGAAAAGGTTTCAAGTTTTGTCTACAATTTTAACAGTTTCTAGCAGTAGTTACACTTCATTTGCATTTGTGGTTGATAGATTCAAGAAAATGAAGGTTTGATCTATAAAGTTTTGTAATATTTTCAGTGCTGATAGGTATTTGACAGAGTATTTTAGTGCATTTGCACAACTAAGGTGAAAATCCTTATTGGTAACTCCATGTTGTTCTGATCTTGATAAATACCAGTGTCTTACCTTTCTATCATTTGTTTTTGGTATTTCTAATCTCTGCAAAACTTGAAGAAAAAAGATCCCTCTTCATTAGAGACTCTACTAAGAAGTTGTTTTTAGTTTCAAGGAACTCAAAGTTGGAAGAGAGAAGAGTTTGGAAGGTTGTTAAAGGTCAGACATCACAAAAATATATATCCATTGGTGAGAGAGATCAAGCTTTGGTAGAGGATTATCACTCTTCTTCTAGTGATTCGGATTCAAGGAATTCTCTCATAAACTTGTTTACTTCAACTAGTGAAGGTCCTTCTGATGTACCTAGTGAGTTCCTTCTTCAATATGCACCTCTGTATTTCAATTCAAATAAAACTTTCCAAGAAAATCAGCACTTAGAGAATACTAGTCTTGTGAATCACATTCTTGAGCCCTAAAGACCTTGCACTCATAAGCTTGTGTCACCCGCAAGATCACCTCCACCAAACAATATGGCTCAGCCTAGACCACCATTTGTTTTTAACACCTTTGGTCCTATAGACTTTAGAGGAATGGATGGTTACCCAAATTCTGTCCCACAAGATTTCAAAAATAGGTTTCCAAAGTTCCAAGGTAACAATGCTATAACTGGTGATCAGCATCTCAAACTTTTTGTTAACATGATGGAGGATTTTGAAATAGAGTTTGAAGATGTTTATGTCAAATTTTTCATTCATACACTCGAAGAGGATGCTAGGGATTGGTACAAGGCTCTACCTCATAATTCAATTGATTCTTAGACTGAGATGGAGAATGCATTTAGGTTGCAATATGGTGACAAGACCGATCCTAGATTTCTCTTGTCTGAATTTGAGAATATCAAGAAGAACCACAATGAATCAGTCCATGAATTCAACACAAGGTTTAAAAAAACTTTGAGAAGGATACTAATTAATTTGAGGCCTTGTGATGAGTCTTGTTTAATAAAATATGTATATGCATTTGATAAGAAGGCAGCCTACTAATTAAGAGATAAGAACCCTACCAATCTAAGGCAAGCTTTCACTATGGCACTTAAAATTGAAAAAAATATCAAAGCATTTGGGAAACTGTATGATGGAAAAGTGACATGTGAGCATGGGAATCTACAAGTAACCTCTTCCTCACACCCGACCTCCCGAGGTCATGCTGAGACAGCCGGTGAATGTTGAATGTGAATGGATACAGACAAGCTAATTGGGTAATCTTATATCCTCATTATGCAATAATGGAATCTATGAATTTAAGGTGAAGAAGGTCCTCCTAACCTGAATCTGTGTAATGGCTCATTCGGATATAATGGTTGTTCAGAGGCTCCAATCAATTTTGAGCTCTGCCGAGATCCTGTTTCTTGGTTGTTGGACACGTGGGAATTGACCTGTGGGAGCTTCATATATATCTCCAGACAAGGTCATGAAAAATGGTGATAGGTGGCAATTAAGTGGATTTGTAGTTAACTATGGGTGATTTTCTGGTCTAGCCTAGAAAATATTAGATTGATTGGCTTCTATGTTTAATACGGAGAACTATACTATAATATTTGGCGGGAGTGGTGAGGATCTAAATACCAGCGTTCGTAATCTGGTATCAATACTTAACTGATTTGTAGGCCCGTTGGGTTGTGGGACTTGGGGATCACAACCGTGAGTTCGTGGTTGTTATGGACCTATTATGGTCATGTAAAGAATCAATCCCTTCTCCCAACTATCTAGTAATTGTATGCCTTTTCAGATTCTATGTTTAGGACTAGAAGTTGTATAATTTTCTCAGAGTACCTAATAGGTGTTCTGGCAACTTGAATGTGTAAGCTAGTATCTATGTCAATGAGGAGGTCTCCTGCGTCAGGCTATGGAGCGAAAGGATCACAACCAAATTCATATTCTCTTTTGAATCCTTGTACGGTCATTTGGGTATTTTATCAAGGCAGTCTATAGTTAGGATGATTTGACCAAAATGTGTAAGCTTTGTCATCTTCGATGTTTAATCCTCTTAGTTGCTCACTAATTGCTTGTAAGTTTGTTGTTGCTCGAAAGACCTGTATCCTAAGGTTCTAATCTATATTAGCTAATGTCATGGGTAGATTTGGCTTAGGCACTATGGGTTCAAATATATACTCTCGAGGCTCTCTAGGTCCTGTGATTGTCATATAAAATGATTCAACTTTTAACTAAAATTAATAAATTGATTACGAAAGAGGTATTTACACTATGTAAGCATTCATTCTATTTTTGTATTTTCAATGACGTATATTCAATGAATATTGAAGAGCAGCTACTCTAGTATATTTATAAAAATGGACTAGTAATCTAGTAATAGAATAAAAACAAGCAAAGTAGCCTGGTATGGCTGTTTGCCCATGCAGTTGTGATTTTATCCTAAGTATCTAAGAAGCTATATATATTGAATTGAAAATACTCTCAATCCTACCTTAGAAGTGAGAAATGAATCACAGTTTCTCAAAAACTATCAATCCCCACAGCTTCCCTGGCGATATCGAGAGCAAACTTTCGACTGAAATAAAATAATTCACTACTCTATTTGATATGTCGTAACTAGAAATTTGATACCTCAAACCTGGCGTTTACAGAATAGTGCTAAATCTAGTTGTGTGTGATTTCATCCCCTCAGTGTGATCTCCCCATTCCTTCGTGTCCTCGTGAATCCAGAAAGTGTGTATAAGATGATATCAACAGAAGATGGTATTCGAATAATGGCAGCTTTGGATATAGACTGAATACAATGCAAGTAGGAGAGAGATAACACAAGTGAACAAAGCTTGACTATGAAATTCATAGTGGGATTTATTGTGGGAATACAACACAAGTGCACCAAGAGTTTTAGAATCTATCCTTGTGACAAAAAAAAAACCTGCAACTTTAATGGATTCTAGTCTAGAAATGAAGCTATTCTATTCTAAATTGATTGTATGGAGCAGCAATGGAACAAGACTGAAACAATAAGATCGAATGACTTCTAAACAACAAAGGAAAACTTAATAACTGATGCAAAACATGAAGCTAGTAGAATTCTAAGCAAGAAATTGAAAGACTGAATGAGAGAATTGAGAAGATGAGGGGACATTTGCTTGAAAACAAGCTGGCTATTTATAACCAATGCATTTACTAGAGGGTAACTCCCATTTGAACTCTTTTTACTATAAACAATGGTAAAAACACTATTACCAGGGAACCAAAAACATTAATGCAAGCCAAAGTGGTTGAAGAAAGCGTGTAAATTTGAAGATTTACGTTTGACACGATCATCGAAAGGATCTGAAAAATGCGATACAAGACCGCCTCCCTGAGCCTGGGTGGTGGTTATGGGACCGCCGCCTTGTCCTGGGCAGCGGTCACGGGACCGCCGCCTTGGCAGGGCGGGTGGTTTCATTACTGAAGCCTAAAAAGCAAGAAAATAGGGGGGAAAAGGGAAAAACAAAGTGTGTGGAGGCTGAGCGGGGCATGTGGGATACAAGTGCATACTTGGCGAGCCTTTCTAAATTTGGAACACCTTGCAACGAGACCTATATCATCATTGGGGCATGTGTAACATCATTCCGGTGGTGTAGTACCCTACAATTTTGGGTACATACATATTGCCCCCTCAGAGAAGCATCTTAGCCATGAAGAGGCGTAAACATGTGGATCCGAGTATGGCAGTCCGAAATGGGAAGTTAGGAGTTATACCTGACATACCTGTGTGCTGGAAAGTCACCAGCCAAGATCCCGCTACCTGTAAAAATGAAAAAAAGTGGGACTCAAGTGCAGAGAGATAAAATAAATTGAGAAATAAGGTTGAATTGATATGAAAAGAGGACTTACCATCTACGTGAAGTTTAGAATTTACCTCCGTCGGCGCTCCAGACCCTGCAAAAGACATTCAAAATCAAATTAAGAGGGCTATTTATATAAAATGAAGTCATTTTACTATTCATTTGCGCAGATTGATTTGATAGTTTTTGAGCTCTAGGACCCACGGTGACGGTTTTCAGATGAGAGTATAGTCAAAACATTTTTGGTGAGATAGCGATCATGCCTCCAAGAGTGAGAACATTGACCTGTGAAGTCTCATGTTAGTTCTTCTCGATTTACTCATTTTTAAACCTAAAATGTGGAAATGAAGAAATATTTGTCTTGGGGGGGTCATTTTTTTTGAAAATTTTAGTTTTAAACATGTCTCTAAGGGGGGGCAACGCATATGGTAGGTTTCTCATTTTAGCAAAAATGGTATATTTATTTGTTTTTGGGTATTTTCTAGGGTATACGACCCGTTTGAGTTTGCGGGACAGGACCGCCACCCTGTGCAGGGTGGCGGTTATGGGATCGCCACCTTAGAAGGTGGCGGTTATGGAACTGCCACTCTGCACAGGGCGGCGGTTCATGACAGAAAGCTAAAACAAAGCTTTCTTTTATTTATTTTTACACTTTTAGCATTTTTACATTTTTTTAATAGTCTTTCCAACTGGATTTTAGTACTAAATTACTCCTTTTTTGTGTTTTTGAGTGTATGCAAAAGAAGGGGGGGTATATTAGATGGAGTCAGGAGAGGGACTGTGATTGGCTCCCAGCAGTGTTAGAGGCACTCTCTCATGTCAGAGTGAGAGACCCTTCAGAGGGCTGGCATTTGGAGGATTGCACAGGTCCCTCACATTGCACATGCTAGTCACATACTATGTGACTTATTTTCTTACTGGGATGCGGATCAGAACACCTTCCGATTGCCAGGAGTTAGGGGTGAGTGGTCCATCACCCTGGAAGATGTTTAGTCATATACTAGGGGTTCTGATCCTCTAGGCGGCAGCTGTCTCTTAAGATAGTAGTATCGAGATCACAGGTGGTTCAGTGGGCCACCTACATGGGAGATGTAATTATATCGATGAGATCGAAGAAGGGCATGAGGATTTGCTCTATCATTGAGTCAGACATTCCCGTGCTCCATAAGGCCATCATGGGCATCCTTGCTTCAAAACTGATTAGGGACAAGGGAGGGGAAACCCTCTTATATTGTTGGGCCCCCATTATTACATAGATTGAGGGGGCATGGATGTGTTTACGCTTGGGGAGAAGATATCCTCAGGACTACCTACCATGATTTATACAGGGTAGTCCAATTACAGGGACAGTCTTTGAGCCACCCGACTCTTGTCATGAATTGGGTGTATGAGCATATTATTCCATATGGGAGAGGTGTAGAGGTAGAGGATCCCTGGGGTCGTCAGGGCAGCGAGGTGGACGGGGATGACTGTTCTTAGAGCACCCCACTAGCTAGTAGCCTCTTTGACCACTGCAGACATGGAGGCCACTCCTTATCAGTCCATGGCAGGGGTATGGGGAGAGGAGACTGCTACATTGATTGCCCGTCATACTACCAACCAGTTGATAGACAGGGCGGGGAAGTTGGAGATCCACCCTTTTGATAGAGTACTGCAGCAATTCGGCCTCCCCTATACTGACATGCTTCCTCCGGTGGAGCCAATGTATAGATCTATCCATGAGGCTCGGGGAGGTCCTAGAGGCCGAGGTTGGACTATTGTTACCCCTGGTGTTCCTATTGCGGCCAGGAGGGTCTATGTGCTCGAGGGAGAATCGGTGCTCCTCAAGAATCCTTACTTCAGATTACCACCGGTCCTGCCCATAGCAGCAATGAGCCCATTGAAGTGGAATCTAAATCTGAGGAGTTCACAGGGGGAGAGATAGAGGAGGAGACAAAGGATATGGAGAGTCACTGAGATGGGTGGGGGAGATGATAGTGATCCCATGAGTGGCATGACACTCAAGAGATCCTACGGACCGAGAGGGCAAAGCGGAGCGCAGAGAGGGTGACTTTGGTCTCAGAGGAGTTTCTATCTCAAGACTTAGGTAGAGATGGCGAGTCCGTTGTAGGCCATCACATTGCACTAGATGTGGGAGAGGGACATTAGTCAGTGGGCGGCGTCGGTGGCAGGCGCAGATCCTAGAGATCCTTCTTGGAGGCCTGTAGATCCGAGTGAGTTGTCACTCTTCTCTTGACATTTGTTTTAGTTAGAATTATCTTAGTTTGTTATTCCTTTTTGTTTTGTTTACTCTTGGTTTTATATTTTGATCATTTTCTAACTTGTTTCTCTCCTTTACTTGCAGCGACTGCTGATGAGTGGCGAGACTTGATTCATCGAGTATGCACTGATACCTTGCTTATCCCTTCGGAGAAGACCCATGCTGAGCTTTGCTATGGATGTGGGGGAGCCTTCAATAGCCGATAGGCATATTGATGTTTTTTCCTCTGTCTGGCATGCGGCGAAGATCATGACTTATCTCCATGCCAAGGTAGCCGGATATTGGATGGCCGAGCACTTGATGAGGAGGAGTCATTCTCATAGCGAGACGGCATAACTATTGGTCATGACCACGAGCCCTCAATGCATTTTGAGTGCCGGTGTAGCCAGAGTCCTAGGCATGGTCACGCACCCTCTGAGGGATCCCATAGGGATTGAGAGACCATTTTTGTAGCATTTTTTTAGATATCTATATGAGTGTTTTTGTACTTTTCAGGCTCATTGAGTGTTTTGACCATGCCTAGTGCATGATGGCATTGTATATGAAACTTGATATATATATATATATATATATATATATATATAATATATATATATATTTGGATCCAGACTCTTGGTGCCTAGAATTTTGTGACTCGTTTCCACGTGTGTACTTATATGTTTTTAGAATACTTGTTTTCATGTTTTTCAGAATGTATGCAATGGATGACAAATGATAACAAATGTTTTACCTTGTATGTTTTTGTAATGCTGATATGAGATGATACAAACATATGGTAGCTTTGAACTTCCGACCTCTTTGGGTAATATTTGTAATTTCTTCTTACGTTGGCAAAACATGATGAATGTAAAGTGATAAAGAGATTAACTTGCCCCAATCCCAATTCCACGCAACTAGTAAGATGTGAGGGCTCAACACCAAGAGTTAGGAAGGGCACAAGTTGTATGAGTTTGACTGAATGGAAAGATGAGAGACAGAAAAACCAGTAACAAAAACCAAACATAGACCTACACACCTATCCTACTCAGAGCTACCACCAAGCTTAGAAGGCCACTTACTTCCCAGTTTATCTAGACTTAGATTCATAAATGGCAACTTGGTTGACAAAATCTGGTTTTGAGGATTTGATCTCTTTGGAATTTGGACATTTGTTTTCTTTTAATAGAATTTGATTCATGTTTTTAGCATACCAAGATTTGTTAATTTATGTTACTGGACCCCCCACACCCTGCCTCATGCTACTAGTAAGAAGCATGGGTTTGTCACCAAAGGCAAGATATAAGCGAGTAAGGGAACTCCTTTCCTTTCCCAACCTCACACCACCAGTAAGAGATGTGGGCTTATCACCGAAGGTTGATGGGGCAAGGAAGTGTGTAAAATAAAATATTCTATTTTCTTGGTGCTTTTGATTTCATTTGATTTTGACATTTCTGATCTATGACTTTGAGATATCCTTTCTTTCAAAGAGATTTTAAGAGGGATAGATGCGACACCAAGAAGCTTTTAGGACAGACCATAGGTAAGTACAACTTCACCTAGTAGAAAGAACGAGAAAAACCAAGTATGCGGGCCTCGGTATGATTTTTGTCAATACTTGTCTGTCAAACTTGATGAGAAGATTTGAAAATACTTGATGATGTTTGAAGAGATGTGATTTGAATGACTTTTCAAATAATTTAAGAAATTTGTAACAGATTTCTTAAGAGTAAGCTCCTAGACTACCATTTTTACAAAATGAGTGGACAAAATGAAATAGCTAAATGACCAATGCAATGTAGGTAGCTATAATGTATAAGTGGTGATTTTGATGTTTTTATGTGTAAAACTGTTTAAGATGAAAGGAATTGACAGTTTCATCAAATTCCTCACCTTCTAGTGTGCACAAGAGATATGCAAACCATTTCTATAGTCTTTCATGACTCGGTATGGGCCCAACCATTTGGGCCAAAAGTTTCTTCCTTTTTTGGTTTTCTTATCGATCCGGCTGTCTAGTCTTAGAACTAGATCTCCTTTATATATTTCTCACTCATAGACATTTTTTGTTGTACTTCCAAAACATCCGGTTGGCATAGTCTCTGTGCCTTTTCTTGGTGTTTAGCTTGACCTCATCAAGGATTTCCAGTTGAGAGAGGCATGCCTCCCTATAAGCTTCTTCATCTAGAATCCCTTGCAATGAGATGCGGAGACTAGGTATTTCAACCTCAAGTGGGAGAATTGCTTCCGCTCTCGAAAACCAGAGAGAAAGGAGTTACTCTTGTTGGTGTTCTTATTGAGGTTCAATGGGCCCACAAGGCCATGGATATAGTTTTAAATTCCAATCTCACTTGTTCTCCTTGACTGTTTTGAGGAGAATAGCTTTTAACGTTTTGTTTGTCGCTTCGGCCTACCCATTGGCTTGAGGGTAGTAAAGAGAGGCCATGTAATAGTTTTTATTGAACTTTCTACATAACTCACAGAACTTCGATCGTTTTTAAATGACATGCCATTATATGAGATAATGACTTTTGGGACACCATACTTGCAGATAATTTGGTTCAGAATGAATTTGGCAATTACCGAACCTGGTACGAGTGGTGAGAGGCATGGCCTCCACCCATTTGGTAAAATATTCCATGGCTATAATTATAAAGTTATGGCCATCAGTTGATGAGGGAGATAATTTCCCTATCAAGTCCAGACCCCACGTGGAGAAGGGCCATGGGGTCACTATTGGTTACAGAGATTATGCTGGCATGTGAATCTCGTGAGAGAATTCTTGGCATTTTTGGCACTTACGTACAAATTCCACTACGTCATGCTCAAGAGTGGGCCAAAAATAGCCCATCTGATGTATTTTTTGAACGGTGGCATGACCACCGAAGTGGCCTCCACATATCCCAATGTGAGATTCATGAAGAATCTTCTTGGATTCTTCTATGTCGATGCATCTTAGAAGCATGTCATTGAAGGATTTATAATAGAGTACCTATTCTAAGACAACATATTTAATCAGTAATAATGCGTAAAAACCTTATTTGTTATGATGTGGCACCTTTCGGGTATGTGTGGTCTATGATGAAATTAATGATATCCGTATACCAGGGACATCTAGAGATGGGAGGCCTGGTTTCGATGAAATATATACACTCATCAAGAAAGTCCAGATTTACCAAATCACCTCCATCTAGTGGATGTTTAGCTAGCCAATCTATAATGATTTGTCCCTTAATGGATTTTTGGTTTATGAATTTCAATTTGAATTTTCCCATTAAAGTTATGAAACGTACAACCTTTTTAGATAAATACCCTTGTGAGAGAAATGTTTGTAAATGATCTGTCTTTACAATGACCCTCGTTTCTTGGTTTAAAATGTAATGTCTTAAACATTTTATTGCAAATACTATGGCAAGGCATTCTCTCACTGCCTGTGTGTAACGTGTTGCATAATCAAGCAAGTGTTCAGCTAATGAAATAGACCGCATGTTCCCATTTATCATTATCTTCTTGAGCCAGCATGCAAGTGAAAGCGAGACATGGGTGGCTCGTGAGTATAGGATCAAAGGGTGGTTTGGCTATCGGAGGTATTAGCGTGGGTGGAGAAAACAAAAAGCATTTAACTGATTCAAAGGACTCATTGCATTCTTCAGTCCAATCAATGTTATTATCTTTGTTTAATAGATTATTGATTAGATGAATGGAAAAACTTAGATCTGGGATGAACCTGTGGATTGCATCGAGTTTCCCAAGAAATGAACTAATTCCATACTCATCCAATGTTGGGATCATTTCAAGAACAACCCGTATTTTGGTTGGATCAACATCAATCCCTCATGAAGATATAATGTAGCCCAGAAGTTTTCCTCCTATCACACCAAACACGCACTTCTCTGGATTTAATGTGACACCATATTCAATTAATCATGAGAAGATGATACAGAGCACTTCTGGATGATCACAACATTTCTTGGCCTTGGCTAACAAGTCATCCGCATATAATTCCACAATTTTATGGATAATATCAAGGAATATATATGTCATTTCCCGCTGATACGTAGCACTAATGTTCTTAAGACCAAATGGCATGATAGCATAGCAATAAGTTCCCCAGGGAGTTATGAATGTAGTTTTGGCTTGATCTTGTTCAAATATTTTAATCTGATTATACCTTGAGAACCCATCCATGAGGGAACAATAGTTCAAATCCAGTTGTTGCATCAACGATAACATCGATGGATGGTAATGGGAAGTCATCCTTAGGACAAGCTTTGTTAATATCCCGAAAATCTATGCAAATGCGTATCTTCCCATTATTTTTTAGGATAGGGACAATATTAGATACCCATTTTCAATATTCAATGGGCTTGATGAATCCAAAATGAAGAAGTTTTATTACTTCCTCTTTTACCATGAGAGCCACTTTTGGATTCATTGGTCTTGACTTCTATTTAATTGGTTTCGCATCTAGTTTAGTGACAAGATTATACACCGCGACATGTGGTGTAATGCCCGTCATTTCTTTATAGTTAAATGAAAAATCCTTTTGATTTTCTTTGAGGATTTGGGTGTGTATTTTTATCTCCTCCAGAGTTAACGAGGATCCCAACTTCAAAATCTTTGGTTCTTCCTCTGTTCCAATGTTTATGTCAATGGTTTCTTCTATTAAAGAAGTGTTACCTTCTTCAAATTTAGGTGGGGCTGGAGGTAGTTCCAAGATTTCTCCATTTTCTATCTCATAGATATCGAGATCCTTCTTTGGAGGAGACTCTACCATGGGATTTCCAAAATAGGAAGAGGAATGTCGTAGTAGCGAAAGATCAACTATACGATGAGAAAGGTGTAGCTCCGCATAGGTGTTTAGATATTTGAGAGTGACTCTATCATTGTAAAAGTGATCCATGATAGAAAAATCATCCTCAACTTCTCCATAATTTATGAGTGAGTTTTTTGGTATTTTACACACTAATGATTTGGTATGAAGAGATACCATGAAATTTGTATCCTCCAACTTGTTGTTTGGAGTGAAACGGGAAGCTAAGGTTGTTATCAAGTCTACGAGAAGGTTCTGCTCTCATAGGATTGCTTCAATTGATATGAAGTTAAATCCCTTACTTAGATCTAATACTGTTTTTTTATAGTGTTATAAGTGCTCAGCTCTAGTTTCATATACCTTAGAGACTTGGTTTGCAACCAATTGCGAGTCTCCTAACACTCTGATGTTGTCGACACCCATTATTTTAGCTAGAATGAGGCCAAGGAGGAGAGCTTCATACCCAACCCCATTATTTGTACATTCAAATTTTAATTTAAAGGAGAAAGGTAGGATATTTCCCTTAGGTGAAGTAAAGATCACTCCTGCCCCAACTCCAATGCGACATCTAGTTCCATTGAAGTGGAGAGTCCAATACTTGTTTGGAAAAATGGATTTTCGGATATCTGTCATATCTATTTCTTTTGCTTCAGTTACATCTACCATAAAAACTTCATCTGATGGAAGAGAAGCAATTCCCAGGGTGTGTCCCATACCCATAGAATCAAATGGTAGGATAATATGTAAGTCTTTCTCCAGCAACTTGAACAATTTTTGCGGTAGTCCCTAATGACACCGTTTTTATAACATTGGTCTCATTTTTGAGTGCTAGAATGTCCTCAGCTAGATTTGTAACTGCTAACTCTTTGGTGGGTATTAACTCTTCTTTTGGTTTCAAATTAATTGGTTTGATGAGTTGATTTGTTGGGAGTTCAAACTCAAAGTGAACGCCCGGTCTTTTCTTCAAATCAGCAAGGTGTATATCGAAGGGTTTTGGGTCACCTTATGCCACAAATATTTTCCCTAAGTGTAGAAATATTATTTCTTGAAATAGTGTGGAAGGGATTCCCTTCATGTGGTGTATCCATGGCTGATCAAGGATCATATTATAATTGATTTCCCAATCTATAATATAAAAATCGGTGAGGACCATCTTGGGTCCTAAAGTGATTGGTAAAACTATGGTTCTAATTGAAGTGGATTTGAGGCTATAATAACCTCTTAGCATATTTCATGTCGTGGAATAATTTGTCTCTCCATATCCTAACTTTTGAAGAAAAGTGAAGGGGATTATATTAACTTCTGCCCCATCATCAACCATTGCATGTTTAACATAATTATTGTAGACCCAAACTTGTAAATGTAAAGCTGGGTCGCCTCTTTGTGTAATTTCAGTGTCTGTTGGCATTTTGCTTATATCGAATATAAATTCCGTGTCCCTATCTAGCTGCCCTGACAGATAAACGTCAAAGTCTACATGGTTTACCTATGTTTCCAAGGGAGGATTGATGTTGATTAAATGACCAAGGCCTAACACTTCTAAGAGGGCAACTCTATGGGTGGAAGAGTTCTTCAACAAATCCAAAAAGGAGATGTGAGAGAAGGTTTTAGTTAGATCATTAATTAAATCATAGGCACCTATGGGTTTTACCAATGTTTATTGACTATTGTCTAGTCCCAATGGATAACTTGGAGTAGGTCGAGAAGAATAATCCCATGTTCTTGTTATGGTTTCAACGGGTAGCTCGGTATCTAACTCTACCAAACCAACTATCTTGGTTTGGGGTCGAGTTCCTAGTTGGGGTGCGACTTGTGGATTTAATGAAGTTGAATCTTCATGATCATTGTTTCCTGTTATGACACCCTTTTTTTGTTCTGTTAGGATCTAGCATGTTCTTGTTAGAACGATTTGGGAGCAGATCATTAAAGATCTTGAGGGGTGCATATTGAGGGGAAGTTGCCCCTGCATAATTGTTTGGCATGGGTACTACATAATTTTCTAAACACATATCTATAAAGATTTGATTTTGATCTTCTGGCAAACGCAGCATGAATTTATTGTATTCACAACAAGTCCTAGTATCGTGTCCTTAAATCTTGTGGAAGCCACAATATAAATTGGGATTATAATTTCGAGGTTGTTGATTTAAAACTTGTTGTGGCCCAAAATTATGATAAGGTTTCTGGTTGTTAGAGTTAAAATTTTGAGGTTGTTGCCTTTGGTTTTGACTCTGATATCTAGCTAAGTTTCAATTTGGACTTTGCGTTTGGATTTTTCATTGTTGTTGTTGTTGTTTTTTCCATGGTGGATGATTAAAATCCACTGCGTTGATTGCTGGAGTAAAATTTTTATTTCATTGATTATTAGCAGGTGGCAAAATATTTACAATGTTTTCCCTTTTAACTTGGTCAGTTACTCCATTTGTTGTAACCTCGCGGTTCTTGTTAAGGATCTTAGGTCCTTGATTAGTGTTCCTTGTATTAGAATAGGCCACGGTGTTTTGATTAGAAGTGGTTAATTTTCCATTTGTCCCATATGTCTTACGACCACTATCTATTGCTGCTTGGTCAATTTAGAGAGCACTCTCGAGTACTTCGTCGTAAGTTCTTAGTGGGAACTTCTGGACTTCTTCGTTTCTCTCTCTATTGAGAGAATTAAGGAATAAATTGCATAGTTCCATTTGATCCATGTTTCGAGCACTTTCTGATGAGTAGAGAACCGTATGCCATATTTGAATAAAATGAGCAGTGGATTCATTATGTTCTTGTTTGATATGTAAGAACTCCATGATTCCCATTCTTAACAATTTGTTCATGTCAAAAGCTTTGATGAATTGTGATACAAGTTTTTTAAATGAGTGTATCAAAGCTTCAGGTATTTGGTAATACCAATCAAGGGCAATAATTTCTAAGGTCTTAGGAAATATTTTAGCAACAGCCCTATCCCAAGGGAGTAATTCTCGTATGACTGTGGCATAGGCCTTAATGTGTGCATCTAGGTTCCCTTCCCCTTTGTATTTGGGTAAATCGGGGAGAGGTCTTGGAAGCATAACACTTTGTATGGTGAAATCTAGGGGCTCTTTTAAATATTCTGAATAAGTCCCTACTACATAGGCCTTGACCATTGATTGGGCTTGCTAAGGGGATTGAGGTGGAATAGGTTGTTGATATGGCATAGCATATGCATTTTTAGGAACATAAGGGAATCCCTATGGTTGAACTAACATCCCAAGAGAAGATAACATGTCTCCTTGTGGTGATTTTGAATAAATGTTTAAGTAAGGAGGAATATTGTTCTGGTACGGGTTATTTGGTGCCAAGCCGGGAGGTGTCATGTTTTCAACTGGAGCGGCGTTTGAAAATGCGGTCCTAGTTGGTGTTTGTCTATGGGTAACTATAACGAATTTTGAGGAGGCATGCCTAACATGCCTATTCCTGTAAGGAGTTCGACCTGACTAGGATGATGCAGAGGGTTAGGGATTCCTGCTTGCCCAAAGTATGAATTTTGGTTTTCTTGAGCAAGTTCCAACCCTCTAACCTTTTCAGCTAAGGCTGAAATGACCTCTATTGGCAAAGACACAATGCTTTTCCTTAAGGGCATTTGTTGTATAGCTTGAGGTTGTAAAGGGGTATGATACCTTGCTATGAATTGATCATTACCCTGTTAAGCCTCACTGAGGGTATTTCCCATAGGTGGAGGAATGGGGGTGTTTTCTCTAGAATAGGTTATCAGATTGTATTTGTAAACTCCTTATATGTGGATACATATTTTGGAAGCGTTGTTCTCTTTTAGCGAAGCGTGCTAAGTACTCCTCATCTAAAAAGGAGAGTGGGTTTGACTGTCCACTGATCTGTGGTCTGAACAAGACCTGAGGAGATGAAGCGGATTCTCTAGTAAATGTATTATTTTTAGAGCCTAAGGGCTCTGGCTGTTGTGTTTGTTCAATCTGATCATACTCCTCAATTAGGAATGAAGAGCTTGAGCTAGTTCTTTAAGGGGGAGTTTGTGACGACAAGTAATTAATTGAATACTTATCAGCCCATGCAGAAAGTGAGGGCAATGGTTGTCTATTTGTTTGACTGTAGTTGACTTCGAGACCTAAGAGAGGTTTTCCATATGCATCGTATCCTGACATATTCGGGAGGTATATGAATACCCATAGAATAATGGGAAAGAGTGAAAGTGGATGGAAGAAATGAAATTAGAAAGAGGAATATTAGTTTGCTTCATGTTAGGTTCACCAATTTTGTACGATGGAAAAGTTACATGCGAGCATGGGAATCTACAAGTACCCTTTCCTCATACCTAACCTCTCGAGGTCGTGTCGAGAGAGCCAGTGAATGTTGAATATGAATGGATATAGATAAGTTAATTGGGTAATCTTATATCCTCAATACACAATAATGGAATCTGTGAATCTAAGGAAAAGAAGGCCCTCCTAACCTGAATTGGCATAATGGTTTGTTTGGATATAATGGCTGTTCGGAGGCTCCAATTAGTTTCTAGCTCTACCGATATCCCATGTCTTGGTTGTTGGATACGTGGGAAGTGACCTGTAGGAGCTTCGTATATATCTCCAGACAAGGTCATGAAAATGGTGATAGCCAACTTAGTGGATTTGTAGTGAACTATGGGTGGTTTTCTGGTCTAGCCCAAAAAATATTAGATTGATTGGATTATATGTTTAATACAAAGAATTGTATTATAATATCTGGTGGGAGTGGTGAGGATCTAAATACCTGCATTCGTAATCTGGTGTCAATAATTAATTGATTTCTAGGCCCATTGGGTTGTGGGACTTGGGGATCACAACCATGATTTTGTGGTTGTTGTGGACCAATTATAGTCATGTGAAGAATCAATCCCTTCTCCCAACTATCTAGTAATCGTATGCATTTTTGGCCTCTATGTTTAGGACTAGAAGTTGTATAATTTTCTCAGAGTACCTAACAGGTGTTCTAGCAACTTGAATGCATAAGCTAGTATCTATGTTAATGAGGAGGTCTCCTACGTCAAGCTATGGAACTAAAGGATCACAACCAAATGCCTATTCTCTTTCGAATCCTTGTATGGTCATTTGGGTATTTTATCAAGGTAGTCTATAGTTAGGATGATTTGACCAAAATGTGTAAGCTTTGTCATCTTCGATGTTTAATCCTCTTAGTTGCTCACTAAATGCTTGTAAGTTTGTTGTTGCTTGAAAGACCTATATCTTAAGGTCCTGATCTATATCAGCTAATGTCATGGGTAGATTTGGTTGAGGGACTATGGGTTCAAATATATACTCTCTAGGCTCTATAGGTCCTGTGATTGTCATACAAAATGATTCAACTTTTAACTAAGATTAATAAATTGATTACTAAAGAAGTATTTACACTATGCAAACATTCTTCTATTTTTTAATTTTCAATGACGCATTTTAATGAAATTGAAGAGCATCTACTCTAGTATATTTATAAAAATGGACAACTAATCTAGTAACAAAATAAAAACAAGAAAAGTAGCCTGGTATGGATATTTTCCCGTGTAGTTGTGATTTTATCCTAAGTATCTAAGTAGATATATATTTTGAATTAAAAAGACTCTCGATCCTACCTTAGAAGTGAGGAATGAATCATAATTTCTTAGAAACTATCAATCCCCATAGCTTCCTTGGCGATATTGAGAGAAAAAATTGACTAAAATAAAATAATTCACTACTCTATTTGATATGTCGTAACTAGAACTTTGATAGCTCAAACCTGGCGTTTACAAAATAGTGGTAAATATAGCTGTGTGTGATTTCATCCCCTCAATGTGATATCCTCATTCCTTCATGTCCTCGTGAATCCAGAAAGTGTGTATATGATAGTATCAACAGAAGATGGTATTCAAACAATGGTAGCTTTGGATATAGACCGAATATAATGTGAGTAGGAGAGGGATAGTGCAAGTGAATAGAGCTTGACTATGTAATTCCTAAGAAGATTTATTATGGGAATACAACACAAGTACACTGAGAGTTTTAGAATCTATCCTTGTGATAAAACAAAACATGTAACTTTAATTGATTCTAGTCTAGAAATGAAGATATTATATGCTAAACTGATTATATGGAGTAGCAATGGAACAATACTGAAACGAGAAGATTGAATGACTTCTAAAAAACAAAGGAAAACTAATAACTGATGCAAAACATGAAGCTAGTAGAATTCTAATCAAGAAATTAAAATACTGAATAAGAGAATTGAGAAGATGAGGGGTATTTTTCTTGAAAACAAGTTGGCTATTTATAACCAATGCATTTACCAGAGGGTATCTCCCATTTGAACTCTTTTACTATAAACAAAGGAAAAACACTATTACCAAGGAACCAAAAACATTAATGCAAGCCAAAGTGGTTGAAGAAAGCATGTAAATTTGAAGATTTATGTTTGAAATGATTTTTATAAGAATCTGGAAAATGTGAACAAAACCGCCGCCCTATGCAGGGCAGTGGTTATGGGACAACCTCCCTGTCCTAGGCGGTGGTCACGGGACTGCCACCTAGGCAGGGCAACAGTTTCATTACTGAAGCCTAAAATGCAAGAAAATAGGGGGGAAAAGGGAAAAAAAAGCACGCAGAGGCTGAGTGGGGCATGCGGGATACAAGCGCATTCTTGGCAAGCCTTTTTAGATTCTGAACACCTTACAAGGAGACCTGTATCATCATTGGGGCATGTGTAATATCATTCCAGTGGTGTAGTACCCTACAATTTTGGGTATGTATAGAAACCTCTCAGGAGAGATGGTGTAAAATTGATAAACCCTAAATAACCTCAAGTTAGCAAGGGTTTTAATTTGGAGGAGGTTGTGAAAAATTTGGCAAGGGTTGTCAAAGAAATCTCATACAAGTTAGCCCGGGTAGAGAAGGGAATTGGGTAGAATTCACAAGGTCAACAAAAAGCACAAAACCATGACAAATTTTCCAATCATCGTAGGGGTTATCAAAGGGTAGATGATAGACAGAAATGACCCATGGGGTCTACAAGTAGATATCCTTAAGCACGTGAAGGAATAATGTTACTATTACCCAAAATGTGCCCCCTGCTCATTTTCTGGCTAACTCCTTTTATCTTTCCTTCTCTTGTGCCTCAGACATAAAAATTTTCTTTTCAAGCACTCAAAATCTTTTGGAAATGGCACCATTGGATAGAGATCTTTCTCATCTTTCCAGAAAGGTAAAGTTTTCCTCCTAACTCCACGTATTTTTCAAGTTATGGCTCGGCGGAGTTTTTGTGGGAAAATTTCCCCTAGAAGGCCCGCAACCAATTAGGACGTGCCATGTGTCCAGGAAGTGGTAGGGGTTGGAGGAGAATATGGTTTTTTGAAAAGTGTTTTGACATAGGTTTCAAAAGAAATTTTTTTCCCACGGGACCCGTTGAATAATCAGGAGCTGCCACGCGTCCAGGGGTGAAAATTGGAAAATTTGGCTGTGTTTGCATAGGGAAATTTATGAGAGATGGCCCCGCGGCCAATTAAAACAAGACATGTGTCCTAAGGGACCAAAAAAGTGGGGTGCAGAGGGGAGTTAGAAATTTTGGCAAAATGTTTTGCAAAAAAATCCAAAAGTAAATTGTGATCCACCTACCCGCCGATGATCCAAAACACAACACATGTCACCAGGAGCTGGAGTTTCAAAGGGCGGAGGAAAAGTTGAAATTTTGGCAAAGTGTTTTGCTGAAAATTCAAAAGGTGAAGTTTTGGCCTACTACCCCCACCAAAAAATAAGAACGTGCCACGTATCCCAGCCAGGTGGAGTGCAGGAGAACTTGTGAAATTTTTCCAATGGGAAAATAATGGAAAATTCAAGAAAAAAGGCCTGCCCCCCTTATTGCGAGCCAATAGAATCTCGCCACGTGTCTAGTTGGGGCAAAAAATTCAGAGCAAGCCCGCATGGGAATTTTGGAGGGTCAAACCTGCACCTAATGGGGTTTTGACACGTGTCCAAGCCAAAAATATCGAAGCGACCCGTGGAAAATTCAGGAGAGACAGGCCCGAGCCAATCACATCATGCCACGTGTCTTCACCTCATCGTCCTGACGGGGAAATTTTAAATTTTTTTCCAAAGGCAAAAATGAAGTAAAATGGAGCAGGAAAGGCCCGCGACCAATTAAAACATACCACATGGCACCTAAACTGGTGGGGCGCGGGGAATTTTTTGAAAACTTTCCAAATGACCAAAAACGTGAAAAATTCAAATTTTTTGCCCGTCGACCTGATTTGGCCCTGTTTTGCCTTAAATTTTCAAATCACCATATCTTTCGATCCAGAGCTTGGATTTTCATGTTCTTTATATCAATGGAAAGATGGTGAAATTCTCTACAAGATTCCATGGTAATTTTTTGATTTTGGTTCAGTTTGGATAGATAAAATCAAGAAACGTCTCTGGCACATGGTAATGGCCAGAAATGACGTTTTAACAACTAGTTTTAATGCAAAATGGGTCGCATTCTTCTTCGATATGGCCAAAAATGTCAGGGCATGGGTTTGTAAGGATTCCCATGTTGTTTTAATGCATCTTCATTCAATGGGGAATGGCTCCCATGTTTTTACACGTTTTCTCTCTCCTGGGCTCGACCCATGCATTGTAAAAGCCAGATTTGGCTCATTTTTTGGCGGTTTGAACATTTTTTTTTGGATAGCAAGCTTCTTCTTTCACCTTCAACAAGTGATTTTTGCAAGTATCAGACCTTCTTCATGATTGTAACAAGTTTCTGCCTCTTTGATGTTGCAAATGCAAGGATTTTGACAGTGCAGACTCTGTGATCAATTTTCAGTCCTTTGTTTGTATTGTCTTGCTTCATTTCAGACCTCTAATTGCATCTTATCAGCCTGGTGTATGATGTTTCATGTTGCATTTCATGAAATTGTGTCAATTTTCATGAACAAGAAGTGTTCACCACTCCTTTGGTGTATCACCTATTAGTTTAGTTTCAATTTTTGTACTTTCTATCTCTGTCTCCTTGGAATTTAGAGTAGGATTAGGATTCAAACCTCTGCAATTGTGCAAATAACAGATTTGATCAGAGGAGTTTGAGGAACCAGCCTCTAATCTGGAGATTCCTCTCTCATTTTACAAGTCCCACACTTGGAGAGAGGTTTCAATGTTGTGCAATCACACTGGATGTCAGAAACATAAACTTAGAAACATGATTTGCATCCAGGGGTGCTGCTGATTTGTAACAACAGTTTTGGCATGCCGGGTGGGACCTTAGAGGTCTCATTTTCATTGCAGCAAAGTTGATGTGCATCTGCTGTAATTTTCTTACTTAAAAGAGCTATAAATTGCACATCTGGCGACTCCAAGGGGAAGAATCATCTCGTTTTAGCAGTGCAGACCTGAAAGCTCATGAGAAGAATCACTACAAGGTCAAGAGATGGAGAAGAAGAGGTGCTGTTTGAATATCTGCAGTTATCTCCAAGAAGAAGACAAGGAGGAAGAAGGATTCAAAGGTCTCCATCTCCACCAAACAGAACTCTCTCAACTCCTCCACCTGGTAGGCCTTTCATTCAGTCAACAAGGGTTCTAAGAACAATTAGAATGGCACAAAACAACCCCTATGTCAATTTCACTGGTAGCATCCCACTTGCTCTCAATGCACAAAATCCAATTCCAATTGCAGCCTTGAAGAACATTCCATACTTCACTGGAGAGAATCAAACTACTCCTGGTGATCATGTTAAAGACATTGCCAACCTTTGTGCAATTCATGAAATCAATGAGATGTAAGTTGCTGTCAAATTGCTGGCATCTTCATTCAAGGGGAAGGCTTTGCAATGGTTTAGAAGCCTTGCCTCAGGTTCTATTCAAAATTGGAACCAGCTATGTGTAGCACTTCATGAGCAATTTGGAGAGAAGGGAGACAACTTGTCTCTTTTGGAGCAGCTGACAACCATCAAGAGAGCTCCCAATGAGCAGCTGACTGATTTCAACTTCAGATTTCAAAGGACTTGGGAGAGAATTCCAGTGGCAGTCAGGCCAATAGCAGAAGGTGCTTTTCTTTACTATCTCAAAGCTCTAAATTCTGATATTTCTATGTTGATTCAGTCCATGGGAGGCATAACTATCCCTATGTCTTATAGCATTTCCATTAGGGCTGAAAATTGTTTGATCCAAGCTGGCAAACTAGCCCCTAGACCTCCCATGCCATTGTTTCCAAGTTTAGAGAGCCCAAACACTAATCAAGCACCTAATTTGGCTCCTTCTCCCACTCCTAGAAATCAGAGTTCAAATGAAGCTTCTACTTCATCTCCAAGTGCCCCAAATGAGCTTCAAGAAGTCATGAAGCAATTGCAAAATTTAGGTAATGAGTTGGTTACTCTCAAGAGGCAACAAGCCCAAAGTTTTAGACCTTCCTTCCAGCCTCAAGCTCAGCCTAACAGGCAGCCATATCAACCTCATAGACCACCCAATCCAGCTGCAAATCTAAATCAAGCAAGGCCTCCTGCCAACAGACCATTTCAGCCCTATAATCCAAATGCTATATCTACCTCTAAGGCATTGGTGCCAACACAAAACAACATTTCTCAGGAGTATGATTGGTGTTTTCCATGCAATGAACCTCACAACCAATCTATGTGCTTCAACGGTGCCTTGAATCAAGCATTAATGGTGACAACTACTGGTGTGGAGGGTGAGGGTAGTCAAGGAAACAACCAACAACAAGAAACATTCCAACAGCAATCAGCTCCAAATGACACCACACTTGTGAACTGGCAGGCAGAGGATTTTTGTGGCATAAATCAAACAGTCTCTCAAGGTGTTGTAGCCAACACAAGGTCAAAAAGAAGGAATTTGGGTGAAGAACAACCATTATCTCCAACCAATCCACAACCTTTTATGGCTCCACAAATGGTTGGCAAACAAAATCCAGTTGTAAATGCACAAGGGCAGCCAAGAACAGCTCCTAGACCAACTCAAATACCAGTTGTTGCTGCCCACATGCAAGGGATGAATATGCAAACCAAGGGACAGCAAAGAGATCCTTCATCACCATTTAGTATCATTGATCAGATGAAGAAGACAAATGTAAATATATCAATGTGGGAATCCCTATCTATCCCAGGCCAGAGAGATTTGCTACAAGCTGCCATGAAGGACTGGCCAACTTTGAATCAGCAAGTCCAAATGCAAGAGAAGGTGCTCACAAATGCTGCCTAGCCTGAAGGGAATCATGGAGGACAGCAAGGTAAAATGTTGAAGCCCCCTCCTTTTTATGTCTCATTAATCATTGGAAACCAATTGGTGCACAATTACATGATTGATTCCGGGGCAAGTTGCTCAGTGATGCCCAAGCAAATAGCTGATCAGCTAGGACTTGCAATATGAAACCATATCCAAAGGGGTAGTGTAGCTGGATGGGACAGCAGTAACAACAGTTTGGGTGATTAGAAACTTGAGTCTTACCTTGCATGCATGTCCAAATGTTGTTGTTTTGCAAGATGTATTAGTTATAGACCTTCCACCACTCATTTGCCCTATGTTTGTCAAGAGATTTCACAACCAAGATTGGAGAATATTTGTCTACTGATTGGTCGCACATGCTGTTCAGAATGAGGTATGGAACCAAAGCTGCAATCAGGTTTGAACCTATTGCAAAATTTCACATTGAGCCCTACACTCCAAGTCAGATCAATGCCAACTATTCGGCATTTGATCAAGAAGATCATCCTAATCACTGATGAAGCTGACACCAAGGTTGGAAGCATCCCAGATCTAACTCTTGATGAATGGGAAAACAAGGTGCATGCTTTTGATCCTTATCAAGAAGTAGAAGAATATGAGCTAGGGGTCTATTGCATACATCAAGAAGATCAGCCCATTCCTAGCATCACCAAGCCAAACCACAAGGATGATAATGAGGTGTGGCAGCTGTTTTTTGATGGATCAAGGAGTAGACAAGGTGCAGGAGTTGGAGCTATGCTTATTTCACCTCAAGGAGTAAAGTACTATTCAACTTTTAGATTTCAGTTTGCATGCTCCAATAACACTGCTGAATATGAAGCCTTGGTGCAAGGGATGCATTGGGCAATAAAGAGAGGAATAAAGAACTTGCAAGTCTTTGGTGATAGTGAATTGATTGTAAACCAAGTCAAGGGACAACATGCTGCCAAGAATGATCTACTCAAGTGCTACAAGAACAGGGTATGGGACCTCATTGAATATTTTGAGGGTTTTGGCATCAAATCCATTCCTAGGAAAGAAAACCAAGCTGCTGACAGGCTTGCAACAGTTGGGGCAGCCTTTGATATTGTGGAAAGCATTCAAAAGGACAAGGTACAGCCAAACATCCATGTGATTGTGAGGCCTTCAGTGCCAGATAACAATGTAAGTTGGCAAGTGTTTGAGAATGACCAGCAAATCATCCATTTCTTACAAGAAGAAGCTGAGTTCTCAGCTAAAAATCAGGAAAAATTGGAACAGCAGTATGGTGACCAAGTGGTACAGCTGAGAACTAACAAGCTGCCCAAGGGACTTATCACTTTGGAGTCCATTTTCAATCCCAATGATCAGTTTAGGAAAGAGAAAGAAAACATTCAGGTCAAGAGAGAAGATTCAGTATCCATCTTGGTGGAAGAGAACAAACCATTACAAATTGGAAAGATGACAACTGAACAAGAAAGGTATGAGTTCATACAGCTGTGTCAAGAGTTCCCTGATGTGTTTGCTTGGAGCTACGAAGATTTGAAAGGTTTCAATCCCAAGTTAGCTCAGCACACCATTGAGTTGGATCCAAATACTAAGCCCATCAGGCAGAAACAAAGGCCAATCAATCCACACATGGGACCTCTCATGAGGAAAGAATTGAATAAGTTGATAGAATCAAGAATCATATTCCCAATCAAGCATTCTAGTTGGGTGGCCAACTTGGTTCCAGTCAGAAAGAAGAGTGGGGAAATCAGATTGTGTGTTGACTTCAGAGATTTGAATAGAGCATCTCTCAAGGATCATTACCCACTCCCTTCTATGGAGCAAATTTTGACAAGTTGTGGCTGGCTCCGAGAGGTTTTCACTACTTGATGGCTACTCGGGCTACAATCAGATTATGGTGAAGGAAGAAGATCAGTTCAAGACAGCCTTCACAACCAAATGGGGAACTTATGCATACAGGAAAATGCCATTTGGGCTGTCCAACGCTGGAGCTACCTTCCAAAGAGCAATGGACATGGCGTTCAAAGGTTTGATTAACAACATGGTGCTGATATACCTTGATGATATCACTGTTTTTTCAAAGAATGCAGCAGACCACCTCTCTCATTTGAGACAAGTCTTCCAAAGGTGTAGGAGATTTGGAGTGTCTTTGAATCCTAAGAAGTGTATCTTCCTAGCACATGAAGGAAAGCTCCTTGGCCATATTGTCTCCAAAGAAGGATTAGCAATTGATCCAGAGAGGGTTGAAGCCATAAGAGCACTACCATTGCCAAGCCACAAGAAGGCCCTTCAGAGTTTCTTGGGGAGAATAAATTTTGTTCGGAGGTTTGTCCCAGATTTTGCAGCCCTTGTCAAACCTATCACCAAAATGTTAAAGAAAAGCATGGCTTTCAAGTGGACAACAGAAGGCAAGGAGAGTTTTGAAGCAATCAAAGAAGCCATCTCCCAAGCACCAACTCTCATCAACCTAGATTTCTCCAAGGATTTCATCCTCTATGCATTTGGAGGTAATGATACTATTTCTGCCATTTTGGTACAGCAGAACAAGGACAATGATGAGCAGCCAATTGCTTTCTTTAGCCAAAGCCTAGATGACTATGAGGTGAGATATTCTTTTATTGAGAAGCATGTACTTGCAGTAATCAGAAGCTTGAAGAAATTCAAGCATCTAGTCTCAAACAACAAGGTTCAGTTGTTGGTCTCTCATGCGGGAGTAAAGGACTTCCTCCTCAACAAGGATTTGAATGAGAAAAGGGCAGGTTGGATCACTCATGTCATGGAGTATGACATTGAGATCAAGGTCACCAAGCTGGTAAGAGGAAAAGGATTGTGTGAGCAGCTGATTCTGGGTAAGCAAAAAGGAGTATGCAATAAAGAAGAGGTTGTTTTGACAGTTCAAGACAGCCATGTGCAAGGTAGCACTCAAGAAGAGGATAATGTTGTCCCCACTCCTTGCTGGACCCAAGGTATAATGCACTTCCTAAGCACAGGCCTATGCCCTCCAGAGATGAACAAAACCCAAAGAAGACACTTCAGATTGCAGGCTGTCCCATATGCCATAGTAGATGGTGTTTTGTTCAAGAAAGATGTGAATGGAGTGCTGCTGAGATGCATTAGCACAAATCAGATTCATAGGGTGTTGGAAGAGTTCCATGGTGGACCAGCTGGTGGTCATTTTGCACCAAGAGTGACAGCTCTAAAAATCATGAAGGCTGGTTATTATTGGCCCAAGATTTTCAGTGATTGCTTTGCATGGATCAAAAGGTGCAAGAATTGTGCATTCTTCACAGGTAAAGAGAGGCTTGCTGCCCTTCCATTGCATCCAATTTCAGTTGACCAGCCATTCATGCAATGGGGTTTGGACTTCATTGGAGTCATTAATCCCAATTCAAGCCAAGGGCATAAGTGGATTTTGACAGCCACAGACTACTTCACCAAGTGGACTGAAGCAGTAGCACTCAAGGAAGCAAATGAGTCTAGCATCTTAGACTTCTATGAGGGGATAGTAACCAGATTTGGCATACCTACTACAATAATCTCAGATAATGCATTAGCATTCATTGGATCCAAGGTGACTGAGTGGGCTGTCAAGAATGGGATCTACCTAAGTACTTCATCAAACTACTACCCTCAGGGTAATGGCAGGCTGAATCTACAAACAAGAACTTGTTGAGGATCATTAGGAGGACTCTTGATGAGAATCAGAGGTCTTGGCATACCAAACTGAAATCAGCCTTATGGGCTGATAGGATAACTCCCAAGAGATCCACATGTAACTCTCCATTCAGGCTTGTTTATGGAAGAGAGGAAATCTTGCCCATGTCACTTGAGTTGCCAACATTGGAACTCATGAAGCAGTTAGAGTTGCTAGAGTTTGGGCCCATGGAGGTGAGATATGTAGAGTTGATGGAGCTCCAAGAGATCAGAGATCAGGCATCCCAAGCAATGGAGAAGGATCAAGCTTTGATCAAGAAGACCTTTGATAGGAAGGCCAAGAGTAGATCTTTCCAAGTTGGAGATCTAGTGTTAAAATGGGATGCAGATAGAGAAAAACCGGGAAGGCATTCAAAATTTGATGCCATTTGGAGTGGCCCATACATGGTCACAAAGTGTAAGGACAACAATGCCTTCCAATTGTCTTCATTGGATGGCGAAGAACTGCAGATTCCAGTCAATGGAATCTATCTAAAGCATTGTTAATAAAGGGAAATTATCCACCTTGTAAATATTAGCTTAGGTTTTCATTCCTCCAAGTTCTTGTGCACATTGTTTTGCTGTAGGTTGTTTTACTTTCCCTAAGTGCTTTGGCACAAGCTTTCTGTTCTTGGAGATGTGTTTGCAGGCCTTGCTCCATCAGGTGATATTCCATCTTCCTCCTTGCAACATTCTAGTCATTTGGGGTATTAAACAAAGAATCAGGTGACTCCATGCCCAATGGGCTGCTTCAGGCAACTGGTATCTTCATCTAGCAGGCAGATGACCCCTCTGAGTCACCAAAATTGTTATCCAAAATGTGCCCCTGCTCATTTTTGTGGCTAACTCCTTGTGTTCTTACCTCTCTTGTGCCTCAGTCTCCATTTTTTGATTTTTAGGCACTCAAATCTTTCTAAAAATGGCACCATTGGATAGAGCTCTCTCTCAACTTTCCAGAAAGGTAAAGTTTTCCTCCTAACTCCTCATATTTTTCAAGTTATGGCTCGGCGGAGTTTTTGTGGGAAATTTTCCCCTAGAAGGCCCGCAGCCAATCAGGATGTGCCACGTGTCCAGGAAGTGGCGGGGGTCGGAGGAGAATTTGGTTTTTTGCCAAGTGTTTTGGAATAGGTTTCAAAAGGAAAATTTTTCCTGTGAGGCCTCCGACGAATCAGGAGCTGCCACGTGTCCCAGGGGAAAAAATTGGAAAATTTGGCTAAGTGTTTGCCCAGGGAAATTTTGGAGAGATGGCCCCGCGGCCAATTAAAACAAGACACGTGTCTTAAGGGACCGGAAAAGTGGGGCGCAGAGGGGAGTTAGAAATTTTGGCAAAATGTTTCGCCAAAAAATCCAAAAGTAAATTGTGATCCGCCTACCCGCCGATGAACCAGAACACGACACGTGTCACCAGGAGCCGGAGTTTCAGAGGGCAGAGGAAAAGTTGAAATTTTGGCAAAGTGTTTTGCCAAAAATCCAAAAAGCAAAGTTTTGGCCCGCTGCCCCCGCCAACGAATAAGAACGTGCCATGTGTCTCGGCCGGGCGGAGTGCGGGAGAACTTGGGAAATTTTCCCAATGGGAAAATAATGGAAAATTCAAGAAAAAAGGCCCGCCCCCCTTATTGTGAGCCAATAGAATCTCGCCACGTGTCTAGTTGGGGAAAAAAATTCAGAGCAAGCCCACATGGGAATTTTGGAGGGTCAAACCCACACCTAATGGGGTTTTGACATGTGTCCAAGCCAAAAATATTGAAGCGACCCGCGGAAAATTTAGGAGAGACAAGCCCGAGCCAATCACATCACGCCACGTGTCTTCACCTCATCGGCCCGGCGGGGAAATTTTGAAAAAAATTTCCAAAGGCAAAAATGAAGTAAAATGGAGCAGGAAGGGCCCGTGACCAATTAAAACGTGCCACATGGCACCTGAATCGGCGGGGCATGGGGAATTTTTTGAAAATTTTCCAAATGACCAAAAAGGTAAAAAATTCAAATTTTTTGCCCACCGACCCGATTTGGCCCTGTTTTGCCCTAAATTTTCAAATCACCATATCTTTTGATCCAGAGCTCAGATTTTCATGTTCTTTATATCAATGGAAATCTGGTGAAATTCTCTACAAGATTCCATGGTCATTTTTGCATTTTGGTTCAGTTTGGAGAGATAAAATCAAGAAACATCTCTGGCATGTGGTAATGGCTAGAAATGACGTTTCAACAACCAGTTTTAATGCAAAATGGGTCGCATTCTTCTTCAGCATGGCCAAAAATGTTAGGGCATGGGTCTGTAAGGATGCCCATGCTGTTTTAATACATCTTCATTCAATGGGGAATGGATCCCATGTTTTTACATGTTTTCTCTCTCCTGGGCTCGACCCATGCATTGTAAAAGCCAGATTTGGCTCATTTTTTGAGGGTTGAACATTTTTTTGGATAGCAAGCTTCTTCTTTCACCTTCAACAAGTGATTTTTGCAAGTATCAGACCTTCTTCATGATTGTAACAGGTTTCTGCCTCTTTGATGTTGCAAATGCAAGGATTTTGACAGTGAAAATGACAGTGCAGACTCTGTGATCAATTTTTAGTCCTTTGTTTATATTGTCTTGCTTCATTTCAGACCTCTAATTGCATCTTATCAACCTGTGTATGATGTTTCATGTTGCATTTCATGAAATTGTGTCAATTTTCATGAACAAGAAGTGTTCACCACTCCTTTGGTGTATCACCTATTAGTTTAGTTTCAATTTTTGCACTTTCTATCTCTGTCTCCTTGGAATTTAGAGTAGGATTAGGATTCAAACCTCTGCAATTGTGCAAATAACAGATCTGATCAGAGGATTTTGAGGAACCAGCCTCTAATCTGGAGATTCCTCTCTCATTTTACAAGTTCCACACTTGGAGAGAGGTTTCAATGTTGTGTAATCACACTGGATGCCTGAAACATCAACTTAGAAACCTGATTTGCATCCAAGGGTGCTGCTGATTTACAACAACAGTTACCTGATCCCTTAACTACTAGGGTTGCTATTGTTGAGGAAGTTGGTAATATTGAATGGTCTGATAGGTGTTTTCTACCTCATCCTCCATGTGAAGTGCGCCAGTAAGATGGTGAAGGTAATAATGATGATGGTACTGATGATGACATCTTCATGGTGGGTTGTTCTTTAAGCTCACAAGGAGGAGCATCATCTACGAAAGTGATAAGTGTAAGAATAGCTGTAACCTTTTGGGATTACATAAAATAGGTATAAGTATTTCTTCCCTCTCATACTCTTGAATTTGATGTAGCGCAAGATTTTGAAATTCCCAACAATGACTTTGAATACTTAAGAACTTTGATGATTAAGAAGTATTGTGGTGGTATCCCTTTAGAGGAAGATAGACAATTACTGATGAATATTTTTATAGCTCAAGAGAAAGACTATAACACTAGGAGTAAGTTTGTTAAAGGATTTTGGCCTCAAGCCAAACCTAAAACACCCTTTCTTACAAGCATTCCCAAAGAAGCTCCTAGAAGGGAAACACATGCCAAAAGCTCTGTTGTCCCAAGCATAAATTATAGTCCTCCTCATGCACAAGCTACCAAGAATCCCATGCCATCTGATGAATCTGCTTGTCTCCCTTCCAATGCTGCCTTGCTAAGGAGTGTTCTTGTACGTACCTAAAATTATAAGGTACTGTACTTCCATAACAACGTGACACGTGCCCCAATGATGATATAGGTCTCTTCCCAAGGTGTTCGGGATCCGAAATAGCTCTCCAAGTGTGCGTTAACATCCTGCATGCCCCGCTTAGCCCCCGTGTGCTTTGTTTTTCCCTTTTCCCCTCTTTTCTTGGCCTTTCTCTCTTCAGTGACAAAACCACTACCCTGACTGGGCAGCGGTCCTTAACACATTTTCTAGAAAGCTCTTTTAACACAACTCATGTAAATTCAACATTTTACCAGCTTTCTTTCACCGCCATAAGCTTGCATTTATGATTCTGGTTCCCTAGAATAGTGTTTTTCCATTGTTTATAGTTTAAGAGTTCAAATTGGTTTTTACCTTGGGTAAATCCAAATGCTATAAATAGATGGTTTGTGCTCAAGCTGATGGCCCCTCAAAATTTACCTCTGATTTCTCTTTGCAATAGATTTAGTTTTCCTTTTGCTTAGAATGCTTAGTTTCTTTCATTGCATGCTTAGTTAGAATTGTTTTATTGTTAGTAAGCCACATATCCATCTTGTACAAGAACTTTTGTTATTTCATCCAATCCATTAGAGTAGAATAGCTTAGGAAGCCATTAAAGTTACTGGTTTTGTTATTTAAACAAGATAGTTTCAGGTTCTGGATGCTTTATGTTGCATGACTCGCAATAGATCCCACTAGGAATTGCATAAGCCAAGCTCTGTACTCTTATGCTATCCCTCTCCTAATCGCATTGTATTCAGTCTGTGTCTTAAGCTACCTTTTTCCCAATATCGACTTCTGTTGATGCTAGCATTACACACTTTTCTGGATCCACATGAACACGAAGGAACAAGGAGATCACACTGAAGGGACAAGATCACACACACCATCAGATTCTCCACTATTCTGTAGAATCTAGGTTCTATCTTTCAAAGTTCTAGTTAGAATCATATCAAATAGAGTAGTTAATTGCTTTATTTCAGTTAATTCTACTCTCGATATTGCTAGGGAAGCTATGGGGATTGATAGTTTCTAAGAAACTATAATTCACTCCTCACTTCTGAGGTAGGATCAAGAGTCTTGCAAATAGATTAGATAAGCTATTTTATTGTTTAGAATAGATCTACAAATTACACAGACAGATATCTATACTCAGTTATTTTGTTTGTTTTAAATTATTATTTTAGTTGTCAATTCTAGATACTTTAAATAGCTGCTTTCTTAAATTCGTAAATCTCGTCAAAAAACAGAAAAAAATAGAGAAGTCATATATACTATAGATATACTTCACATAGTTAATTTTCATTTTACTTTAGTTCATTTTACATTGTTGCTTTTGTATGACAATCACGGGACCTAGAGAGCCCAGGGAATACATATTCAAGCCAATCATGCCTCAGCCCAATCTAATCACAGTGATAACTGATATAGACCAAAATCTTAGGATCCAAGTCTTCCAAACAATGGTAAGCTTGTAAAAAATCAATTCCCAGTTGAGCGGATTAAACATAGAAGACGACCAAGCACACACATTTTGGTCAAATCAACCAAAGTATAGATTACCCTAGGCAACATTCACATGACTGTGGAAGGGCTTGAAAGAGAAAAAACCTTCGGTTGTGATCCTTTGGTCCCACAGCTAGACGCAGGAGATATTCTCACAGACATAGATATCGGCCTAAGAATTCAGGTTGTAAGAACACCTGTGAGGCACTCTGAGAAGATCACACAACTATTAGTTTTGAATATAGAGGCTGAGAAAGCATATGATTACTGGGTGTTAGGGATTAGGAACTAACTCTACGCATGACCATAGCAGGACCGCAACAACCAAGAGTCTACGGTTGTGATCCACAAATCCCATAGCCCAACGAATCCATAGGAGAATTAGACATAGACACTGGCCTACACACACTAGTATTCAGATCTACCCCACTTACACCTACCATCATCAAATAGTTATCCTTACTAGATATAACAGCTAACAAAGCTAGAGAGTTCTAGACTAGGCTAGAGAATCGTCCATAGAGTCGATTATATTCACTATCCACCATATGACCTTATCTGGAGACATACACGAAACTATCCCAGGTCATTTTCCACGTATTCCAAAACCCATAGATCGAATCATGCTAGAGCTCGATATTGATTGGAGCCTTCAAGTATTCATCCTTGCTGATCGATCTATCACACCAGTTCAGGTTAGAAGGGCCTTCTTTGCCTTAGATTCACAAATTCCACTAGTGTGTATTGAAGACATTAGATTGCCTAACTAGTTTTTCTGCATCCCATACATATTCCATACCCACCGGCTATCTCGGCATGACCTAGGGAGGTCGGGTGTGAGGAAGAGTTACTTGTAGATTCCCATTCTTGCATGTCACTTTTCCATCGTACAGTTACCTATGACATAGACCAAGTATTGAGCCAAATCAAAGTGAGTGTTCCAATCATTGAGTTGCTTAGGATTCCTGAGCATAAGAAGAGATCATTCGAGTACTTGGGATTAAAGGAGGATAAGACTACTTCGAGTAGAAATGTAAATGTTATTGAAAATTCTCCTCAGATCGTTGTGACCTTAAAACACCACTAGTTTTAGAGGATATTGGAGAAACACCTGAGGTATACTTGGGGACATCCTTGGTTGATTCTCAATTTAATGTTGATCCATTCTTCACAACTTTGATCATAAAGGATAGACTACTTCATAATTATATGTTTGATTCTGGTGCATTATGTAATGTCATGCCTCTAGAAGTCATGAATGAGTTGGATATCAAAGTGATAGTAGCCTATGGAAAGTGTACTGCCATGGACTCAAGAGAAGTGCTGGTAGTTGGTTGTGTGAAGGGTTTGGTGGTGCAACTTGTATTTGTCCTGGGAGGAATTTAAAATTGGATGTTGTGATTGTTTATTGCCCTACTAAATGGGGTATGTTATTGTCAAGAAAGTGGGATGCAAGTGTTGGAGTGAGTGTCCAAATGGATATGTCTTTTTCCACCATTCCCATTAAATGCATCCTTGTCAATATCTATGGATAAAATAAGATGTTGCATCTAATTGAGGATCCAAACAATGCTTCCTATGAGGTGTTGTTTGCTGATGTTGATGATGATAATTTTATTGGGTTTGCTGATGGAAAAGAACACAAGATGGATCAATCAAAGTGCCTTAAATAGGTAGGTTCTCCTTAGACCTTGTTATTTGATGTAGCTTGCTCTAAATTTTGAAATGGTGCTAGTATAATTCTGGTTTCTCCTAGCTTGGAAGAGTTTGTTTTTTCCTTCAAGATTGATTTTGAATGTACTAACAACATTTCTGAGTATGAAGCCTTGTTGTTAGGTCTGAGAATTGCATGGAATTATGGTGTCAGGGACATCATTGCAAAATGAGATTCAGATTTAGTTGTCAAAAAAATAAGAAAACTGTATGCTACAAAAAATCAGCGGATGAAATAGTATAAGCATGCAGTTTGGGATCTAATTTAGATGTTTGATTCTTTCTTGATATTGTGAATCATGATAGAATTTTGAATGCTGCTAATGACAAGTTGGTAGTGTTGGGGTAAAAATTTGGGGATTACAACCGTTTCACCTTATTGTGAGTACAATGTTGAAGTGTTAACTAGGCCAGTTGTCCCTAACAACATCAAGCATTGGTAAGTGTTTAATGATGATGCTTAAGTGCAAAGGTTCTTAAAAAATCAAGGTGAGTTTTCAGATCACAATATTGATTGGGAACTAATGGCATGTGAACCTAAAGGAAGAGAGACTTTGTTTGGAAAGTATATTATCCAATTGAAAACTAACACCATTTCTAAAGGTCTTGTTCACTTGAGTCAAATTTTATCAATGTTGATTGCATCATCAATAGAAACATGTCTGCCTCAAGGGATGTGAAAGAGAATAACTTGGGAAAAAAGGAAAAACCAATAAAATTTTGGTTGGGTAGCAATCTAAATAAAGAGGAAAAATAGTCCTACCTCCAACTATTGAAAAAATACTAGGACTATCTTGCTTGGTCTTATTTAGAGCTGAAAGCATATAGAGAAGAATTATTTCAGCATGAGATTCCTCTTGAAACAAATGTCAAACCATTTAGAAAAAATTAGAGGCAAATTAATCCACTCCTCTCCATGAAAATTCAAGATGAATTGAAGAAACTGAAGGAGGAAGGGATCATTCAGCCCATGAGGTATTCATCTTGGGTTACAAACCTTGTGCCAGTCAGAAAGAAAAATGGAGATATCAGACTTTATGTAGACTTCAAAAATCTGAATAGCACTTCATTGAAAGACAATTATCCTTTGCCAAACATGGAAAAAAATGCTGCAGTTAGTGACTGGATCTGAATTGTTGTCTACCTTGGATGGTTTTTTCTAGCTACAATCAAGTTGTTGTCAAGGATTCAGAAAAATTTAAAACTGCCTTTACCACTCCTTGGGGAACATATGTTTATGTATGAATTCCTTTTGGTCTTATGAATGCTGGAGCTACTTTCCAAAGAGAAATAGATGTTGCTTTTATTGGTTACATAAATGAATTCATTACAGTTTATCCAGATGGTGTGACTGTGTTTTCAAGGATAAAAAAATATCACTTTCAGCACTTGGAAAAAATGTTGATAAGATGTAGAGAATATGACATTTCTCTCAATCTAAAGAAGTTTCATTTTGGAGTGTAAAATTCAAAGCTACTTGGTCACATTGTATCAAAGGATGGTGTCACGATTGACCCTGAGAGATTAGAAGCAATCAGCAAGGTCCCAATTCTAAGAACAAAGAATGGTATCCAATCCTTGTTTGGGCAGATCAACTTCATTAGGAGGTTTGTGTAAATTTTTTCTGAATTGACTCTTCCAATTACATGCATTCTAAAGAAAGACCAAGTTATCACATGGGAGGAGGCTACCCTTAAATCTTTTGAAGGAATCAAAGAAGCATTGAAACATGCACCTATCTTGGCAGCTTCGAATTACAAGAAGCCTTTCCAAATCTTCTCTTTTTCTTCTAAAAATATGATTGCATCTGTTTTTCTGCAGAAGGATGAAGATGAGGCTGAGAGGCCTATTGCCTTCTTTAGCAAGGCTTTACAAGCTACTGAGTTAAAGTACACAATCATGGAAAAAACAAGAATTTTCCTTGGTGAAAGCAAAAAAGGTATTCAGGCCTTATATCTTAAGTTCAAAAGTTATTGCTTATGTTCCCCACACCATGGTAAAAGACATTTTATCAGAGATGGAGATCTTAATTAAAAGATGTAGATGGGTGAACAAACTGTACAGGAGTATGACATGGACATATAAACCATAAAATTGGTAAGAGGTTTGGCTCTTTCTAAGCTCATGGCTAAGAGAAACTTGTAGACTATGGAAGTGAATGAAGTAGAGTAATAAAGGGGAGATGTTATTGAGAAATTGGTAAGTTCTGAGTGGTATATGGATATAATATTTTACCTCTGACGCCTATGCTATCCTTACAATTTAAATAAAAATTAGAAAAGAGCCCTCAAGATGGCTTGTCAAAAGTACATCATCACTGACTTTGGGTTGGCTTGGAAGAACCCTGAAGGTGTCCTCTTGAAATGTGTAACTGAAGATGAAGCTCCCAAAGTAATTACTGACTTCAATGGGGGAGTTTTTGGAGGACACTTTGTTGGAAGGGTTACAACACACAAAGTTTTGAGAGCTAGTTATTGGTGGCCTACCCTCTTCAAATATGCAACCATGCTAGTTAGAAAATGTGAGAGTTGTCAGCATTTATCTGGAAGAATGAAAGCTTTAGGCTCCCTTCCTTTGTAGCATGTATCAGTTGAAGATCCTTTCAAATAGTGGGGGATGGACTTCATTGGTGAGATCTCAGAACCTTCTAGTGCTAGACATAAATGGATCCTTGTAGCCAAAAATTACTTCACCAGGTGGGTAGAGGCAATCCCCACCAAAAAAGCAACACACCAAGCTGTTATGGACTTCTTGTTGAATCATATCATATGCAGATTTGGTGTGCCAGTCAAAATTGTTGCTGATAATGCCATGTGTTTCAGAGATAAACCATTAATGGCAATGTGCAAGGATTATGGAACCACTCTAACTTATGCTTCAAACTATAACCCTCAAGGAAATGGACAAGCTAAGTCCAGCAATAAGAACTTATTGAAGATCATTAGGAGAACCTTGGAGTTGAACAAGAAAAAATGGGGCAAACAACTAAAATTTGTAGTTTGGGCTGATAGAATTACTACCAAGAGAGCTACTTGTAAGAGCCCATTTGAGTTGGTGTATGGAACTCAAGCTCTGCTACCATTACATCTGTAATTATCTTCTTTTCAGTTTGTTCAACAACTTGAAGATCAAGAGGTCAGTCCATATGAAGCAAGGATTAATCAGATTGTTGAGTTAGATGAGGAACGAAGAGCATCCCACCAAAGGCATGTCATATTTAGAGAGAAGTTGAAGAGGTTATTTAACAAGAAGGTCAATCCTAGGGATTTCAATATTGGAGATCTAGTTTTGTTATGGGATAGAAGAAATGAATATAAGGGAAAACATGGTAAATTTGATGCATTATGGATGGGACCTTACTCGATTAATATCAGAATTGGTGAAAATAACCTTTTTTCTCAAGGACTTAGATGGGGAATTGCTTGAACTACCTGTTAATGGTAGGAATTTGAAGCATTTCTTGGAGTAATCCCCAAATTTGAGGTATGCACCAACTTGTGCAGTGTATAGTGTCTGGTCTTTGCTTTGTTTTCTAGTGTTTTATTCGGTTTGTGGTTTGCCTTGGTGTGTGGTAGCCATTTTTGTCAGTTTCTTAGATGGTTTTTGGTGGCTTTAGCTCATGAATCCATTTTCCCAATGGATTATTTTGGAACTTGTTCTACTTATTGTTCTTGTGGCACTCACTGGGAATTCCCATCCCCGAGCAGGAGCCGATGTTGGTGTCCATTTTGATCCTCTACCATTTTGACCTTATTTTTCCTTTGGTTTACGTATTTTGAAATGTTTTTCTTTGAATTTGGTGGTTTGTAATTTTTTTCCTCCAGATTAGATACTTTGAAAAGATCACAAACTTATCATTTTGCCCTAACTTGAAAGAAAAATACATGCATGCCATGTTTTGTGCCCTAATTCTTCCAAATCAATGCCTCTACCATTTTTTCCACTTTTCTCAGCCTTTGGAGCTTGAAGTTGTTCAATTCATGCATATTTACCCTCAAAAATCCTTTTATAGGGTCATAAAATACCTAAAATCACTTTCCATTTGCTTTTTGATTGAAAAAATCCTCACCCACGAAGAAAAAATCAAATTCGGGCATCTTTAGAAAATTCTGTGTTTTTTAGGGTCATACGGGTGTACTTTTCCTGTCAATTTTTATCTCAATCATCGTATCCTACGTGGCCATTTTTGGTTGGACAGGGATCCATGTGTTTGTTTTAAAAACTTAGCCTTTTTTTATTTTTGGGAAAAAAGTGCAACTTTCCCCTGCAAACCCGCAGGTCTTAGAGGAGGACACATGTTAGGTTCTCATTCAAAGGTAGGATGGAAGGCTGACAAGGAACTTAGAACATATTTTCCTTTTTGGAAAAAAGGAAAAGTGTTGAGGAGAGGGTCGTGGGTCTGCAATGGAGCAAAGGGAGACACGTGATGGGTGTAGAAGGGAGTGCGGGCCGCTGGAGGAAAAAGGGAAATTTTTCCCTTTTTGTAAAATGAGTCAGAATGAAAATTTGAAGCACTGGCCCCCCCCCCCCCCCCCCCCCCCCCACAATGAAGCAGAGGGAGACACGTGGTAGAGATGAAATCAGAGGCATGGGTCCATGGAAGAAAAGTTGGAAAATTTCCCTCGACGAAAAAGGGGCAGTTAAAATCTGAAATGAGCCCGCAGATCCTCATTGCAATAGAGAAGGTGACACGTGTCAAAGATAGAGGCGGAGGTGCGGGTCCACAGGGAAAGAAAGTGAAAATTTTCCAAATTTCAAAAAGGGTGGAAATGTGCAGAATTGAGCCATGATTCCAATGGGGCTCACCTTTTGCCACGTATCAGCACCAAATCTCAAGGGCGGAGGGGTGGAGAAAATTATCAAAATTTTACATTTTTTCAAAAATGTTAAAAAGTCAAAAAGTGATCCCAAATGCATTCCCAATTGCATTTTGACATGTGGAGGGCTCAGATTAAAAGGAGACAGGGAAAATCAATGGTAACTGTGCATTTTTTTAGTTTTTCTACCATTTGAGCTCCAGGAAGCTTGGAGATGCAAATTTTGCATCATTTTTGATCGAATATTTTGCAAATTCATGTCATTTTGGCCTTCAAGGAACAACGGGATCAATTTGAAATTTCAATTTGTAGATTTGGGGTGGTTTTGAAATGAAATTTTGTTCAGGCTCGAGAAAAAATGTGAAATATCAAGTCAAGAAGTTGCAGAATCAAATTTTGGAGGGATAAGGATGAAATAATGAAATGAAAGGGGTCTACATGCTTTGAGGATGAAAAATGTGCCTCCACAATGAATAATGATGAAGGTTTTGTAATGATTCATATTTTTTGAAACACCTGGCAACTTTTGTTGCAAATATGTTAAATGTCCCTATCTATGAATCATGTTGGAATTTTGTAACAAACTTGATGCTTGGCATATTATTTTATTGGGAAAGAAGGGTCAAATGTAATAGAATGTTATATAATGCATGTTTTTTGACATGCAAGAGGTTGGAGAAACTTATAATTTCATGGGAAAATATGTGAAGAAGCCCATTTTTTGAGAAACCATCTGAGAACCATTTCTAATTCCTGTTTGCATCATATTTGTATCATGTTGAGTTGGTTTCAGTTTTAAAGCCATCAACAAGCTCTGAGATTGTTTTTATAACATTCCGCTGCTGATAAATTTGGTCATTCTATATTATTTTGTGTTTTCTCTTGGCAAAATTTGCATACACTTATGTTTCAAAATGTTTTCAATTTGTGTTTCTTGCTCCTGTTGTAGTCTTGTGTTTAAAATATCTCTTGATCATACATGGTCTCATTTCTTGTTGATAGTTTAGTGGCATTTGAAATCTCACATTTAGAAGAGCTTTCATCTGATAAAGAGATAAAAAAATTCAAATCACTTTACCTTCCTTGAATTCTGAGATTATTTGTAAACCTGTAGGTGCACCTTAGGTCATGATAAAATAGATATTTTTAGATTCTTTGTTGGTTCATCTGCTTCAATATTTTGTGGCAGGTTGTCAAAGATTGTGTGGAAGAGTAAAAATATGGGCCTCCATTTCATGCACATATTTTGGTTGAAGGAGTACCTTAACCCCTTTGAAGCATTTTGTTGTTTAGGTCCTACAAATTTCTTGCAAAGGTCCTCAAAGAATTTGGAAAATTATGGTTAGTCTTGTCTAGAATCGCCACCAAAAATTCATTCAAACAAACTAATCCTACCCATACTACCCCTACATTTCATTGTGTGTCAACAAAAGAGTACAATCCATCTACAAAAATGGACAAAGCAAATTAGGATCCTACAATGTCTTCAGTAACCCTTGCCTTGCATTGAAATTATCTCCATAATCTTGAAGTGATAACTTGTGAAAGTTAGATTTAGAGTGTTGATCATATTTTCCCAAGGCCTCTTCATACTATTTACACAAATTGAAAGATATTTTTATCTCCTTCACCATTTGAGGGTTAAAAAATAGGTCCTATTACCTTGGTTGAAAGGAACAACCTAAAACTATTAGGACAAGATCAAGTCCTATTTGTGTGCCACCCATCTCTCCATAAACCTAAGTGCCAATTAGATCACATCCCCAGCTACAAAATGACACACATCATGATCTATCTGTCTTCAAGATTCATGCCACATCTCTAATGCTTCTCAGGCTAAAAAGGAGAAAAAATTTGGGTACCAACACAAGGAAATAATATTATCATCATTATGCCCCTACCACTAATGTTCATCTGGTGAAACCTACACAACTATAGGTCCTCTTGGGTATTTCCAGTCTTAGATATATTCTTATGTGATATGGAACACTAGGAATGGCTTCTCATCTTTCATATTCGTATCCTATAAAAGGGCTAGAAAAAAGTGCATTCTTTAATGATATCCCTCCAAACAAAGTGGTGTTCCCTAGTTATATAACAACTATCCCATATCCTAGTGTCATCCCATCTTATGTCCGTATGTGATCCAAATCCCCTCAAATGGACTTGTACACTTTCCCCAGTTCTTACAAGAAACATCAAGGGGTCAATACTGCTACATGTACTCAAGAGTATATGACACAACCTCTTCCCTCTTATCCTCTCATACAAGGTGATTTTCCAGTGGTTCCCAAATTACTAGGAGCCTATGACTTGTTACAAATCTCAACAAAACCTTTTCTCAAATTTCCTTCTTGGATTTGTTGATAATTTCACCAACAAACCGATCTGCCTTGTTGGCAGCATTAGGTCTTGGTCACCTAGTACATGTCACACCCCCCCAAAGGCCCATATTAACCACATAGACTTTTAAGTCTATCCTCCAAGTCAACATGAAAGAGATACTAGGTTTGTGTTTGAAATTAACAAGATTCCTATAGATGCTGAGTTGCCACGAAGACACGATCCCGCATTGTATTTATAAGTTTGGATCTATAATAACTATATTAAGAGAGTAATGATTGATGATGAGGCTACTGTAAACATTGTTCCTTTACCCTTTTTGTAGAAGTTAAGATATGAAGAGACCAATTGTTCCTCCACCCAAAACATGCTGAGGGGTTATGATAATAAGAAATCAACATCAATCAAAACCATTATTCTTTCATTTACCAATAGTCCTAAGACCATTTTAACCTAATTCTATATTATAGATAGGGAAAATAACTATAATATGATTATTGGTAGGCCATGGATCCATAGGATGAAGGCCATCCCTTCCACATTATTTCAATAAGTGAGATTATTTCACTTAAATAAGTTCTTTGTAGCTCAGGGTGATCCCAAGCCCTTTGATATTTTCTTATAGAATCTTAATAAGAAACATGGAGTTAATTCTTAGTTAGAACTCCTAGCTAATCAATTGAACAGACCATCACCTTTGAAGGAAATGGTTTCCACCAGAAATCTAATTTTGGCAACTGAGTTAGATTCACCTAAAGCTATCGAAGGGGTAGATAAGATTGAGAGTAATATTTCTGTAGTAGAAGTTGTATCTACCAAAACAATCATAGAAATAGTGAAAATATTAGAGAACAACTTACCAATTTCTCTCCCATTTGATTCTCAAGGTATTAGAAATGATTTGGGGCTATCCTCTCTTCTTATAGATTGTTTTGAAGAGTTATGTATGGTGGAAGCTTATGAGGCTCAAGAAGAAGATCCTAAAAACAATGAGTCCATTTTTTTCTAATAACTATTAGAGTCTCCACTATGATGGAGCCAAGTGTTGTTACAGTGTAGGGGCTGGGGTGATTATAATCTCTCTAAAAGGCAGAGTCATGCCTTTTTCCTTCAAGTTTAATTTCGAGTGTACCAATAATGAAACAAACTATAAAGAAGACTTGCTTCTTGGTCTTATTATGGCCAGCATGATGAGAGTGTGTAATGTTAGAGTCCTAGGTGTCTCACAACTCATCATAAACCAAGTATCAGAGGTTTATGAGACTAGAGTAGAGCACGTCCAACTTTATAAGTCTGCTATTCATGAGCCATGTAAATATTTTTTTACTTTATCTCCATAGAAGTGATTCCAAGAGAGAAAAATCAACTCTTTGATTCGATGTCATTATCTTCCTCTCATTTTTACCTAGTGAAAAATTGAAAGAGAAAATTCACATTTTTAATTCAGGTCAAACTATTGATTTACAAGATGCTAAATACTGCAATACTAGAATATGTGGAATCTGAAAATGATCCCATTACATTATAATTTTTTGAGAATGATGAAGTGATCTTTGGATTCCTACATGCCTACATTGACCTTCATCCTGTGCATCATAAAAATGATTTTCCCTTATCCCTCACCCTTCTTCATACTTTGGAGACAAAAAAATGAATTCCTCTTCTTCACAAGATCTTGAGATTTATGAAGTTAAGGAAGATCCTTTGGAATTTCACCTAGCTCCTCTCGAGTTTTAAGAGGGGAATGCATCCTTGATATAAGGAACGATTGATATCACATTAAGACAAAAGAAGAGCCTAGAATTCTGAATCTTGGTTCTTCACTGTTAGCCAAGGAAATATAAGAACATATGAAAGTGCTTAAGGAACATTCTTGAGATTTTTCATTTAGTTACAAAGACATAATATGTGTTTCTCCAGACCTAGTGGTTCATAACCTAGTTACCAACCCCGATGCAAAACCCATAAAACAAAAGTTAAGACCTATAAATCCTAGTTTCACTTTAATGGTTAAAGAAGAAGTGATGATCCATAATATGGGTTTATAAAGCTAGTGGATTAATCCATATGGTTATCTAACATTGTCCTGATCCTTAAAAAGAACGAAAAAATCAGGATATGCATTAAATTTATGGACATAAACAAATATTTTCCTAAGGTCGACTTCCCATTACCATCCATTGATATCATTATTGATGTAATGGCTGGTTATGAGTTTTTATCCCTCATGGATGGGTTCTTTGGGTATAACCAAATAAGGATCTTTGAGGAAGATCAAACAAAAACTACCTTTACCATTCTTTGGGGAACCTTTTTCTTATTTCATTATGCCTTTTGGTTTAAAGAATGTTGATGCTACATATCAATGTGTCATGACTTATATATTCCATGATATTATTCACAATATTGTGGAAATATATGTTGATGATATCTTATAAAAAGATAAGAAGAGAGGTGACCACCTTGAGGTTCTTCGAGTCATTATTTCACATTTGATCAAATATGGTGTAACCTTAAATCATAATTAACATGTATTCGGACTCATAGAAGGTAATTTATTGGGTTATATTATTTCCTCTTGAGGAATTGATGTAGATCCTACAAAAAATGGGTGATTCTTGAAATGAATCCATCGACAGATGAATCTATTATTAGACCTTTCATAGGAAATCTTGGGGAAATCCATGGGTTTGTTCTCAACTTGACATATTTTATTCAACCTTTTAATGAATTACTTAAGAAAGAATATTCCAAGGCATAGACCGATGAACATCACAATATGTTTGAGTCATTCAAGCACTTCCTCATGTTACCACCAACACTCATGCCTCCTAAGGTCAATCGTCCTATAATATTTACTCTTGAGCCACATATGATTTGAAATCAGGCATGTTAACACAAGAGGATGATGATGGTCATGAAAATTCCATTTATTTCATTAGTCATATGCTCCTTAACTACAAAAATCAATATACCCAAGTGGAGAAAGATTGTTTAGTCATTGTTTTTACAACTAAGATGTTAAGGCATTACATGCTTAACTAGGAAACAAGAGTGATTATTAATTCATATCAGTTGTGAACATTCTTAACCCAAGAAACCTTATCTAAGAAGGTAGGTAGATTCATAACATTAATGGGTGAATTTGAGCTTACTTGCATCAATTAAAATTCCGTTAAAGGAAAAATCATTATTGATTGGTTAGAAGATAATCCCATAGATTGTAGTGAAATAGTTAACTTGAATTTCCTAGATAAACCTATCATTGCTTCATGCCCCTGGTATATGGATATAATAAACTTTATTATAGATCAGAAATATCTTGAAGGATACATTTCGCAACAAAGGAAATGATTACATGTCATAGCTACTAAACACATAATTCTTAAATAAGTGTTATATCAAATGATATTCGATGACATGCTACTAAGATGTGTTAACAATGAAGATGCATAAAATATTCAACTTGAATCCCATAGTGGAGTCTATGGGGGCCACTTTGGAGGGCATCTACTACTTTTAGGATCCATCAAGTGGGATATTTCTATACCATGCTATAGCATGACACTGTGGAGCATGTGCGAAAGTGCCAAAAATGTAAAAAATTATCACATGATATACATATCTCAGACCGGGATTTACAACCAATAGTTACAGCCTAGCCCTTCTCTACTTGGGGTTTATATTTGATAGGGAAATTCTCTCCCTCATCTTCAGATGGCCACAACTTTATAATCACGCCAATAGAATATTTTACAAAATGGGTTGAGGCCATACCTCTTACTATGGTGGCTAGATCTCTCATTGCTAAGTTCATCTTAATCCATATCATCTAAAGGTATGGGGTACCACAAGTCATTATTTCAGATAATGGATCCCCTTTTAAATATGAAGAGGTATGTGAGGTACGCAGTCAATTTAAAATATCTCATCACATAGGCTCCTTGTATTACCCTCAAGCCAATTAACATGTTGAGGTAAAAAATAAAAATTTGAAGTCCATTATCCTTAAGACAATTAAGGATAACAAGATAAATTAGCACCTAAAAATATTTCCCATCTTGTGGGCTTATAAGACTTCAGTTTGGACATCAAAAGGATAACCCACTTTTCTCTAGTTTTCGGTGTTGATGTGGTCTTACCGTTGGAGGTAGAATTACCTAGTCTTCGTGTATCCCTACAGGGTATTTTAAACAAAGATGAGTACTAAACGGGCACTTAGCAGATTTAGAGAGACCAGATGAAAAGCAACTTAGAACTGAGAAACATCATTGGGTCTATGTAGGAAAAATGTTTCTTCAGTACAACAAAAAAGGTATATGAGCATGAAATCTGGGTAGGAGACCTTGTTCTAATACTTGATAGATAAATAGATAAAAAGGTAAGCAAAGGTAGGAAATTCAACCAAAATGGCTGGGGGCCTACCAAATAATGGAATATTTCAAGAATGGTGCATATCATTTGTGTACTCTTAACGGCGAGGAGTTCAGTGAACTTGTTAACTTGCTTCAACTCAAGCATTTCTACATATAGTCATTTACATTTCCACACTTTCCTCATTCGCAATCACATTGTCTTGTTACTTGCATTATAATTTTTTGAAATTGTAAAATGAAAATTTACTGTTTAAGTAAATATTTAATTTTGAAACATTGGAAAATATTCAATCATACCTATTTTACACTCTTTTCACACATTTATATTATATAATCCTTATCATCACATTCATGAGATAAATTTTGACATTGTTTTATAAGGGATTGCATCCTCAATATTCTTCATGGTTATTTCTGATTCAGATGTTTATTTCCCATAGTTTTCTCTAGAATCTTCTTGATGATGAATCTTTCCCTAAAAATATCTCTCTATGACAAAAACATTCTAAAATTTTCATTCAGAACCTTTGTTCGCCTATCTCAACCTTCGGTGATGATACCTCACATCATACTAGTTGCATAGGGTTGAGATTAAGGGAAAATGTTTCTTCCTAAAAATCACAATCCAAAGTAAAAAATAGATAAAACAAAAAATATATAAAAAAAGAAACACAAATATTCAAATTGCAAATAATTAAACTTTTTGTTCCTCTCAACATTTGGTGGTGAGCCCATGCTTCTTACTGGTAGCATGAGGTTGGGAAAGGAGGGAAGAAACCTTACTTGCCTATGTTTTTTCCTTGGTGATGAGCCCATGCTTCTTACTAGTAACATGGGGAAATATGTAGGGGTCACACCAATAAATCACAAGTTCTAAATAAATAAGGAAATAAAAGTGCTTGAAAGTCTAAAATTCCCAAGAAAATGAATTAGATGTGTATGTTAGGAGAGATAATCATTCTTTAAACCAGATCTTATCAATCAATAGGCCATCCATGGATCTAAGTCTAGTAAAAAATTGTAAGCAAAATTCATCTCGAATTGGTTAGTTAACTTTTATTGGGGTTGAGTTGTAGGTTTTTGAATAAATATTTGTCAAAATTCTTGTCAATTATCATTATTCTCACTCACACTCTTCAAATCACATATCTCACATTCTTCTTGGATCTTGATGGTGATCCCTCACATCCTACTGGTTGCATGGAGTTAAGAATGAAGTGAGGTTATCTTATCATCATGCTATATTCAACACATTTTCCTAATAGAATAGAAATGCTAAACATTACTTGAAAAATAAAGTATCCAAATTACAGTTTGTTACCATATACACAATCATATATATCATTTTGTTTACCACATTACATAATCATCCATAGCATACATTAAAAAACACAAAAAACATTAGAAATTATAAACCATCTAAGATTACATAGATGAGATGAACCACAATGAAATAAACTGATGATAAGGAATGCCAAACTAAAAATATGTCAATATTTGTGTGTATTTGCACACGTGTGTCTGTAAAATTATCTCGTATACAATGTCATCACATCATAGAAAAAATGTGGTCAAAATTCTCACCATAAGCTAAAAATACATTAAAAAATCAATATATACCTCAAAAATTGTCCCAAAACAATAAAGGCCCTAGGCCTATCCATCCCTCCTAGATCCCTTCAAAGGAGCAGGGCGAGGACTCCTACTCCCACTCCTAGGTCAAGATACACTGGGTGTAGAATGAGAACCTCCGTGTGTCGATCGGTGAGAATTTATATGTGAGAGACTAGTTGTAGTAGATCTGTTGCATGAGCGTCCTCATCATCTCTCTCAGTCCTCATGCACAGAAATGTTTTTCCTCAACTAACTCATCCCTTCTGCAATATGCCATGATGGTATGAACACATCTGTATGGTAGTCAACATGTGTGCGAAGTCTTAGGTCCACATGTAACAAATCTCGAGTCATCCTAGTGGGGATCATGAATAGGTCTAGGAACATGTGTTGAATGAGGTCCTGCCATCCATCAACTATGGTTGCAAAGAGAAAGAAATAAATGGTGAGTTAGAACACGTGAAATAAAAAAAAGAGAAATCCTAATAATATCTAATCTAGAAAGTAAGTGTAAGAGAAGTGTGTTTCCACTTACTTGGGTCTCACGGGACCCAGCTCAGGTCTACAACTAACACTACTATAGGATCTGCTATAAAATCCTCCTCCTTGGCACTCTCCTCCTCCTCCATCTCATATAGATACATGGAATCCTTCATCTCCTTAGGGTGAAATAACTCCTCCTTCACCTCCATCTCAGATTTAGCTAGCTCACTGAGGCAGCCACCGAGTCCACTCCTGGTTCCGACCCTGCCAAGCCCAAGTCTATCTGACTCCTCCTCACTCTGTGTTGGGCCCTCACCAATTTGAAGAATAGGCCTTGGTCTAGATGTGACACCAACAAATAGGTATGGTGAAGCTCGTGATGAACTAATCAGAACACTAGGCATTGTAACTATCTAATGGAGTTGACCCTTCTTGGCATATCTCTCCTCTCGTATCCCTATATACGTAGTAACTACTACTGGAAGGGCATCTGAATAGGGAAACCCAAACTATTGGGGAACCTAAAGTACTAGATGAGTCTCCACTTTTCTCCTATGGTCAACCAATTGAATGGTAGTGGCATAAGTAGCCAAGGTAATACCCTCCTCTCCCTATATTCTATCCATATCCTGATATGGCTATGTGATCATATATTTTGTAGTCAGGGAAAATACTAACTATGGTGTGCCCCTGAGTGGAGCCATATTAACCCACCTAACTACTTTTATCTTAGTTGGATTTTTTATCCCAACACCCCTCTGGTAGGGGATGATCTGATCATAAACCCATGACATAACCAATGTGGAGTGGCTAAGACACCTCATCTCACATCTAAAAATCATGTATAATTTATGGTATATAGTACCAATAATTTTGACTCCCCATGCATACAATCAACCATAGAGATCAATTCTCTCAATGATAGGAGCCCAAAAAATAAGAATCTATCTTCTCCCTTATCTCTAATAAAACATGAGGCCAATATACTAATGATGGCCTTATACAGATTTGGGATAAGAGTAGTATCCACTATAACAAGTCTAACCAACATCTTGAAACCTGTTTCAGGTGCTTGTGCATCACCAAGATAAGTGGCCCACCTGCCAGCCTCAAATCTAGAACTAGCACTTTTTAGTGCCAACTTCCTTTCGGTGACAGGAACTCTGAGGATCTTATATACATCCTCCAAAGTGACTGTTGACTCCCCTCAGACACCAAGAGACTGGGATGTATTCCAGTACACATCACAGTGAAAAAATAAGTTGTAGAGAAGGTGAATTGCAAGGGAAACTAGCCATGTTTGTGTTATCCTCCATAGGCATTCCCTCTCTAACATCACCTCTCTACCTGTGTAAATAACTATAAGATCTAAGGAAACAATTCCTACTCTCAAGCTCTACTCCATCTGATGTACCTCCCTTGCATCCAAAATAATGAAAAAAGAGAAAGTTAGAATCTGATAAGTGAATCACAAGCTCACAGAAATAATACAAATGAAAAAAACAAGAAAAATATCATACTTAGCCTTTAAAGCACAAAAAGTCATGATGGTTACATAACCGCCACTCTTAGAAGGGTGACGTTTACAGAACCGCAACTTTTCTAAAGTGGTGGTTATGTAACCATCATAATGTTTGTGTAACTTCCATGGAAGTTTTGCAATTGCCACTTTGTGCAAAGTGGAAGTTACGTAACCACTGTGGTAGTCGTGCCCGCAAAAATTGGGTTGTTCCTTTAAACAAAAAATTGAGAAAAAATGCATTAAATTGACCATAAACATCCAAACAAGTTGCAAAAGCTAAAAAGCACCCCCCTACAGTCATTCTGACTACAAAAACATTGAAAAACTCCCCTCATATAGCTATTTTTAAATAAGTGCTACAATTTAGCAAAAAAAATAAACAAATTCTTATAACTTACATGATTGTGACCCTCTGCTACCGCCATTGTATGCGCAGCCATCGTGACTGAGTACTCTTCGATTTGACTATATTTGTAAGAGAAATGGTCACAGGAAGTCTAGAGCTCTAAATTTGGCTAAGTATGTGCGTAAAAATTATTTCTAAAAATGGTAAATAGTGATATATAAAGCTTGAATTTCATTTCTAATGTCACTTTGAGTGAGTGTATATAGGGCTGGTGTGCTGGAGCAGGTATATTTCTCACCCCACGAATATGGTAAGTAATCTTGTCATTTCATTTAAAAATATTTTGCTAATTTAATTTTATATATCCACTTGATTCTCGTTTCTCTTTTACAGGTGGCGAGAAGTTTGGATTAGCATGGTTTCAACACATGGAAAAATAAGGTATAATTTCTAACTCTCCCACTTGGGAGCTCCATACTCGGAATCCATGTTTTACTCCCATTCCTAGATAAAATGATTCTCCAAAGGGGCAATATGTACACACCAAAACTACACAGGTGCTAGATTGATGAGTAAAACAAAGTCTCCAATGATGAAATAATCCTTCTCTAGAACAATGATGAGATCTAGATCCTCTCCCTTCACCTTTTACATGTTTACTTTGACTTGTTTATCCTTGTTTCTAAGTTATTTAGCTTTTCATGCCTTTGCAAACTATTATCTACATCTTTTCCTTCATGATTTTCCCTAAATTCATGTAACCAACCGTGACATTTGTGTAGCCACCTATTTACACATACTAGTGGTTCTTTCCACTTTAATATGAGATTTTAAACTAAGTTTTTTAAATGTGTGTTTCAAATTTGTGATTCATTTTCTTGCATGTTTCTTGACCATTTATCTTTATTTTTGGCTTGATGACTTTGTGTTGAAGTATTCTTCTCAGTTTACTATCCTTAGAATGTTAAATATTTTTCTTGATGATTTGGAACTTCTTGATTACCATGTGTTCTAGAATTTTTCTTCTCCATATTTCTATTAAAACCAAATTCTTACCCGAATGATGGGTTGGAGATTTATGATTTGGATTACACTATTATGTTGTCAAAATCATACTGAGAATTACACAAACAATAATATACATTTCTATGTGTTGGGGTTTAACCATTTAATAGTGTTGCACAAATCTAAAAAATCGATAAACCATACAAGAAATGAATGCAGAAATAAACCAAAAGATAAAATAAACAAGAGAAAGATAACCCTAGATTTAACGCGGTTTACCTAGTGTGGGCTATGTCCACCAAGAAATAGACAAAATTATTATCCATTGGTTTACAGAGGAAATATAATGAAGATATGTTGTCTTCCAAAACCTCAGAGGATGTTCAATATTTTTCCCTCACTCAGATACTCTTTCTTTCTCACCAAGAAAACTAACATGCAAACAATTGTTATTTTCTTCTCTCATACCCTCATATAATGCATACATGCATATATATATATATATATATATATATATATATATATATATATATATATATATATATATATTATGGGTAACTAACTATGGTTTTACAATCAATAAATAATCTTTAAAGCAAAATATTTATTCTAATTCTTAGCCAAAAACAAAGCATTATCGCATAGGTTGACTGATGTCAGTTATTTCTTGATTGATGTCGGTCACTGCCTGACTGATGCCAGTCACTTCCTGATCCATGATGGTTGATAATTGACCAATTTCGGTCACTGTTTGATCCAGAAATATGTAAAAACAAACTTTATGTGAAGCAATTAAGCTCCACACTAAACACTATGTTCCTTCCTAGTCTTGCATTTGTGACCAGTTTACTTGCAACTAACCAACTCGAACACTTTCTTGATTTATTGCAAATCAATTAACTACTGTAAGCTATGTTGTTCACCTTGCTACCAGCCAACTTTACACAAGTTGTATTGTATGAAATTCATCTCTAGAAAGGAAAGGAATCCAAGGACACAATACATACCATCATTATACTTGGGAAGCTTCCACAATACAACAATAACTAGGTTGGGGATGTATTTATATTTATTTGAATCTTTCATGTGAATTTTTTATTTAGAATAGATAAACACATTTTTTTAAGAAGTATAATTTACAATTTCTTCATTTTGGGAATTTTGTGCATACAAACAAACTTCCACTGATATCTTATTCCATGCTTATCCTTGTGGATTTGCAAGGGAAATTAGTTGGAGGAAGATTCTATGTCTACACATTCACATTTTATTTCCTAATTTTATAAGGAAGTTTCTAGGGAAACAATAAATTTCTTCTAAGAAGCTTCCTTCCTTCTTGTGAATGTGAGGAAAAAGTAGTTAGAGGAAGACGATTTCCATAATTATAAATTAGAATACATCTTCTATTAAATTAGATTTAATTTCACACCCCACAACAGAGGAATAACTACATCTGAATACTCCTTGTTTTTTTTATTTTATTATAGAAGTAGATTGGTCTTTAGATTAATTTCTTTGTTCGTGTTCCTATATTTTATTTTATTTAATTTGTCAATAACTAGAAAAACCAAAAAGATAATTTAGAGGTTTAATTATATTTATTTATTTATTTCATTAAAAATATTCATTGGAAAATAAAAAAAAATATTGGAATCAAAATGGTCTAAGAGGTGGGGGGGGGGGGGGGTGGGGGGGGGGTGGGGGGGGGGGGGGGTGAATCAATCCTTACAAAATTTACTCACTTAAACCATTACTCAATTATCTATCCATTAATGTGTGCACACCATTACATAACAAGCATTCTATCGACCATGAATAAGATAAGCAACACCATAACACAAGATATAAGTGGGAAACCCTCAAGGGGAAGAAAACAAAAAGAAAACTTTTCTAATATTTCACATAATGGATACTCAAGTGAATATTTCACAATACAAGATATTTATTTAGTGAGGCACCAACCCCACAAGGAATACCAACCCCTAAACCATTATTGATATTACTCACAAAAAATTTTTGAATGAATATGGATAATCACACAATATTTTAATGAAGGGATCACTGCTAATTTTCTGCAATAAATCAGCTAATGGTGATCACAATATTCAGCTCCGAACACCTTCAAAATCTTGTTCAAACCCTAACTTCTCCAACACACTCTATCTATCACTTTCTTCACTTATCTTTTCTTAAAATCCTTGAAAAAACTCTTGTTAACATTATTAAACCTTCCATGCACTCCCCCAGCTCTAAAAATCAGCATTCATACCTAGAAAAAACTCTTACCTAGGTCACACTTTTCACACACAAGAAACTAGTTAAACTTTGCACCCAAAACATCACTTTTATACCTTACTCTTGATTCAAACACAAGAGAGGTCAGTTTCCATAATTTGGTTCTACCAATTAAAATTTATAAAATACCATTTTAATTATTAAAATATTAACATATGATCCATATAGGTTGTGAATGCCCAAAACGATCCAACTTGAACAAAAAATACTGAAAACCCCATCACTAGGATGCGTAAAATTCACCAACACATAAAATATGATTAGTAAAGCTCTAAAATTAATCATACATGAGTAATAAAACATATAATAACCATAAAATGTAGAAAATTTACTCAGACCAATCAAATATATCAATCAATAGGCCCACAGGTTCATATCCTTCACAAAATAGATGTTTCGAGCACCCTATTTTTACCTTTGGGCCTCAAGACCACCCAAGATGAACTAAAATATGGAATGTGAAAGATATATGGAAACCCAAAAAACTTTATAACACTTTTTTGCATTCTATACCTCTTGAAACATCCACTGGTTTAATCCACAATAAATTTCCTCTTCACCAAAATAAACTTCCCAAAAACTAGTTTTACAAAATCAGCTAGTTTGATCCCTTTATTTCACTTTAAATACATCCCAAGGCCTTAATTTGGAACAAAATTAATCCATATTCACTTTTTAGGTGATATAAAGCATCAAATAATCCATATCATGTCTCAATCAACTCAATCTTTTAGGAAAAATAATTCTATCATGGAAATCACAAAACCTTCTTCCTCACAAACTGACCTAGATGACCTAGTAAATTGTATCATCATGAAATAAAATTATAGCATTGGAAATATATCTGAATCCTATTTCCATATTATATTGTAACTCCTTCTAAATATAAGTAGAAGGCCTTCAACCAATCTCATCTCAACAAAACTCCTGAAACTACCTCAAAATTGCTCTTTGACTAGTCAACACAAATATGGCATACTTGGAAATTTAGATGCATCCCCATGACCTAAATAAACCATGTACATTAATAAAAATACATTTACTCAAAATAATTTCCATTTAGTTTGCAAGTCCTTTGGAAAATATTGTCCCAAACTGAACTTATTTAAAAACTAGCCTTTTTGAGTGGGTTCCACTCATCACCACAAGCTCTACCATACCTTTATAGAAACCTGGAGGATTCCTCTACATCATAAAATCATAATCATTAAAATATAAATAAAATTGGGGAAATTAGGATAATTTTATCTCATACCCCTTTCTAGCTAGGGTTTCAAGCACACGAAAAGTTATTTACCTTCTTAACATTTGTTCATGAAAACCTGATGCTAAAATGACATAATTATTTTTTTGAAACCTTTTAGACTAAATGTAGAAAAAAAATTTAAATCCATAAGGTCCCATGTAAATCACACAATTCACTATGAGCATCAGAAGGTGTAATTCGAGCTAGAAAATACCTTTTCTTGGACCCTATTTCACACAAAACATCATAACTTGAAAAGTTCATTTCAGAACAATTCTAATTTTTTCTCACACCTCAAGAATACCCCTGTTCATCATATCCATTCATCACCATATCTCAAATAGTTCTTAATATTTCCATCCCATCTCATTTGCATAGCTATCCCTTAGGGTTTTGTAATATGTAGGCTAGGGTAAATGGAAACAACACTGTAACTCACCATGAAACCTCTCCAAAAGTTCTTAAAATACATTTTACATCATAAAACAACTTCCTAAATGCATCCATGATCTCATATGGCTCCACAACTAAGTCTCATACCTCCTAACACCTAGACTTGGTCTAGATAAGCACCTAAAACTTGGTATACAACCTGTATATGCTCCCTCAAACTCATGTGAGTTTTTAAAAACCACCCAAAAATTATCTCCATGATTTCAACATTCTCCTCAAGATACCCAGAAGCTCTAACCATTATGAACCATGACCTAGGATAGCTAGGTAACCTGATTTGGCTTTCTAGAACAAACCATTCTCACTAAATCAACTCATGCAACCAAGAACACACCTGAAAATCCATGTCACTATCATATTAAGAATTTTATAATTCCACTCCATCATCCTATTTGAAATTAATGAGATTTTACATCAATGAAAACACCTAGATCACAACATGCTAATAATCTCCCCCTTTATCGTTGATTGAAAACCTCATGAACTTCTCTCACTTTTTACATTAATGAAAAATCATGCCTGTACATGCATGTTCTTTACCTTTCTTAGCTTCATTAAGAAACCATACCTGTACTAAAGTCATACCTGTACTAAAGTCTTCCTTCTAGCTTCACAAATTTTTCATTTCTCACAAAATCTAATTTTTACTTCCTTTCCAAGAATATAAGTATTATACCCCCCATGGGTAAAGCATATATAACACAAAAACATGCCAATAATGAACAAGAACATAAAATTTCCACATTAATTTTCTTTTTTTGACTTTTCAAGGCTCAAACTAGGATTGTCTTTGCCAATTTTTACCTCAAATCTTCTCACGGAATGAGATCCATGTTTTATCTCTTTAGTGAAATTGCAACCAACTATGATAGGTTATAGAAAACTATACACACCATGACACAACCTCTCATCACTAAACCCTGGACTCATACCATCTCACTCTAGTAGAAAGACACAAAACATGGCTTCTTTCTTTGATTAATTGTCCTATAAGTAACTAAACCATATTAACACTTTCCTAAACCTTTTTCTCAACGATTTAAACCTTATTTTGATGTGAATATGCATATTTGATTCATAGCTTACTTGACCTTGTTGAAAAAAATCATATCATACCTTACATACCTTGTAGCCATATAGAATGCTTTTTAGAGAGGAAAATCATGCTCCCCTTGCCTTAGATACCTCATACAAACTTGGAAAATACTAATTTGATGTAGTGATATCATGCAATCTCTACTTCAAGAAAACAAATATCCATACAACTCTATAATCTCCATAATTCTTACTTCCTATCTTCTTAACACCTAAAACACTTGTTTGAGATCAAAACTAGCTCCTTTGCCTTGATAGGCCATATCAAACATGTAGCATACCATATCTCCTCATACATAGACCTATAATACTCATATGCAGGCTTGACATATTACACATCAACTTAGAATCCCATTTTTGTACTCTCTTAAAAAGTAGTATAATCACATAAAAAAATGTAGTAGAATGTTAGCAAAAATGGAAAGAAGAGAAAAAACACCCAGTGGACTCAAACAACTTCCTTCCAAACTTGATATTTGTAACATTTAGACTTGTCTCACTGTCAACAAGCTAATGTAGTACTTTCATTAACCAAAGCATATATTTTTGACCCATGATACCTCTCTGTAAGCTCTATAATCCTTCCACAATATACAACATTACCTCTTGAAAATTAGGTCTCTATCATTCTACCCTATCACATCTAACTACTATCATGAATTATAAGAAGCCATGAATTTTTTATGGTGTGGAACCTCTTAAATCTAAAATATCTCACTATTTGGATAATTTATTCCAATTTTTGGCCTTCAATTCAATCATTTTCTCCTTCAACTGCTGATATTCCTTCATTTCGCTTGTTAATATCTCCTAGGACTCAGTCAAGGTAGGAACCACTTAAGATGTAAAAAATATTTTTTTATACTCTCAAATTTTGAAACTAACAATGTAGCTACATCTTCCAATTTCTTGTGCACACTTATTTTGGATTTGAAGTAGGGAAACCAAATTACTTACTTGAAATCAGATTGTCTTGTTTTCAATTATTCATTAAAAACTCTACAACAATCCTTCAAGTCATAATGTTTGATGGCTGATATCATCTTCAAACCACATGTGTGAATCATTTACATCCTTTGACACATGACAAAGTGACATCTAATCAAACTAATGAAAGTGAAGCAACTCTTTTGACACATACCTAGAATTGGATTTCTTAAACACTTGACAATATCCCATGACATGACCGAAAAACCTTGATACTTTTGGTTGCATTTATCATCTCACACAAACCTAAATTACATTATACATCATGAAGAAGTATACATTTCACTAATTACTATATTATGAATCTCTTGACTTGACCACCATGGATTGATAACAAAATGTATGAGGTAACACAAACTTCGTACTTTCCATTAACACTAATCAATGACTCAGACCAATCGTTGACTCAACCCTTGATCACCATGAAATGATAAACCTCCTAAGATGATAACATGACATTTATTGATAAAAAACTTATCACAAAGAAGATACACTTCTAAGAGACAATCTAGAAAAAATATCTTATCATTTACACAACATGATAAACCAGATAGAACCTCAAAACATCATTAAATACTTAAGACAACTTACCTTGAAACCTTGGATGAGTCACACATAGATCTAGATAACTCCCCTCACTTCAATGCTTCACATGAACTGATATACCTCTAAGAATCATAGTAGAGGCATATGAAATAATGGAGGATCTAGAAGAAAGACCTAAAAAGGTCCTAAACCTTCTTGGACACCTGAGAATCTCCTTCTTCACCTTGTTTTAGATATGATATCTGAGTCATGTTTTATTTTCATCAATATGTGTTATTGATGAGACACCATTGATCCTTCTAGGCTCCAACATTCTTCTTTGACTATTATCATGAATCCTAGGCCCTTGAAATATTCTCTCTTGCATATTGGGTCCCTGAAAAATCTTATTTTTCCTTGATAAACCATAGTCACATTATCTTCCAACATGACCAATCTCATTACAGTTGAATCAAACCACTTAATCCTTCCTTTTATATCCCTCAAATTATCTAGTTGGATCATTCAAACAAAATCTAACAACATGACCTACCTCATTGAAATTGTAGCATACCAAATTCTTATCTTTCTCACCCTTACTGTCTTTCCATGGATGAGCATATATATTATACCTTCTACACTCTTTTTACCTATGACCAAATACATTACAAGTATAAAAATAACCATTGAAATATATTTTATACATTGAGGCATTAGGTTGTCTAATATGCATATTATTCTCACTTTCCTTGATGGAAAAATTCTTCATTCCTTATTTAGTGTTTGCCACACCTTATTTTCTTGAAACCAGATCCTCTTGCTTTATTTCATTTTTCTTGACTTCAAATTTGAATCCCCAACCAATTCTATCACATGTTTATTTCTGATTGCTCAAGATATCATCAAGAGACTTGTAACTCTCCTTGAATTTTTGATAAGATATTGCCTTACATCCTACATCTGATAGCTCTTTCTTGAGAATAATCACTTCTTCCTCCTTATATTGTAAGTTTAAATTCATGGTACTCATTTTCATTTCTAACTTTCTCATTGTTTCATCAAGATTCTCTGTAATAGCCCAATGTTTTTATTCCAGGTCTTGAATCTTTTCTTCATATTCCTCGACTTGAGATGTAAATTTATTATTATTATTTTCAACATGCTTAATTTCTAGTTGTACACATGCCAAATCAATTCATTTTTCATCTTCTTATCCTTCAAAATCTTTGCAAGAATCTGATATGAAATCACCCAACAATGTAAAACCTTCACTAGTGGATATCATAACATATTTTGTTATAAATAGGACCTCATCACCTACATATCTATGATCATATTCAAACTCAGAATCAAATCCATCATCTTCACTACTCACTTCAAAGGAATAGGCCTCTTCTTTAGTGTAAAAAGTCTTCTTATCCTTCTTCTTATAATCAAATTTCTTGAACTCCTTATTATCTTTACTATACTTCTGACTTTTCTTTTCATGGCCACTTTCATGATCATCATAATCTTTCATTTAATTTCTATGAGGAAACTCAGTAGAAAAGTGACATACTTTATAAAAATTGAAGCATTTAAAAGGAATTTTGACTTTGTACTTACTAGTTCCAACATGAAGTCTTATATTAACCATAACAAATAACTCTTCATCACCTAACTCATGAGCAACATCATTAAATTTTTTCTTCTTATCCTTTTTCATCTTCTTAAACTTGAAAGCTATCTCTTTCTTGGTTGGTTTGGAGTCAACCACCCTAATACCATAAGATGTCAAAGTCCCATGTAACTCATCCATATTCAACTTAGTAAAATCCTTGGCCTCTTCAATAGAAAATACTTTGGAATCAAAGTTAGGATTTAAGGACCTCAAAACCTTTTGAAAAACTACCCATTCCTTCACATCTTCTCCCAACCCTTTCATGATATTGATAATCTTTTCAAATATAAGAAAATATGATCTGATACATTCATCATAATTCATCTTAATACTTTCAAATTTATTTCTAAATGTTTGAATCTCATAAATTATTACCTTTTATTCATCTTCATACAAAAATTGAAGTTTTTCCTTTTCTTAATTTTCTGACTTGCAGTGCATTACCTTTCCCATATTAGTTTTGGCATCTTCAATAGAAGAAACTTTGGAATCAAATTTAGGAGTTAAGGACCTCAAAAACTTTTGGAAAACTACCCCTTCCTTCACATCTTCTCCTAACCATTTCATGCTATTGGAAATCTTGTCAACTCTAAGCAAATATGATGTGATCCGTTCATCATCATTCATCTTAAGACTTTCAAATTGATTTCTAAATGTTTTAATCTTAGAAATTATTACCTTTTATTCACCTTCATACAAAAAATTAAGTTTCTCCTATGCTTATTTTTATGACTTACAGTGCATTACCTTTCCCATCTTAGTTTTTCCAAGACCACATATGATAACATTAAAAGTATTTGAATTGTCACTACATGCCTTCTTTTTTGCAGCAATTGTTGGTGTAGTGGTAGAAGCAATATAACCATATTCCACAGCTTCTAAAATATCAAAACCTAGGGACACAATGTGAATCTTCATCCTCAAACTCCAAAAATCATAATTCACATCACCAAACAAAGGTGCCTTACTGGTATAGAACCCACTCTGTTGGCTCATCATTTTTGTGCTTTGATACCAATTATTGGAAGAACCATGGAATGAGAGAGGGGGATGAATCATTCCTTGAAAAATTAATTTCAATTTCATATTACCAACTTAAACTATTAATCAAATAACCATTCATTAATGTGTGTAGAACATCACATAACAAACATTCAATCAACCATGAACAAGAGAATAAATACCATAACACAATATATAAGTGGGAAACCCTCAAGGGGAATACAACCCACTGAATTTTTTTCTGATATTACACACAAAAAATACTCAAGTGAATATTACACATCATAAGAGATTTATTTAGTGAGGCACCAACCCCACAATGAGCACCAACCCCTAAAACCTTGTTGATATTACTCAAAAAAGAAACTTTCATGAATATAACTCATCAAAAATTATTTTTATGAATATATCACTGATGATATTATACAACAACTCAACTAATGGTGATCAAAAGATTCAGCTCTGAACACCTTCAAACCATTGTTCAAATCCTAGTTTCTCTGACTCACTCCATCTCTCACTTTTTTCACTTATCTTTGCTTCAAAACCTTGCACACACTCTTTAAAACATTATTAAACCTTTTATGAAATCCCTCATCTCTGAAACTCATCCTACATACCTGTAAAAAACTCTTACCTAGGTCACACTTTTCACACATAAGCAACTAGTCCAACTTTGTACTCAAAAGATCACTTTTATACCTTCATATTTATTAAAACACAAGAGAGGTAGGTTTAAATCATTTGATTCTAATTTTTCCACTTCCTAACATCCCATTTTAATCATTAAAATTTTCACATATGACCCATATAGGCCGCTCATGCCCAAAACCATCTAACTTGCACAAAAAATACTCAAAACCCCGTCACTAGGATGAATAAAATACAATAAAACCAAAACCATTATTATTAAAGATCCAAAATTAATCATAAATGAGTAATATAACATATTATAACCATAAATTATTTCAAATTTACTTGTAACAATCAAATAAATCATTAAATGGGCCCACATGCTCATATCCTTCAAAAAACAGATGTTTCCAACACCCTATTTTTACCATTGGGCATCAAGACCACCTAATATGAACTAAAATATGGAATGTTATAGTTTTATGGAAACCCAATAACCTTTATAAAAATTCTATGCATACTATACCTCTTGAAACATCCATTGTTTCAAACCACAACAAGTTTCCTCTTCACTAAAATAAGTTGCCCAAAAACAAGTTTTGTAAACTTAGATAGTTTACACCATTTATTTAAATTTGAAGACCTCCCAAGGACTTAATTTAAAAAAAACATTAATCCCTATTCACTTTCTGGGGTATATAAAGCATCAACTTATTAGTATCGTGTCTTAATCAACTCAATCTTTCACCAAAAGCAATTTTGTCCTGGAAATCACAAAACCTTCTTCCTCACAAACTAACCAGGATGACCCATAAAATATTATCATCATTAAAAAAAATTATCCAAATATAAATCTATCTGAATTTCCATATTATATTATAACTCCTTCAAACTCCAATTGGAAGGCCTTGAACCAAGCTCATCTCAGTAAACTTCTTGAAACTACCTCAAAACCACTCTTTGACCAGTCAACACAAATAGGGCATACTTGGACATTTAGATGCATCCCCATGACATAAATCCACCATTTACATAAATAAAAACTCATGTACTCAAAATAATTTCCATTTAGTTTGCAACTCCTTTGGACAATCTTGGTGAAAACTGAACTTATTTAAAAACTTACCTATTTGAGTGGGGTCCACTCATCACCACAATATATACCACACCTTTTTGGAAACTTGGAGGATTAATATACATAATAAAATCATCATCCATGTACTATAAATAAATTTTGGGCACTTAGAATCATTTTATCTCCTACCACTTTCTAGCTAGGGTTTCAAGCACATAAAAAGTTGTTTACCTTCTTAACATTTGTTCATAAAAACATGATGATGAAATGACCTCATTGTTTTTGTGAAAAATTATAGACTCAATTTTTAAACATCCTTGAAATCCAAAAGGTCCCATGTAAAGCAAAAAATTCAGGGTGAGCATCAGAAGGTGTAATTCAAGCTAAAAAACACCGTTTTTGGGACCCTGTTTCACACAAAACATCATAACTTGTAAAATTAATTTTAGAATGACTCCAAATTTTTATCAAACTGAAGTAATTTTTTTTACATCATATCCAATCATCATCATATCACAAATAGTTCTTCATATTTACTCCCCATCTCATTTACATAGATAACCCTTAGGGTTTTGCATTATCTAAGCTAGGGTCAACTGAAACAACATTATAACTCACCATGAAACCTTTAAAAAATTCCTTAAAATACATGTTACATTATGTAACAAATACCTACAATATATGTGAGCTCATATGGCTCTACAACTCAATCTCATACCTCCTAACACCTAGACTTGGTTTAGATGAGCACCTAAAACTTGGTCTACAACCAGTATCTTCTCCCTGAAACTCATGTGAGTTCCTAAAAACTTCCCAAAAATTCTCTCCATTCTTCAAACATGCTCCTCAACCTACCAAGAATCTCTAACCATCATGCACCATGACCTAGGCTAGCTAGGTCACCTAATTTGACTTGCTAGAATAAACCATTGTCACTAAATCAACTCATGCAACAAAGAACACACCTAAAACTCTATCTCACCATCATACTAAGAGATATATAACTCCAGTCCATCATCCTCTTTTTCATGAATGTGATTGTAGATCAATGAAAACACCTAAATCAAAACATGCCAATAAAAAGAATTAGATAGTTTACTTTATCTTGCTTTAATTAAATACTTACAAATAAAACTTAATTAAATTAAAAGGGGAAATAAATCATTTTTTTAAATTTAGATTTATTTATTATATTTATTTAAATGTAGGAATTTAAGTAAATCTAGAATTGGAAAGAACACATCTCTTGTTTCCTTAGTGGACTAGGCTACCCGAACTTAGCCCATAGTCCCTTTGGATCATTGTTTTCTTGTTTATTTCCATTTTTGTTGATTTGGTGCCTACATGACCATTATGGGTCCACCGCAACAAAATGTGATAATAGTTTATTGAATCATCAACCAACCAAACATTAATGGAAGCCAAGTAGACATTGACTAAGGCTTATGCCAATTAGTCTTTTGGGAAACACGTGTGCCACCTGAGATTATTGGCTAACTCATTATCCTTAATGTTGAGAAATACATTGAAGAAGAATTTTTGGGCAACCAAACAGATAGGGTTATACCTCAAAACCCTTGATTTTTCCTTTACTCATCTCCTCTTTCACTTACATGACCATATTTAGAGAGGAATACTGTAAAGAGGAAGGACAACTCCCTTGCATTCATCAAACAGGTTGGGATATACTTAGATCCACTGATATTGATTGAGATGTGTGTAAAATGATCATCCTTGATCGTAATATCACTCATATACAAGTCAGGTGAGCATTCATCACTCTTAAAAAACAAAACCCAAATTTTCTTGTTGAAAACATTTGATTTCCTTAAATAGTATCCCTAATTTTATCACCATTCCTACCTATCCCACTTATATGTTATCTATCCATCACATTACCATCCCATCTATTATATTTTGAATATCTCAACATGACCTCTCAAATTCACGTGTGTCTGGAATCACATTTTTATTTTTAGACATATAGACACTAAACCTACAAATTATGTTGTTAACAAATAAGTCCATGACCTCTTGGTGAGTAGCCTTCTTAGAGGGGATTTCTTCAACCCACTTGGTGAAATAATCTGTAGAAAACAAAATCCACTTATGGCTTACACTAGATTCCTTTATCATTACACCAATAATATCCAACCAAAATTTTCTTAAAGGATCCTCATCTAAAATGGGTTGCAATGACAGGGATCCAAAAGCTTTTATCCTACCTAAGAAACATTGAAAAACGTCACACCTCCTCACAAGTTGAGAAACACCACTAAACAAATATGACCACCAATAACATGGCCTCAAAATATTATGAGCAGTCACTTTAGAAAAGTGATGGCCACAAAAAAATACTCTATATAACTCATTAATCATCCTAGAGGTTCATCTTAAGTTATACATCTTAACAATACCCCTTCTAGATTCTCCCAAGCTAAACCAAAATTAGTCAAGATGTATTTTTAGGACACCAACTTCAATTTCCTTATTTGATTCTTATCTAGGCCAAAATGACAATTCAAATTATTCAAGTAGTACAGAATGTCCTAGTAACAAATGGAAGAAAATACATTTTCATGAGGATCCCCTAAATTAGAAACATGATTGTTTACTTCAATAACTTGTTGATTTTCTTCTACCATAAGTCTTGCCAAACCTAGTCCTCTTACCAACTTGGTGGTGTGAATGTACTTATCATATTATTGGAGCTTGTTAACCCATCTATATCTCTTTCTTGAAGCTTCCATTTGTGTCAGAATGTATTTTACCATGATGTGTGACATATAGGAAATGACCATTGAGCTCAACATGTAAGGTTTGAAAATTTTAGTGGCCTTTATTAAAGTAAAAGATTTATTTTCCATAATTTTGTACCTCAATTAAGATCCTTGTAAGGCCTTGAAAAATAATGAAAATGGTTTCTCATGGCCTTCATCATCCCTTTTCAAAAAACCTTAGGCAATGGTAAATTCATATGTAAAGGAGAAAATTTTGGAACTCCTTTTTATAATCTGGACTAGGTAATATAGGCGCAGTCTTCAATGCATCTTTCAATCCTTTGAATTACTTCACTTCCTAATCTCCCCACTTGATAATTTGATATTTCTTCAACATAATTGTGATAGGAAGAGTGAACTTTGAAAATTTATACAAAAAAATTCTATCAAATTTAATTTAACCAAATATATATTATATACCCTTATTGGATTGGGGAATGGGTACTTTTTCAACACCCTTCACTCTCTCATGGTCAATCATAACTCCTTCTTGAGACACAATGTGCCCTAAAAAAAATTTATTTTACACTTCAAAATGGCACTTCCTAGGATTCAATGAGATACCAAATTCTCTATACGTGATCAAGATATTTTCAAACCACTCTAAGTGATCACCCTTCTTGGTAAATAATGTTATATTGTCTTTGTAAAACAAAATAAAATCATTGACGAATCCAGTAAATGCACCATCCATTTCTCTTTGGAAAGAATCTCCTTCATTCATTATAAAAAATGGATTTTTAACATAGACATAGGTTCCCCAATGGGTGGTGAAGGAATTATTTTATTTCTCGGTTTCATTAACCTCCACTTGATTATAACCTAATAAACCATCCAATGTTTACAACATTTCTAACCATGCTACCTTTGTAAAAGATTATCCATGTTAAAAAATGGTAGTTTTATTTCAATAAAGCCTTGTTTAAATTTTTAAAGCCAACACATAATATTATGTCCCCATTTTTATTTCTTACTGGAACCATATTAGAAACACATGAAGAGTATCTTACGGGTTGAATGATACCTCTATCCTTGAATCTATTAAGCTCCTCTTACATTTTAGTTGTAAGGATGGGGTTTATTGGCCTTTGTTTCTACCTAAAGGGCTTGGTGTGAGGCTCCCAAGGTATCACATTATGAAATATATCCTCCCTATAGGTTTTAAAATTAGAATAAGACCAAGCCAAAAAGCCTTAAAAATTTCTATACAAGGTTTTTTTTTCATCTACATCTAAATTTCTTCCCAACTAGACTTTTCTTAGATCTTGAAAAGTTCCTAAGATGCATTTATCTACATCTCTTGGACCATGGGTGGACTTGTTCACATCTCTGTCAGCACCATCAAAATTATATTCAATGATAACCAAACCTCTTGGGATTGTGTTAGTCTTCAACTAAATCATATCCATCTCAAACAAGGTTTCCTTTCTATCACACATCTCTACCATAGGCTCAAAATCAATAATTTGATTAGAAAAATATTCTTTACAACTCAGGAGTTTCATGATGTTAGATTCATGATAAAATACTTGATAATTTTTAATGTTTTTAGGTATGAAAGGCCTAAAAAGTATTTCAACCTCAAACTTGTAGTATGGGGACATAACTTTGTTATCATAGTGAGATACCAAAACTAATAATCTTTCAACAGTTGTATTTTGACCCCTTTCATGATTTATAATATCAAAGGACTCAAAAAATTAAATTAAGTCTAAATATGCATGTGTATATTGTTTTAATCTCTGACACTTGGCTAGATATAGTTTTATGATTTTATTAACAACCAACTCAGAGTCACCTTTGACAACCATGTTCTTAATTTCATGACTCCAATAAATGGTAAAACCAATAAAGAGTGCCTCATATTCAATAATTTTGTTTGTGCAATAAAAAAATAATTTGAATGAAAAGTTAAAGGATCCTTGCTTTGGAAAAAAACACAACTCCTACTCCATTTCTAAAACTAGAACATGATCCATAAAAATACATGGTTCAAGGAGTATTGGGGTCTTCAAACTGAGTTCCAAGGTCAGTAAATGATCTTGAAATTTTGTGTCACCTAATTAGTCATCTATATACAACACCTCATATGATACATTCATAGGGTCTTCAATCGGGTGTAACTTCTCTTCCCTACGTATCTTAACCAAATTTTGTTCCAAAGGAATGGTAGCATAATAAAATTCCATTTGCATGTTATCTCCCCTACTTGTTACCCACTTTATTGAAAATAACATTCCCCATTTGGAAATGTAATAAAAAACAACAACATTAATCATCAAGTACTTTCCATGGTGAGCTTCCAATTGTACAACCAATACTTTCACACAACCAACAATTTAAACTTCCTTAAAATCCATCACAAAAAACCATCCATAGGCAAAAATTATCTTTATACTGAGTTCATTCATGATATATAATGTCATGATATTGCAAGAAGAACCTAATTCAAACACACAATTAAGTAGGAACCAGTCATTAATCATTAGTGTAGTTTAGAAAGGATCAACATCCAATTGGCTCTCAACTAGGGTAGTTCCCAAATAGAATTTAGGGGATGGTTAAACGATCTCTTGAGATTATTGGATCTCATTCTTATCCACAAGAGGAGGTATATTTTTATTTGCAAAAAAATCCTCATTGAACCCCAAGTACTCAAATGCCATGTTTTTATGCTCAGGAATCCTAAGAAACCCTACTAAAGGGATATTTATCTTTAATTGGCTTAATAATTGAGCCATATCACAAAAATTTGCTTATGCATAGGGATGTTTGAGTGGAAGGGTGACTAATTTTTGATAGGTAAAAATTATTTTTAAAGCATACTCAATAGAAGGAACACATGGATTTATCTCGACAACAAGGGCTTTGCATGGTAGATTATTCTTAGGGGAACATTTAGGGAAATTGTTCAAGATTGGTATCTTAGTATTTGAGGTTTTGGTAGGGATTTTCACTTACCTACTTCTTAAATTATACTCCTCTTAGGAAACAACTACATTGACAACAATTCCCTATCCTCTTTGGAAGGGACTTCTCCATCACATGTGTTGATCATTAGAGATCTTAGGTACTCAAAATCATGATTGGGATATTCAAAGGATTGATCCATATCCACTTCAACATCAACTTCAATGGGAAGATAACATACCTTTTTTACACTTTCCCAAAAATCATCAGTAATTCTAACACATAGAAGATTAGTAGAGGTTAAAACTTACTCAAAGTTTACTTGATGATCAAGCACACATGCATCATCAAAGTCTGATCTAACAACATATTCATCCAAGGTATATTGTTCATAAGGAACATGAGGAAATAAACATTTATCACACCAATCAATGATGTTTTATTCTTCAATAGTTTAAATTATTATACCCAATTGATTGGGAATTACCTTATTATCTCTAGGTGAATGTTTCCTATAATTTTGACCCATATGTCTCTTTCTTATATCATCTATGCTATGATATCCTCTAAATATGTTTTGATTTTTATTCTAATTTTTAACTCGAGGGACAAAAAATCAACCCTTTCTCATCTCATGCTAGTGTTTTGGAGATTTCTTTAAATTCCCCTACCAAGGTCTTAACCACTTCTTCCAAATCAATATAATTTCAAATTTTTATTTCAATGTTATTAATTTTTATCCCTTCCCTTTTTGGTTGTTTACCAACATCATTGATTTTCTTTTCAATTTTAATTTCCATGTTGAATGCTTGTATTATTTTCATAGGTTTCTTATCTATCAAGTAACGAGTTTCTCTCTTGTCAAGTGCATCATAATATTTGATCAAATAAGATTAATTACTTGGTCTCAAGTTGGCTGGTAATCTCATTAAGGTATTATTGAACATGGTGTTAAAGGTTGTTCAAAATTCATAGGGTTCCTTTTTGATGTTTTCAAATTTAGAGAGAAGGAACCTGAGATCCATCATATCTCCATTTTACATTCTAAAATTGTTGATGATTTCATCCAAATAATCAATAAAACCCATAGGAATTGCATTGAACCACACTCTTTCATCATCTTCTAATGTGTGTACAAATAAATGTAGGAATACATCTTCATGTTCCACCTCATTATCATTAATGATGTTTTGAAACAATATTAGATATTGATAACCAATAATTGAACTATTCCCTTAAAATTTAGGAAATCTATTTTTGATTTCATTAAGCTCCTCAATCAGATACCCAGGCATGTCCTAAAAATCATTAGTTCTGAATGCCTGAACTAATAAGAGGAACATGGAGGAATATGATCCATAATGTTTTCAGATGGAATTTCAACAAGAGGATCAAAAAGGTTTTAAAAAAATGGCATATGAACCATATGAGAAGGGTTATTTGTGTGGGAATTTATTTAAGGAATGTCCCCAATAGTTGTAGGCATATAATCTTGTTCAAATAAACTATGAAGTTGTAAAATAGGGATGTTAACCTCTAAATTTTTATGGGAACTAAAATAGCCTTATTTTAAAGTAAAACTATCAAGATCAAAATGAGTGTGAAGCCTTATCTTGTGAAATTTCCTCAACAACTAGTTTCCAAACTTATCTCCTTATCTTATGTAAAGTATCCAATTTAGGGAATATTTCTTTGACAATATCTGATCTAAATAATGACCTTAAAACTTTGAGCTTTGTAAGGATGAATCACTAATAAAATAAGGCTATGGTAAGAACTTATCTAATTAAGAGATGAGGGTGGATTTTCTAGTAGATATTACACTCTAGACATTGTGAATTGTCCTTAGAAAGCACTAAATTCTATCACCAAAAAATAATAAGAAGAAAATCAAACAAATATGTCATAAAAATTATATCCAAGATATTGATTAAACTCAACAAATTGACAACACCTGAAGGAAAGGATGGAGAAAATTATTGCAAACCAAAGACTAATAAATATTGTATAAAACTTTGTTAAATCAACCTAAAATGAACTTTATTCTTCTGTAAGTCCTTAACAATGGTGTCAATAAGGTTTTCAATTCCCAATATAACACCCCACAAATACTTGAAGTGAAATGTACATGAAAGAAGGGGGAAGAAAGAATGATGGATATGTTACTTTATCATTTGTAATTAATGTTAGTTCCATATTCCTCTCATGACCTAGTTGATGGAGATGACAAGGAGGCACCTAACTAAGGGTGTGGTTTTTCACTTGCCACTTTATGGCTCTTCCCAAACCAAGTTGATAGGACTTAAGGGATGGATTGAAAGGGGGAGGGAAATATTATGTTTCATACCCTCAAAAAATTTTGGAACCTCATTCTGAGATCAAATGTAACCACAACATGAAATGATCATTAAAAATAATGGTCACAAAAGCATTACAAACACTTTATACATCAGAAACAAGCCACCAAAGGCAGATTTAGGGTGATCATAAGCATAATTTTGAAGGAATATATTGAAAAATTGGAATGAAATGATATTCAATATGTTAAGCTTCAAAAATTAGGGAAAACCCACTCAAAATATGCACAAGATGTCAAGTTAGCATGAATATATCATGTTGAATTTACAATAAGTGATGAAATCTACAGGGGTAGGGAAAAGGGTAGTGTAAAATGAGATGAAATGAGATGGAAATAAGGGGAACAAGGACTAGTGAGAGAATATAGCTACATTAACCATTTTATCTCCACAATTATTCATGCATTAATACCTGTAATTAAAGGGATATCACCTTCCAAAGGTTATTCACCCTCATGGACACCCAAGTGAGGAAAATAATGGAAAATAAATATAGAAACCCTAACATAGACAATTGAGTATGAAGTCTAACACACTCATCACACCAAATCTCCATCACCAAAGGACACCCTAAGGAAAACGTGTATGAATTTTTAGAAATCATAGAAATGAGGTTTATAATTGAAGCCAATCATGTACAATAATAGTACAATGTAATAGATATTCGGTACCCAATCAAATAATTGATTGCAAAATGATTCTTTGCAGTTATTTGGCATGATCAACATAGGATTATAGATGAAAATGTAAATTTATTGATTTCATATTTTTATAAGAAAGAACATCAAATTTGTACATGACGGAAAGGCTATGTGTGTCCATTTGCAAAGGAGGCAAGGGAAATATGTAAGAATGAGTCTCAAAGCCTGCCAATGAATAAAAAAATACAACCACTTTAACATAAACCTACAAACAACAAGCACAAGTAACCAATTCTCTACAAAGCTTCTCCACAAACAAAAACCCACACTTCTAAAGTGGAAACCCCCTTTCTACATGGTGAGGAAACTCCAAAATGATGTTCTAAACCCATCAAAGTGAGAAAAAACACTCAATTTTATACAAATACCTCTCATACCTTAAATTTTCCTATGCAGATACTAATGTAAGGGATGAGAGTGTGTCAATTAATGATCCATGTGCCAAGGCATTCCCATCAATGGAGAACCATGTAATTAGGAGAATTAACGAATGTGAAATTCCAAGTGTTTAATTTTTTATACTTTGATCATCCATTATTCATTTGGTTGGGGTAGGAAAGGAATATTATTTTTCAAGCATCATCAATGGGAGAAGAAGGATTAGAATGAAGTATCTCTAACTATTTTTGTTCCTAAAAATGACATATAATAGCCAAAAATTCCACAGTTAAAACCTCAAGTATTTATCCACCATTTTCTGTAAAATTACTCTTTTTGGAAATCAATCTCCAAGATGTTCCCAATGTACTTAGTCTGAGGTGAAATGGATGCATGAGTTGAAAGTTATGGGTAAAAATGAAAATCTAACCATTCCATAAAAAAATCCCTTATTATGCGGATTTCAATATTATCCATCTCTACTTCGCATATCTTTGAGTGTTCATTTCATTCCATGAATTTGGTTTGATATTTAAAGTATTTCACAGATCTTGTTTGTTTCATGGGGTATCCTTTGTATCACGACATTCTCTCTCCCGCGACCACATTTCTCTGTTATGCAGATTTTACACCTCCATAGAACAATATACCTTGAGAAACCCAAAAACATTGTTTTTTGTTTTGCAGAATCAATAATTGGTCACATTCTAACTTCCTTATTTTTACTTTGCATATCCTTAAGACACTTTCTCTTAGCATCATGTCTTTTTCTTAGTGAACTACACCCTTTGTTTCACATAAATAAAAAATTCCTCAGAGCACTTTAATCACCAAGTCTACGAAGCACTAAATTTATTCACTCCTTTTTTTTAGCCTTCCTTTAGAAATTCCTTCATCCCGTGGAGAAACAACCTATGAATTCCATGGATTCTTTGTTTACTTCAAAACTCACCAAAAACTACATTCTCTTCAATCTGTGGAATACCACAGTTCAAATCCGTAAGAATTATTTTTTCGGTGCAGACAGTGGAACCAAGGGTACCAAAGAACAGTTCCAAAAGCATAACCAATGAACAAAAGAGGAAAATAACAAGGTTATTTTAACATGTCAATAAATAACTTGAAATTCCAAGGAACACTAAGGAAATGGAAGCACCACCACAATAATCACTAGGGAAATTTGTAAATATGGTGCCAAGGATACAACATGATTGAAATGGGCACCAACATAGAGAATTTTTGTGCATTATTATTATGATCCCTAGAATAGTAACCATCATACATGTGTTATCACAATCATACTAAGAAAATTAATTTGGTACATCAATCATATCCTCACAAATTCCTATGTTAGAAAGTAGTTCATAGATGTGGGCTCATTTTTATATGAATAAGAGAAGTGAATTGCAAAGTAGGTCCTCAAACACAAAGGAAAATAAATCTTAAAATGAGTAATAATATTATACACTAAGGTATAAGAAAGAATATTAGGGAAGATAGGGTTTGAGAGTGGTGAGATATTCAATCAAGGGTTAATTTCACTAAATAATTACAACATAAATACATAATTAACTATTTTTGTTAAGATATGATTATTATGTATTTAAAGATGTAAGAGTAGAACATATATATTCTAATACTAAATTATAATATATCTCCCAAATTAATCTGTAAGATATAATGATAGACATGGTTTCTCAAAATATAAGATAAAAAGTGTAATTTCCTGAATATAGAGATAGAGGCATGATTTAAAAATGTAGAGTGAGTTTATAGACTAAAATTCACTTGGAGGTGCTTCATTTATAGAATTTTAGGTGTAAATTGAGCTTGTAAAAATTATACAACCTTCCCTAGAGTGTGGTATGTTATAGTTCTAAGATGTACAATTTTATATAGGGATGTGTTTTTATGAATAACTTTATGTGTGGCTGCCAAATGTTGTGATGAAATTTACTTTACAAGCATAGGTTCACACATTTATGAAACCCTATGTATAATGTAAAACACTCTCAAACCCTAACCATAGGTGGAATATCCCTACAAATTTTTTAGTTTTTGGATAAAAGTGCCCTTGTGTGACATACATTGGCACTGATCCAAAGAGGCCTCAGATCTATTATAGTTCTCCACCTAATAGGTGATTTTATGTTTAGATATTGAGTCTCCCTAAAAAATATAATATATCAATGAAATAAAAACAAATCATTCTACTAAATAAAATGGGCTCATGTTTCTTCCATTGAATGAGAGAGGGAGATCATGAGGTTCTTTTTATGAATAAATTGCGTTAATCCTTCTAAATATAAATATTTAATAATAAGAATAGGGGAAAATGTTAGTTTATTTTACGTTTAGGGGGAATTCCTCAATTAGATCCATATCATTTTTTATGTTGATAAATGAACATGTAAGACATGTAATGATAAATTAAATTATTGAAATGAAATGAAGTGATATCATTTTCTTGGAGCCTAAGGGGACCAAGCCATGGTGTAGGGGTTGTAGAAACCCTAAAAAATACATATATATCACTAGCATACTTCCATCCAATTCGAATTAATTAAATTAATTCTATCCTACTAGAATACATCCCTTTGGAATTAATTGAATTAATTCCATCATTTAAATCATAACCATTTAGAATTAATTAAATTAATTATAATTACTCCCACCCTTTAGAATCAATTAATTTAATTCTATTATGACCTTAGAATTAAATAAATTAATACCTAACACCCTTTAGCTAATTTAATTAAACATTTATTTAATCATAATTTATAACTAATTAAATAAGCTATTTAATTAATCATATTATCTATTCACACTCCACTCCACTCCAGTTCTAGAACCCTATAATGGTGGGCGCAGCAAGTTGCATGTGCAACCATCTTCCCCCACAAAATCAAGATAACTATTTCCCCTATAAAAGATGCAACAACATAGACCAGGTCCTTTTACTATTTTAGGAAATTATTATTATGATCATGGAGCTCATTCAAACTATGATCCACTTCTCATGGCTTCACCCTCAGCTATAAAATGTTGGTCATTCCTTTGTAAATCCATCCTTAGAAGCTTATGCAAATTGCAACCAACTTCTTCCAAATTTTCCACCTACATCCTTGTGTTTTATGAGATCATAGCATTTACACCATACATTTGGAGAAATAATTAAGATCGCCCACAATCTAACAAATCTAAAGATTATACAAGTCCAAGTGCTTCTACAATCTTTGTTGAGGTTTGCAAATGGATACTTACAGGGAGGTTTGGAGTTCTTATTGTTTATCTTTTGTTTAGTTGAGTTTTCATTACTTATAGGGGTTATGGTGGTAGATTGTGGATTATAGTGTGTGTGTTGAATGATTAGATGTTCTCACCAGTCAAATCTTAGTTACACATGCGATCGATGAGAAATTGTAGAGCAGTCATTTTAGAAACAATGTGTTAGTCCATACATTAACATTTAAAATTACATATTATACATGTGATTAATTATGTAATAATTAACAAAATGATATGAGTTTTAATAACTCATGAGTAGAATTAGATGTGAGATATGTTAACATTTAATAAGATTGTGTAGAGAAATTTGTGTTGGAGTAAAATAAAGTGTTGGTTAAATAATACCCTTATTAATTGGAATTAAAAACACATATATATTTATAACATTCTTTTCTGCTTGAATTTTTTTTTTGTACAGGGTTTTTTGGTCCCTTCATAACCAAATCCTTTTTACCTTATCTAAAAAAACAATTTTTTTAATAGAACAATGGAATTTTATGTGTGTAAATCACTTACCAAAATTTCATTTGATAGTGGTATAAAAACATGTTTTTGATACATTTTCAATTATAATCCCTTATGATATGGCATATAAATGAGGAGACACCAATAATGGCATTCAACACAAAGAATCCATTGAATACAAAGCATAAAGCTCATAGGTGAGGATGAGGTCACCCAACATAACATTGGACTAGGGTAATTATTTGTAGTTTCCTATAGGATGCATCCATAGAAAGTCACATCTTGTGTATCTATCGCAAACCATAAATATTTTTACATTCTAATATGTTTTCTACATCATATCAACCTCTTATATTGATCATAGTGAATTACCCAAATTTGCATCAAATATTTTAACATCTTCTGCATACTTTTTCATTAATTGATTTATACTTCACCAAATATTATGCCAAACTCAACATATCTTCTTTGACCACGCAACATGCATTGCAACCACCTCTCAATAATGTTAGTTCCAGCAACTCAGTGCTTGTATTTTCCTCCATGATTCCACCAATGTTTTGTAGCATTTTAACTTCTGATGGCGTGCTTTTTACATTTTAAAACTTTCTAGTTTTAACTCTTGTTGGTGCAAATCAGCAGCACACCTGGATGTTGATCAGATTTCTAGTTTGACACTTTGGACATCCAGTGTGATTGCCCAACATTGAATCTTTTCCCCAAGTGTGGGACTTGTAAAAATGGGAAAATAATCTCCAGTTTAGAGGTTGGTTCCTCAACTCCTCTAATCAGGTGTATTACTTGCAAGTTACAGAGGGTTTGAATTCAAGATCTTACTCTAAATTCCAAAGGGGACAGAGATAGAGAATGCAAAAACTGAAACTAATGCTAATAAGGTGATGCACTAAAGGAGTGGTGAGCATTTTTTACTTCTGTAGATTGACACAAATAATAGAAATGCAACAAAACTTCATGCAAAAACTGATAAATTGTAATGAAATGTCAGGAATGAATCAAACAACACAAACAAAGGATTAAAACTCATTCACAGAGCCTGCATTGTCATTTTCACTATCAAAACACATGCATTACAACATCTGAGAGGTAGAAAATAGGTTAAATTCTTCGAAGAGGTTTGATTTTTCCACAAAATCACTTTTAAGGTGAAAGAGGGAGCCTGCAATACATGAATAAATGTTCCACACTTAAAAATGAGCCAAATCTGGCTTTTACCATGCAAGAAATGACCCCGGGAGAGAGAAACATGGGAAAACGTGGGAGAGCTCCAACCACTAACCAAAAATGCAATAAAACAGCATGGACATCCTTGCAGGTCCATTCCCTGACAATTTTCACCATGCTGGGAGAGAATGCGAGCCATTCTTCATTAAAAATGGTGGTTGAAATGTCATTTCTGTTCATTACCACGTGCCCGAGGCGTTTTTCTATTTTCTCTCTCCAAACTCCATAAAAATACAAAATTGACCCTTGAAGCTTGTATATAATTTCACCAGCTTTCCGTTGATATAAAGAACGCGAAAAAACCAAGCTCTGGATCAAAAGTTATGGCCTTTTAAAAATTAGGGAAAATAAGGGCCAAAACGGGTTGGCGGGCCAAAAATTTGAAATTTTCCCACTTTTTGCATTTGGGAAAATTTCCCCAAAAATCCCCACGCCCTGATGCTCCTAGTGCCACATGGCATGTTCTGATTGGACGCGAACCTTCTGCACTTCATTTTCCACCATTTTGGTCATTGAAATTTTTTCCAAAAATTCTCCGCCGGGCCGATGAACTGGGGATACGTGGCGAAATGTGATTCACCGTGAGCGTCTCCCCTTAAATTTTCTTTCGTTGTTGACCATTTTTCTGACTCAAACATGTGACGAAACCCCATTCGCTATGGGCTTTCTCTGCCATTTTTCCCTACAGGCCTTCCTTCTCCCTTTTATCACCACGTGGACACGTGGCAAGTTCCCATTGGCTCACGTTTGGGGGGGCAAACTTTTCCTTTTGAAATTTCCTTTGTTTTGCTTTGGGGAAATTTCCAACTTTTCCCCCGCATTCCGAAGCTTCGGTACCACGTGGTGAGCTCCCATTCGACATGGGCCTTGGGAGAAAAAATTTCTCTCCACGCTTACGTTTGGGAAAAATTCCTAATCTCCCCCCGCGCTTTGCCCTTCCAACCCCCCGGGGACACGTGGCCTGATCTCACTGGTTGCAAGCCTTCGGGCAGAAAATTCCTCTTTTCCTTCATAAAAACACTTCACCAAATTTTTAAATATTCCTCCATGGTCTGCCAATCACTTCCTCTAGAGACACGTGGCACGATATGTTTGGACGTGGGCCTTTCTTGCATTTTGTCCATGGCGCCAACACTTAGTCTATTATTCAATTTTCTTCCCCCTTGGACATGTGGCAGGATCCCATTCGCCAGCGGGCCTACAAGGTGAAATATTCCTTTTAAAATTTTCCAAACACTTGGTAAAAAATCCAAGTTTTCCTCTAACCCCCACCTCTTCCTTCAACACGTGGCACCATATTACTGGCTGCGGGCCTCCCAGGGGAAAAGTTCCCACAAAAACTCTGCCAAGCCATAACTTCAAAAATACATGGAGTTAGGAGGAAAAATTTACCTTTCTGGAAAGCTGAGAAAAATATCTATCCAATGGTGCCATTTCTATAAGGTCTTGAGTGCCTAAAAAGCAAAAAATTATGAATGAGGCACAAGGAAGGGAATAATGAAGGGAGTTAACCACAAAATGTGTAAGGGGAACATTTTGGATAACAATTTTGGCGACTCAGAGGGGTCATCTACCTACTGGATGAAGTTACCAGTTGCTTGAAGCAATCCATTTGGGCATGAGGTCATCAAATTCTCTGCTTGGTACCCCAACTGATTAGAACACTACAAAGAGGAAGATGGAGGGTGGAACATCATCTGATTGGGGCAAGGCCTGCAAAACACATTTCCTGGAAAAAAAAGCTTGTGCCAAAGCACTTAGGGAAAATAAAGCTAATCTACAACAAAATAATGTACACAAGCACTTGGAGGAATGAAAACCTAAGCTAATATGTACAAGGTGGAGAGTTTCTTCAGTAGCAATGCTTCAGATGGATTCCATTGACTGGAATCTACAACTCATCACCATCCAATGTAGACAATTGGAAAGCATTATTGTCCTTACACTTTGTGACCATGTATGGGCCACTCCAAATGGCATCAAATTTTGAATGCCTTCCTGATTTTTCTCTGTCTACATCCCATTTTAACACTAGATCTCCTACTTGGAAATATCTATCCTTGGCCTTCCTATCAAAGGTCTTCTTGATCAAAGCTTGATCCTTCTCCATTTTTTGGGATGACTGATTTCTTATTTCTTAGAGCTCCATCAATTCTGCATATCTAACCTCCATGGACTCAAACTCCAACAACTCCAACTGTTTCATGAGTTCAAATGTTGGCAACTCAAGTGACATGGACAAAATTACCTTTCTTCCATAAACAAGCTTGAATGGAGAGTTACCTGTAGATCTCTTGGGAGTTATCCTATTAGCCCATAAGGCTGATTTCAACATAGTATGCCAAGACCTTTGATTTTCATCAAGATTCCTCCTAATTATCCTTAACAAGTTCTTGTTTGTAGATTTAACTTGGCCATTACCCTGAGGGTAATAATTTGATGAAGTGCTTAGGTAGATCCCATTCTTGACAGCCCATTCAATTACCTTGGACCCAATGAATGCCAATGCATTATCTGATATTATTGTAGCAAGTATGCCAAATCTGGTTGCTATTCCCTCATAGAAGTCCAGGATGCTAGATTCATTTGCTTCCTTGAGTGCTACTGCTTCAGTCCACTTGGTGAAGTAATATGTTGTTGTTAGAATCCATTTGTGTCCTTGGCTTGAATTTGGATTAATGACTCCAATGAAGTCCAAACCCCATTGCATGAATGGCTGGTCAAATATTATTGGATGCAATGGAAGGGTAGCTAACCTCTCCTTACCCATGAAGAATGCACAATTCTTGCACCTCTTGATCCATGCATAACAATCACTAAAAATATTCGGCCAGTAATAGCCAGCCCTCATGATCTTTAGAGCTGTTACTCTCGGTGCAAAATGACCACCGGCTGATCCACCATGGAACTCTTCCAACACCCCGTGAATCTGATTTGTACCAATGCATCTTAGCAACACTCCATTCACATCCCTTTTGAAAAAAACACCATCAACAAGGGCATATGGGATAGCCTGCAATCTGAAGTGTCTTATTTTGGTCTTGTTCATCTCTGGAGGGCATAGACCTGTGCTTAGGAAGTGCATTATGTCTTGGGTCTAGCAAGGAGTGAGGAAACCATTATTTTCCTCTTGAGTGCTTCCTTGCTCAAGGCTATCTTGCAACACCAAAACAACCTCTTCCTCATTGCAGCTTCCTTTTGTTTTCTCAAAATCAGCTGCTCACACAAACCTTTTCCTTTGACCAACTTGGTGAATTTGATCTCAATTTCATACTCCATGAAACAAGTAATCCAACCTTCTCTCTTTTCATTCAGGTCTTTGTTGAGGATAAAGTCTTTAACCCCCACATGAGAAACCAGCAATTGAACCTTGTTGTTTGAAACTAGATGCTTGAATTTCTTCAAGCTCCTGATTACAGCAAGAACATGCTTCTAAATGAATGAATATCTCACCTCATAGTCCTCCAGGATTTGGCTAAAGAAAGTAATTGGCTGCTCATCATTGTCTTTGTTCTGTTGTACCAAAATTGTAGAAATAGTATCATCAACCCCAAATGCATAGAGGATGAAATCCTTGGAGAAATCTGGGTTAATGAGAGTTAGGGCTTGAGAGATGGCTTCTTTGATTGCTTAAAAAATTTCCTTGCCTTTTTTTTTCCATTTGAAAGCTATGCTTTTCTTTAACATCTTGGTGATAGGCTTGACTAGGGCTACAAAATTTGGGACAAACCTTCGAACAAAATTTATCCTCCCCAAGAAACTTTGAAGGGCCTTCTTATGGCTTGGCAATGGTAGTGCTCTTATGTTTTCAACTATTTCTAGATCAATTGCTAATCCTTCTTTGGAGATAATGTGGCCAAGGAGCTTTCCTTCATGGGCTAGAAAAATACACTTTTTAGGATTCAAGGATACTGCAAATCTTCTGCACCTTTGGAACACTTGTCTTAAATGAAAGAGATGGTCTGCTGCATTTTTTGAAAAAATAGTGATATCATCAAGATATATTAGCACCATGTTGTTAATCAAATCCTTGAACGCCATGTCCATTTCTCTTTATAAAGTAGCTTTAGCGTTGGACAACCCAAATGGCATTTTCCTGTATGCATAAGTTCCCCATTTGGTTGTGAAGGTTGTCTTGAACTGATCCATTTTTTTCACCATGATCTGATTGTATCCTGAATAGCCATCAAGTAATGAAAACCTCTCAGAGCCAACAACAACTTGTAAAATCTAATCCATGGAAGGAAGAGGATAATGATCCTTGAGAGATGCTCTATTCAAATATTTGAAGTTAACACACAATCTGATTTCTCCCACTCTTCTTTCTAACTGGAACCAAGTTGTCTACCCAGCTAGAATGCTTGATAGGGAATATGATTCTTGACTCTATCAACTTATTCAATTGTTTTCTCATGAGAGGCTCCATGTGTGGATTGACTGGCCTTTGTTTTTTCCTGATTGGTTTAGTACTTGGATCTAATTCAATGGTGTGTTGAGCTAACTCAAGATTGAAACCTTTCAAATCTTCATAGCTCCAAGCAAACACATCAGGGAATTCTTGACAAAGCTGTATGAAATCATACCTTTCTTGCTCCATTGTCACATTACCAACTTGGAGTGATTTTCCTTCTTCCACCAAGATGGACACTGAATCTTCTCCCTTGACTTGGATGTTTTCTTTCTCCTTCCTAAACTGATCATTAGGATTGAAAATGGACTCCAAAGTAATAAGTCCCTTTGGTATTTTGTTGGTTCTCAACTGTACCACTTGGTCACCATACTGCTGCTCTAACTTTTCCTATTTTTTAGCTGAGAACTCAGCCTCTTCTTACAAGAAATGGATGATTCGTTGATCATTTTCAACCACTTGCCAACTTACATTATTGTCTAGCACTGAAGGCCTTCCAATCACATGGATGTTTGGTTGTACCTTGTCTTTTTGGATGCTTTCAACAACGTCAAAGGCTGCCCCAAATAATGTAAGCTTGTCAGCAGCTTGGTTCTCTTTTCTAGGAATGGATTTGATGCCAAAGCCCTCAAAATATTCAATGAGGTCACACACCTTGTTTTTGTAGCACTTGAGTAGATCATTCTTAATAGCATGCTGCCCCTTAACTTGGTTGACAATAAACTCACTATCACCAAAGACTTGCAAGTTCTTTATTCCTCTCTTGATTGACCAATGCAATCCTTGTATCAAAGCTTCATATTCAACAGTGTTATTAGAGCATGCAAACTGAAATCTAAAAGTTAAATAATACTTAAATCCTTGAGGTGAAACAAGCATAGCTCCCCCTCCTGCACCTTGTCTGCTCCTTGATCCATCAAAAAACAACTTCCATACCTCATTTTCATGCTTGTGGTTTGGCTTGGTGATGCTAGGAATATTCTGATTTTCTTCATGCATGCAATAGAATCCTAGCTTAGATTATTCTATTTCTTGATAAGGATAAAAAGCATGCACCTTGTTTACCCATTCATCAAGATTCAGATCTGGAATACTTCTAACCTTGGTGTCAGCTTCATCAGTGCTTGGATAATCCTCTTGATCAAACGCTTGACAATTGGTATTGATTTGGCTTGGAGTGTAAGGCTCAATGTGAAAGTTTGCAATAGGCTCAGATCTGATTGTGGCTTTAGTTCCATATCTTGTTCTGAACAACATGTGTGACCAATCAATAGATAAGTAACCTCCAATCCTAGATGTGAAATCCCTCGACAAATATAGGGCAAAGAGTGGTAGAAGATCTATTACTGAGAGATCTTGCAAAATAACAATGTTGGGGCATGAATGCAAAGTAAGACTAAAGTTTTTTATCACTCCAACTATTGTTATTGCTATCCCATCCAATTTCACTACCCCTTTGGATATGACTTCATATTGAATCCCTAACTGATCAGCTATTTACTTGGGCATTACTGAACTACTTGCTCCGGAATCAATCATGCAGTTGTGTACTAAATGGTTTCCAATGATCAATGAAACATAGAATGGAGGGGGCTTCAACATTTTACCTTGTCCTTCATGATTCCCTTCAGGCTGAGCAGCATTTGTGAGCACCTTCTCTTGCATTTGGACTTGCTGATTTGAAGTTGACTAGTCCTTCATGGCAGCTTGTAGAAAATCTCTTTGGCCAGGGATGGATAGTGATTCCCACATTGATATGTTTACATTTGTATTCTTCATCTAATTAATGATGTTAAATGGAGATGAAGCATCTCTTTGTTGTCCCTTGGCCTACACATTCATTCCTTGCACATGGGCAACAACAAATGGCATTTGAGTTGGCCTAGGAGTTGTTTTAGGCAGTCCTTGTGTGTTTCGAACTACATTTTGTTTGCCAATAATTTGTGGAGTGATAGAAGGTTGTGGATTACTTAGAGACAATGGTTGTTCTTCACCCAAATTTCTTCTTTTTGACGTTGTCTTGGCTACAACACCTTGGGGGATTGTTTGATTCATGCCACAAAAATCTTCTACCTGCCAATTTATAAGTGTGGTATCATTTGGAGCTGATTGCTACTGGAATGTTTCTTGTTGTTGGTTATTGTTGTTGTAGACTCACAGCACCCCTGGATGCAAATCAGGATTCTAGGTTGATGTTCAGGCATCCAGTGTGATTGCACAACATGGAATCCTTTCTCCAACTGTGGGACTTGTAAAGATGAGAAAAGATTCTCCAGAGAAGGGTGGTTCCTATTCCTCTATTCAGATGGACACACAAAAATGCAGAGGGTTTGCTAAAACCTAATCTAACTTGCCAAGGAGACAGGGTAAGAAAATGCATAGAATAAAACCTAAACTACAAAGGTGATGCACCGAGGAATGTTAGACACTCATTTTTCAAATTTAACACAGACCACATAGATGCAATACAAACACCATGCATAGGTAACCAAACTGCAATAAGAGATCAAAATGACAAAAGAATACATGAGAGGGTCGAGAGTCAATCACAACACATATATTATTGCTCAAGAGTCAATACAGTACATTGCAGTGGCCAAGAGGCAAAAAATACTGGCATTACAACCCATATGGGAGGTTTGAAAGCTCCACAATTTCTCTTACAAGCGAGGGAAGAAGGGAGGATGTAAAACAAGAATGTCTGACCCCTTAAAGGAGCTCTTCTTTACAATATATATCAAGAAATGAGAGAGGGAAGAGAGAGGAAATCTAGAATCTGCCCCAACCACTTCCTGGTAGCATTTAAAATCATCTCATTATGACAGAAGTGGTGGATCCTAGCAAAACGGCGGGCTGTCTAACAGGAGCGGCGAGTTGTCTGCTGCATTAAAGTTGGTTGTTGAAGCATTACTTTTGTCTATCACCACGCGTCAGATATGTTTTCTTAATTTTCTCCCTCCAAACTACACCAAAATGCAAGATTGATCCCAGAATCATGTAGAGAATTTCAACATCTTTCCGTTGATATAAAGAACGTGCAAATCCGAGCTCTGGATTGAAAGATACGAAGGTCTGAAGATTTAGGGCACAAAATAGGTGAAAATGGATTTTTAAATTTCTTTTCCCGCACTCTGCCATCTGGACAACACGTGGCAGGATCTGGTTCGCTAAGCAATTTTCTCTCCCCACCTTTTCATGGGCTTTTCTTGTAGGCCCCTTAAACTTGGACACGTGGCACTATTTCATTGGTTCGGATCAGTGCTCAAAAACTCGCCCCTTTGAATTTTTGGACCTTTTTCCTTGGTGACACGTGTCATGCTGTGGTTTGTCCATGGGCCTACCAGATTTTCGCGTCCACCACGTCTCTTTGTCCCACTTGTCTTGTGCTAAAGCTTCCTGTTTAGGCTGAACTGGCTGGTTCGCATCCTTTGCGTCCATCTGTCCTGGATGTCCCTTTTCTGTCTGGGACAAATTCTTCCGGCTCGCCTGATTCGGCTGGTTTGCATCCTCCACGCACTCTTGTCCCACTTGCTCCCGATAAAGGACTTGGACAAATTTTCTTTCTTTTGACCGATTCGGGCATTTCACGTCCATTTGTCCCAGATGTCCCTTTTCTATTTGGGCTGCATGGAGGCTTTTCGGCCGATCCGTGCCTTCCACGTATAATTGTTCCAACTTTCCCAAAGGTGACCTTGAGCAGGACTTAGCCAATTTTACGATTTTCCCCTGAATCAATCTACTTGCTTGGAACTAAAAACTCTGATGCATGTTATCAAATTAACTCTAGGGGGTGAAATTTGGATAACAATTTGGTGACTTTTCGGGGTCACCTGCCTACTAGGTAGAAGATCAGTGGCCTTTTAGCGATCCGTAGGGCATGGAGTCATAAGCAATAACCTGAAATGAGCCTGATGCTACAACTCCCTCTATGAGAGCACGCTAAACTGTAAAAAACTCAAACTAGGAGTGACAAAACCTGTGCCAAAGCACTTAGGGAAATTGAAACCTAACTACAACAAGACAATGTGCATACGCACTTAGAGGAATTGAAATCTAGGCTAATATTTACAAGGGTGAACCTTTTATTTTCATTAGCAATGTTTGAGATAGATTCCATTTACTGGAATCTGCAGTTCTTCACCGTCCAATGAGGCCAATTGGAAAGCATTGCTGCTCTTGCACTTCGTGACCATGTATGGGCCACTCCAAATGGCATCAAATTTTGAACACCTTCCCGGTTTTTCCCTGTCCACATCCCATTTCAACACTAGATCTCCAACTTGAAAAGATCTATCTTTAGCCTTCCTATCAAAGGTCTTCTTGATCAAAGCTTGATCCTTTTCCATTGCTTGGGATGCCTGATTTCTGATCTCCTGCAGCTCCATCAACTCTACATACCTCACCTCCATGGGCTCAAATTCAAGTAACTCCAGCTGCTTCATGAGTTCCAATGTTGGCAACTCAAGTGACATGGGAAAGATTGCCTCTCTTCCATAGACAAGCCTGAATGGAGAGTTACCTGTGGATCTTTTGGGAGTGATCCTGTCAGCCCATAAGGTTGATTTCAGCTTGGTATGCCAAGACCTCTAATTCTCATCAAGAGTTCTCCTAATGATTCTTAGCAAATTTTTGTTCGTGGAATCTGCCTGTCTATTACCCTATAGGTAATAATTGGAAGAGGTGCTCAAGTAGATTCCATTCTTGACAGCCCATTCTGTAATCTTGGAACCTACAAATGCCAATGCATTGTTTGATATGATAGTGGCCAGCACACCAAACCTGGTCACTATTCCTTCATAAAATTCTAGTATATTAGACTCGTTTGCCTCTTTGAGCGCTACTGCTTCAGTCCACTTGGTGAAGTAGTCTGTGGCTATCAAAACCCATTTATGCCCTTGGCTTGAATTGGGATTAATGACTCCAATGAATTCCAAACCCCATTGCATGAATGTCTGGTCAACTGAGATTGGATGCAATGGAAGGGCAGAAAACTTCTCTTTTCCTGTGAAGAATGCACAATTCTTACACCTCTTGATCCATGCATAGAAATTGCTGAAGATTTTAGGTCAATAATAACCAGCCTTCATAATTTTTAGAGCTGTCACTCTTGGCACAAAATGGCCACCAACTGGTCCATCATGAAATTCTTCCGATACCCTTTGAATCTGACCTGTGCTAATGCATCTCAGCAACACTCCATTTACATCTTTCTTTAACAAAACTCCATCAACAATGGCATACGGGACAACCTGTAATCTGAAGTGTCTCCTTTGGGTCTTGTTCATCTCTAGGGGGTACTGGCCTGTACCTAGGAAGTGCATAATACCTTGGGTCCAGCAAGGAATGGGGGAAGCATTGTCTTCTTCATGATTTCCGCTTGGCTCATGGCTGTCCTGGATTGTCAAAACAACCTCTTCTTCGTTGCATACTTCCTTTTGCTTCCCTAAAACCAGCTGCACACACAGTCCTTTCCCTCTTACCAGCTTGGTGATCTTGATCTCAATGTCATAGTCCATGACACGGGTGATCCAACCTACCCTTTTCTCATTCAAATCATTGTTGAGGAGGAAGTCCTTAACTCCAGCATGTGAGACCAGCAACTGGACCTTGTTGTTTGAGACTAAATGCTTGAATTTCTTCAAGCTTCTGATTACTGCAAGTACATGCTTTTCAATAAAAGAGTACCTCACCTCATAGTCATCTAGGCTCTGGCTAAAAAAGGCAATCGGCTACTCATCATTATCTTTGTTCTGCTGTACCAGAATGGCAGAAATAGTGTCACCACCTCCAAATGCATAGAGGATGAAATCCTTGGAGAAGTCTGGGTTGATGAGAGTTGGTGCTTGAGAGATAGCTTCTTTGATTTCTTCAAAACTCTCCTTGCCTTCTACTATCCACTTAAAATACATGCTCTTCTTTAACATTTTGGTGATGGGCTTGACAAGGGCTGCAAAATTTGGGATAAACCTGCGAACAAAATTGATCCTTCCCAAGAAACTTTGAAGAGCCTTCTTGTGACTTGGCAATGGCAGTGCTTGAATTGATTCAACCCGTTCTGGGTCAATTACCAATCCCTCTTTCGAGACAACATGGCCAAGGAGCTTTCCTTCATGTGCAAGAAAGATGCACTTCTTGGGGTTCAAAGATACTCCAAACTTTCTACACATCTGAAACACTTGCTTGAGGTGAAAGAGATGGTCTACTACATTCTTTGAGAAGATAGTGATATCATCTAGATATATCAGCACTATCTTATTGATCAAGCCTTGTAATGCCATGTCCATTTCCCTTTGAAAGGTAGCACCAGTGTTGGACAGCCCAAATGGCATCTTCTTGTAAGCATATGTGCCCCATTTAGTTGTGAAGGCTGTCTTGAATTGGTCTTCTTCTTTCACCATCACCTGATTATACCCTCAGTAGCCATCTAGGAGAGAGAATCTCTTTGAACCAGATACTACTTGCAATATTTGTTCCACTGAAGGAAGTGGGTAATGATCTTTGAGAGATGCTCTATTGAGGTCTCGGAAGTCCACACACAACCTAATTTCTCCACTTTTCTTCCTGACCGGAACCAAGTTAGCAACCCAGCTTGAGTTCTTGATCGGGAATATAATGCTTGCCTCTATTAGCTTATTTAGCTCTTTCTTCATTAGAGGTTCAATGTGAAGGTTAACAGGTCTCTGCTTCTGCTTGATGGGCTTAGCATCTGGATCCAATTCTATGGTATGTTGTGCCAAATTTGGATTGAATCCTCTCAAGTCTTCATAACTCCAAGCGAAGACATCTGGAAATTCTTAACAAAGCTGTATGAAATCTGATTTCTCCTGCTCAGTGGCCACTTTACCAATTTGAAGTGTTTTTCCTTCCCCAACTAGAATTGGCTCTGAATCTTCCCTCTTGACCTGTATGTTAGCCTTTTCTTTACGGAACTGGTCGTTAGGGTTGAAGATAGACTCCAACATTACCAAGCCCTTGGGAAGCTTGTTTGTCCGTAGCTACACTACTTGATCCCCATACTGCTACTCTAATCTGTCCTGATTTCTAGCCGAGAATTCAGCTTCTTCTTGTAAGAAATTGATGATCTGTTGATCATTTTCAAACACCTGCTAGCTGGTGTTATTATCTGGAACTGCTGACCTCAAAGTCACATGGATATGTGGCTGTGTTTTTTCCCTTTTGATGTTGTCAACCACATCAAACGTTGCTCCAACTACTACGAGCCTATCCGCAGCTTCATTTTTCTTCCTGGGTATGGACACAATGTTGAAAGCTTCGAAATCCTCAATGAGGTCCCATACCCTATTCTTGTAGCTCCTCAGCAAGTCGTTCTTCATAGCATGTTGTCCTCTAACTTGGTTGACGATTAGCACACTATCCCCGAACACCTGTAAGTTATTTATCCCTTTTTTCCTAGCCCAATGAAGTCCATGAATCAAGGCCTCATATTCAGCTGTGTTGTTTGAATAAGAAAACTAGAAACGAAAAGATGAATAATATTTGATGCCTTGAGGTGAAACAAGCATGGCTCCACCTCCTGCACCTTGCCTACTCCTTGATCCATCAAAAAATAGCCACCATACCTCATTGTCATCATTATGGCTTGGCTTGGTGATGCTAGGAATGTGTTGATTTTCTTTGTGTATACAATAGACTCCCAGCTCAGATTCTTCTACTTCTTGATAGGGATCAAAAGCATGTATCTTGTTTTCCCATTCATCGAGAGTTAGGTCCGAGATACTTCCAACCTTGGTGTCAGCCTCATTAGTACTAGGGTGATCTTCTTGATCAAATGCTGAACAATTGGCATTGATTTGACTAGGAGTGTAAGGCTCAATATGGAAGTTTGCAATAGGTTCAGACATAATTGTAGCCTTAGTTCCATACCTTGTTCTAAATAGCATGTGAGACCAATCAGCAGACAAATACCCCCTAATCTTGGCTGTGAAGTCCCTTGACAAGCAAAGGGCAAAGAGTGGTGGAAGGTCTATGATTGATATATCTTATAAGACAACAACATTTGGACATGCATGCAAGGTAAGACTCAAGTTTTTAATCACTCCAACTATTGCTATTGCTGTCCCATCCAATTGCACTACCCCTTTAGATATTACTTCATATTGGAGACTCAGCTGATCAGCTATTTTCTTGGGCATCACTGAGCTACTTGCCCCGGAATCAATCATGCAATTGTGTACTAGTTTATCCCCAATGATTAATGAAACATAGAAAGGAGGGGGCTTCAACATTTTACCTTGTTTCCCTCCATGGCTTCCTTTAGGCTGGGCAAAATTTGTAAGCACTTTGTCTTGCATCTGAACCTGCTGATTCGAAGTTGTCCAATCCTTCATGGTAGCTTGCAGAAGATCTCTTTGTCCTGGAATGGATAGGGATTCCCACATTGATATATTGACGTTAGTCTTCTTCATCTGTTTAATGATAATGAATGGGGATAAATTATCCTTTTGTTGTCCCTTGGTTTGTACATTCACCCCTTGCACATGGGCAGCAATAGCTGGCATTTGAGTTGGCCTAGGGGCTGTTCTTGGCTGTCCTTGTGCACTTGAAACTAGACTTTGCTTGCCAATCATTTGTGGAGCCGTGGAAGGTTGTGGATTGGCTAGGGCTAATGGCTGTTCCTCACCCAAATTTCTCCTCTTTGACCTTGTGTTGGCTACAACACCTTGAGAGACTGCCTGATTCATGCCACAGAAATCTTCCGCTTGCCAGTTCACCAACGTGGTGTCATTTGGGGCTGATTGCTGTTGGAATGTTTCTTGTTGTTGACTGTTTCCTTGACTTCCCTCGCCCTCCACACTAGTATTTGTCACCATCAGTGCTTGATTGAGAGAACCATTGAAACACATGGATTGGTTATGAGGCTCATTGCATGGAAAGTACCAGTCATATTCCTGAGTAATGTTCTTCTGTGTTGGCACTAATGCCTTAGAGGCAGATATAGCATTTGGATTATAGGGCTGGAATGGTCTATTAGAGGGAGGCCTTGTTTGATTCACATTTGCAACTAGATTAGGTGGTCTTTGTGGTTGGTATGGCTGCCTATTAGGCTGAGCTTGAGGTTGATAAGAAGGTTTGAAACCTTGGGCTTGCTGGCTCTTAAGAGTAACCAGCTCATTGCCTAGGTTTTGCAACTGTTTCATGACCTCCTGGAGTTCATTTGAAGCACTAGAGGATGAAGTAGAATTTTCACTTGAACTTTAGTTTCTAGGGGTGGGAACATGAGCCAAAGTGGGTGCTTGACTAGTGCTTGGATTTTATAAGTTTGGATACAAGGGCATGGGAGGCCTAGGAGCCAGTTTACTAGCTTGAATAAGACAGTTTTTGGCTCTAATGGCAATGCTATAAGCCATAGGGATTGTTGTGCCTCCCATGGACTGAATTAACATAGAAATATCAGAATTCAAATCTTTAAGGTAATATAGAAAAGCACCTTCTGCTGTTGGCCTGACTGCCACTAGAATCCTATCCCAAGACCTTTGAAATCTGATGTTGAAGTCAGTCAGCTTCTCGTTGGGGGCTCTCTTGATAGTTGTCAGCTGCTCCAAAAGAGACAAGTTGTCTCCCTTCTCTCCAAATTTCTCGTGAAGTGCAATACACAGCTGATTCCAGTTTGTGATAGAAGCAGCTCCAAGGCTCCTAAACCATTGTAATGCTTTACCCTTGAAGGAAGATGCTAGTAACTTGACAGCCACTTGCATTTCATTGATTTCATGGATTGCGCAAAGGTTAGCAATATCTTTAACATGATCACCCGGAGTAGTCTGATTTTCTCCGGTGAAGTAGGGAATGTTCTTCAAGGATGAAATAGGAATTGGATGCTGTGCATTGAAAGCAAGTGGGCTGCTGCCTGTGAAGTTGACGTAGGGATTGTTCTGAGCCATTCTAATTGGTCTTAAAACCCTTGTATACTAAATGAAAGGCCTATCAGGTGGAGGAGTTGAGAGAGTTCTGTTTGGTGGAGATGGAGACCTTTGAATCCTTCTTCCTCTTTACCTTGTTCTTGGAGATAACTGCAGGTATTCAAACAACACTTCTTCTTCTCCAACTCTTGACCTTGTGGTGATTCTTCTCATGAGTTTTCAGGCCTGCATTGCTGAAACCAGTTGATTCTTCCCCTTGGAGTCACCAGATATGCAGATAATAGCTCTTATAAGCAAGAAAACTATAGCAAATGCATATCAACTTTGCTGCAATAAAAATGAGACCTCTAAGTCCCACCGGGCATGCCAAAACTATTGTTGTAGACTCACAGCACCCTTGATTGCAAATCAGGCTTCTAGGTTGATGTTCAGGCATCCAGTGTGATTGCACAACATGGAATCCTTTCTCCAAGCATGGGACTTGTAAATATGAGAAAAGATTCTCCAGAGAAGGCTGGTTCCTATTCCTCTATTCAGATGCACACACAAAAATGCAGAGGGTTTGCTAAAACCTAATCTAACTTTCCAAGGAGACAGGGTAAGAAAATGCATAGAATAAAACCTAAACTACAAAGGTGATGCACTGAGGAATGTTAGACACTCATTTTGCAAATTTAACACAGACCACATATATGCAATACAAACACCATGCACAGGTAACCAAACTGCAATAAGAGATCAAAATGACATCAATGAATACATGAGAGGGTCGAGAGTCAATCACAACACATATATTATTGTTCAAGAGTCAATAAAGTACATTACAGTGGGCAAGAGGAAAAAAATACTAGCATTAAAACCCATATGGGAGGTTTGAAAACTCGACAATTTCTCTTGCAAGCGAGGGAAGAAGGGAGGATGCAAAACAAGAATGTTTGACCCCTTAAAGGAGCTCTTCTTTACAATATATATCAAGAAATGAGAGAGGGAAGAGAGAGGGAATCCAAAATCTACCCCAACCACTTCTTGGTAGCATTTAAAATCATCTCATTATGACAGAAGCGGAGGATCCTAGCAAAATGGCGGGCTGTCTAACAGGAGCGGCGAGCTGTCTGCTGCATTAAAGTTGGTTGTTGAAGCATTACTTCTATCTATCACCACGCGTTAGAGACATTTTCTTAATTTTCTCCCTCCAAACTACACCAAAATGTGAGATTGATCCCAGAAACATGTAGATAATTTCAACATCTTTCCGTTGATATAAAGAACGTGTAAATCTGAGCTCTGGATCGAAAGATACGAAGGTCTGAAGATTTAGGGCACAAAACAGGTGAAAACAGATTTTTAAATTTCTTTTCCCACGCTCTGCCATCTGGACGACATGTGGCAGGATCTGGTTCGCTGAGCAATTTCATCTCTCCACCTTTTCATGGGATTTTCTTGTGGGCCCCTTAAACTTGGACACGTGGCACTATTTCATTGGTTCAGATCAGTACTCGAAAACTTGCCCCTTTGACTTTTTGGACCTTTTTCCTTGGCGACACGTGTCATGTTGTGATTTGTCCACGGGCCTACCAAATTTTCATGTCCACCGCGTCTCTTTGTCGCACTTGTCCTTGTGCTGAAGCTTCCATTTTCGGCTGAACCGGCTGGTTCGCATCCTTCGCATCCATCTGTCCCAGATGTCCCTTTTCTGTCTAGGACAAATTCTTTCGGTTCACCCGATTCGGCCGGTTTACATCCTCCGTGCACTCTTGTCCCGCTTTCTCCCAGTAAAGGACTTGGACAAATTTTCTTTCGTTCGGCCGATTCGAGCATTTTGCATCCATTTGTCCCAGATGTCCCTTTTCTTTTTGGGCCACCTGGAGGCTTTTCAGCCGATCCGTGCCTTCCGTGTATAATCGTTCCAACTATCCCAAAGGTGGCCTTGAGCAGGACTTAGCCAATTTCATGATTTTCCCCTGAATCAATCTACTTGCTTGGAACTAAAAAATCTGATGCATGTTATCAAATTAACTCTGGGGGGTGAAATTTGGATAACAGTTATTTCCTTGAATACCTTCACCCTCCACTCCAGTTGTAGTCACCATTAATTCTTGATTTAAGGCACCGTTGAAACACATAGACTAGTTGTGAGGTTCATTGCATGGGAAACACCAATCATACTCTTGAGCTATGTTGTTTTACACTGGCACTATGGCTTTAGAGGCAGATGTAACATTGGGATTATAGGGCTGAAATGGTCTGTTGACAGGAGGTCTTGCTTGATTTAAATTTGTAACTAGATTGGGTGGTATTTGAGGCTGGTATGGTTTTCTGTTAGGCTGAGCTTGAGGATGGAAATAAGGTCTAAAACCTTGGGCTTTCTACCTCTTGATTGTAACTAGATCATTGCCTAAATTTTGCAATTGCTTCATGACTTCTTGAAGTTCATTTGAGGCACTAGAAGATGAAGTAGAAGCTTCACTTGAATTTTGATTTCTAGGAGTAGGAATAGGAAATAAACTAGGCACTTGACTAGTATTTAGGCTCTCTAAACTTGGATACAATGGCATTGGAGGCCTAGGAGCTAGCTTTCGAGCTTGAATCAAACAATTTTCAGCTCTAAGGGAAATGCTATAACCAACAGGGATAGTTGTGCCTCCCATGGATTGAATCAACATAAAAATATCATAATTTAAAGCTTTAAGGTAATATAGAAAAGCACCTTCTACTGTTGGCCTTACTGCCACTGGAATTCTCTCCCAAGTCATTTGAAACCTGAAGTTGAAGTCAGCCAGCTACTCATTGGGAGCTCTCTTGATGGTTGTCAATTGTTCCAAAAGGGATAAGTTATCTCCCTTTTCTCCAAATTGCTCATGGAGGGCTATACATAGCTGGTTCCAATTTTGGATAGAACCTGAGGCAAGACTCTTGAACCATTTCAAAGCTTTCCATTTGAATGAATATGCCAGCAATTTGACAGTAACTTGCATCTCATTAATCTCATGGATTGCACAAATATTAGCAATATTGTTAACATGATCACCAGGAGTGGTCTGATTCTCTCCAGTAAAGTATGGAATGTTCTTTAATGCTACAACTGGGATTGGATTCTATGCATTGAGAGCAAGTGGGCTGTTACCTGTGAAATTGACATAGGGGTTGTGTTGTGCCATTTCGATTGGCCTTAGAATCCTTGTGGATTGAATGAAAGGCCTACCAGGTGGAGATGGAGACCTTTGAATTCTCCTCCATCTTTACCTTCTTCTTGGAGATATCTGCAGATACTCAAAAAACACCTCTTCTTCTCCAACTCTTGACCTTGTGGTGATTCTTCTCATGATTTTTCAGGTCTACATTGCTAAAACCAGCTGATTCTTCTTCCTTGGAGTCGCTAGATGTGTAATTTAGGGCTCTTTAAAGAAAGAAACTTGTAACAAATGCACATCAATTCATTGCAATGAAGATGAAGACCTCTAAGGTCCCACCAGGCATGCCAAAAATGTTGGTGCAAATCAACAGCACACCTGGATGTTGATCAGATTTCTAGTTTGACACTTTGGACATCTAGTGTGATTGCACAAAATTGAATATTTTCCCCAAGTGTGGGACTTGTAAAAATGGGAAAATAATCTCCAGTTTAGAGGTTGGTTCCTCAACTCCTCTAATCAGGTGTATTACTTGCAAGTTACAAAGGGTTTGAATTCAAGATCTTACTCTAAATTCCAAAGGGGACAGAGATAGAGAATGCAAAAACTGAAACTAATGCTAATAAGGTGATGCACCAAAGGAGTGGTGAGCATTTTTTACTTCTGTAAATTGACACAGATCATAGAAATGCCAACAAAAATTCATGCAAAAACTGATAAATTGTAATGAAATGTCAGGAATGAATCAAACAACACAAACAAAGGATTAAAACTCATTCACAGAGCCTGCATTGTCATTTTCACTATCAAAACACATGCATTACAACATCTGAGAGGTAGAAAATAGGTTAAATTCTTCGAAGAGGTCTGATTTTTCCACAAAATCACTTTTAAGGTGAAAGAGGGAGCCTGCAATACATGAATAAATGTTCCACACTTAAAAATGAGCCAAATCTGGCTTTTACCATGCAAGAAATGACCCCGGGAGAGAGAAACATGGGAAAACGTGGGAGAGCTCCAACCACTAACCAAAAATGCAATAAAACAGCATGGACATCCTTGCAGGTCCATTCCCTAACAATTTTCACCATGCTGGGAGAGAATGCGAGCCATTCTTCATTAAAAATGGTGGTTGAAATGTCATTTCTGTTCATTACCACGTGCCCAAGGCATTTTTAAATTTTCTCTCTCCAAAATCCATAAAAATACAAAATTGACCCTTGAAGCTTGTAGATAATTTCACCATCTTTCTGTTGGTATAAAGAACGTGAAAAAATGAGCTATGGATCGAAAGTTATGGCCATTTGAAAATTTAGGGCAAAACAGGGCCAAAACGGGTTGGCGGGCCAAAAATTTGAAATTTTTCCACTTTTTGCATTTGGGAAAATTTCCCCAAAAATCCCCATGCCCTGCCGCTCCTAGTGCCACATGGCATTTTCTGATTGGATGTTGAATTTCTGCACTTCATTTTCCGTTGTTTTGGTCATTGGAAAATTTTCCAAAAATTCTCCGTCGGGCCAATGAACTGAGGACATGTGGTGAAATGTGATTCGCCGCAGGCATCTCCCCTTAATTTTTTCATCGTTGTTGACCATTTTTCTGACTTGAACACATGGTGAAACCCCATTGGCTACGGGATTTCTCTGGCATTTTTCCTTGTGGGCATGCCTTCTCCCTTTTATTGCCACGTGGACACGTGCAAGTTCCCATTGGCTCACGTTTGGGGGGGTAGACTTTTCCTTTTGAAATTTCCTTTGTTTTGCTTTGGGGAAATTTCCAACTTTTCCCTCACATTTCAAAGCTCTGGTGCCACATGGCAAGCTCCCATTCAATGCAAGCCTTGGGATCAAACATTTCTCTCCATGCTTACCTTCGGGAAAAATTCCCAATCTCCCCCCGCGCTCCACCCTTCTGACCCCCCGGGAACACGTGGCCTGATCTCACTGGCTGCGGGCCTTCGGGCAGAAAATTCCTCTTTTCCTTCGCAAAAACACTTCACTAAAATTTGAAATCTTCCTCCACAATCTGCCACTCCCTTCCTCTAGAGACATGTGGCACGATCTGTTTGGACGCGGGCCTTTCCTCCATTTTTTTCCATGGCACAACACTTAGTCGATTTTTCAATTTTTTTCCCCCTTGGACACGTGGTAGGATCCCATTCACCGGCGGGCCTGCGGGGTGAAATATTCCTTTTAAAATTTTCCAAACACTTGGTAAAAAATCCAACTTTTCCTCCGACCCCCGCTACTTCCTTCGACACGTGGCACCATATTACTGGCTGCGGGCCTCCCAGGGGAAAATTTCCCACAAAAACTCCGCCAAGCCATAAGTTCAAAAATACATGGAGTTAGGAGGAAAACTTTACCTTTCTAGAAAGCTGAGAAAAAGCTCTATCCAATGGTGCCATTTCCAGAAGGTCTTGATTGTCTAAAAAGAAAAAAATTATGACTGAGGCACAAGGGAGGGAAGAATGAAGTGAGTTAGCCACAAAATGTGCAAGGGGAAAATTTTGGATAACAACTCTTACAATGGTTTTTAGAGCTCCACTCTTGGTAAAACACTTGCAAAGAAAATGGTTAAGGCTTCAAGCCCCATCAATTTCAAAGTGGTATATCCCCTTTTTAGAAAGAGGATTAATCGGTAAACTATGTTTTAATTGTTGTCATTTACCATGCTAATCTACCTTCTTATTGTAAAGGGCCATCTTATATTGTAAGGATCTTCTCTATTTTATGTTTGATATTCCCTTTTATAAAGGTCATTTTATGTCATTTATACCACACTCATTTTTATTTTGGAGGTAGCTATGTGTGTTCGGTTGGTGGGGTGAATTTATTTTTATAGGAGCATGACCTTTGTAATATTTTTTATATTTCTATAAAAAAGCATTATTGTAATGGATGCATTATTTATTAGACTAATATCCTAAATAAAACAATTTGTAGTGAGTAAAATAAACACAATGTGGAAATATTTATACATTAAAACGAAACTTTCTAAGTAAGTATATACATATAAGAGAATACAGACATTAGAGGCTATAGGAAAATAAACATCCTCTCCCAAGCCGATAGCAACAGGATTGCACAAACATTAGTGGAAAATAAATTATATGGAAATGAACTATGCCAAGACTAGAATCCAATAGTAGTGGAAACCATTTGTTTTGTGCAAGATCAAGTAATAATGATCACGTGCAATGGCTATAGGATATGATGAGGAATTAGTCCTTATTTTTAATTTTTTCATGTTTCTTAGTTTGGTTTGATTAAGAATAATAACAAAGATACATTGCTTTTCACATTTGTAATAAGTGAGAAATATTGATGTAATCCCTTGATGTAACGCTATAGTGGAAAACTTAAAGAAACATATATTATAACATCATGATACTTGGAGAGGATAAAAAAATGTGGGTATCCCTATTCATACCTAGGTTAGTGTTCATCATGTGAAAACCATTTGTGAAGGTTGAACATATATATAATTCTGATTTATGGTTCCCATTCCAATCTAGTTAGATGATTTCCTAGGAGTGCGTGGTTGATGGGTTACTTCTCTACCTTTAGTTTGAGTTATAGACCAAGATCATGAGTAATTATATGTGCCATAATAAGTGTAATTATTTTCCTACCATGTTAACACTAAGGGGGAATGTTAGGAATAATGTGTTAGCGTGTATTAAAATTTAAACACATATATTATAAATACGATTAATTATGTAATACTTAGTAAAATGAGATGAGTTGGTATAAAAACTCGTGAGTGAATTTATATGTGAGATATCATAGAAGTTAGTAAGATAGAGTATAGATATTTGTGGTGGAGATAAAATAGAGTATTGATTAACTAATATCCTTATTTATAGGAGATACAACACCCATATATTTTTTGTGTTTTAGTGAATGGAACAATGAATTTTGATATGTGTAAATATATGACCAAATTTTCAAGTCATAGTTGTGACTGAAAACAATGTTGAAAATATTTGATTGTGTAATGAGTTTTGGGATGTCCAAAATATCTTATTTTCCTTTGGAAAAACCTATACGAAAAGCGTATGCAAATAAGAGATCCAATTGTACCCAAAACTAAGTGATCAAGTAGAATGGAGGGGGTGAGTAATATTTAATAGATTTAGGGTGCATAGAATATTAGGATGGATATGCGTGAAATGTGTATAGTGTAGACACTCAAATTAGGATATTTAACCTATTAACATGGTTGGTTGTGACCATGATTTTTTTCTAAGTTAAATATCACATCCTATCCCCACTTAGTACATCTTACCATCTCTCTCCGAACATGATTATTCCTACACATTTATGTGTTGTCACATTCTAGATGTAAATGCATTACATTATTAATTGACCTCTACTTATCGAGATGCAAATTTCAAATTTCATTCACTTTCATCCTATCCAAAATAGTATAGTAGGGTCAGGACACAATTTCTAATTTTTGGCTAACCCATACAGTCTTAGACCAAAACATCCTATAACTTTGATTTCAATTTTATTTTACTTGTTGGGTATTTTTATCCTCATGGGTCAACCTTTTCCTACCTTCATAATCCTATATAAATAAATTAACATCACCTTATTTAATCATTTAGCTTAGCAATTTCATGAGATCTCATTGTAAATACTAATACAAAAGTTACCCAAGGTTTTCTAAATATTCTTAAAATTGATGTGCATACATTAGGGAAGACACTAATATAGTTCTTAAGAATTCAAATAGGTCAAGGAGCTCATCTTAATTCATTTTCAAGTACCCAAAGATCTTAAATAAATTCCTTAACAATAAAACAATCATCTCAAGCATGGTCAAAGTGGTTTAATTTTCCAACTTTCTTCATTCATATAGATATCTCATTCAAGGTGGAGAACTACATCTAGTTTAAGGAATATTAATATTAGTGTGAATATAGGTGATGCATTTATTGCACTTCAACCCAAACACTAACCTTCCTACATGGTCTTGCACCCATGATTAGGATTTTAGTTTGATTAATTCGATTTCAGATGTTTTCAGGATAGTATGACACTTAGTGTTTGAAAGAGAAACATACTTCCATATTATTGGAGGGAACATAAAGTTACAAAATCCCACTCTAAGAATTTACAAGACCATATAACATATCCAAGACTATACGGGAAATCCTAGAAGAATTTTATTGTTTCATACCAAGGAATTTTCCTATGGAAATATTAGGAACAATGCACCTTTAGGTTCAATACTCTCGGATTATCTAATTAGTGGGAATATATCTCTCATTTGTAAATTTTCTATAGCTACATACATCTCCTGTCTTCTATATCTGGTCTTGTAATATATCATTATAAATAGTTGTAAGCATTAAATTTTTATTATGATATTATATGAGTAAGGTTGGAAGTTGAATGATCATAATAACACCTTGTAGAAAACCTTAGATTCCTTTTTAGGTTTTGTTAATATCCATAACATAGTATTATAAAATTCATAAAACTTAAAAAGGGTGTAAAAATTTGGTGAACTTGACTCTTGAATATAATTTTTTTGGATCAAACCCCAACTCACTTAAGGTTCCTCCTCCCTTCTTTGTGTATGATTCTATATAAAATTTCTTCTAGTTTTGGGCACATGTGCAGCTTCTCCCAGAGGTTACAAAATATCCTTACTTGAATTCATCCAAATCAATCATAAATTTAAATATATAATCCATGAGACATTTCAAAATGCTCAGATTCATCCTTATACATATTATATCTATGTTATATCTACCCTCAAAGAAGATTCCTCTTTTGACAAGGGAAGTTATTCCATTCTCACTCCTCCAACAAATGTTGTAGATAATATAATTCCCCTATTTGTTCAATTCATAGTTAATAATACATTAGTGAAACATGTTCTTATTAATGAAAAAATCATGCCTTAATGTTTGCAACATTTATTTTCTTCTCCATTTAGGTCTATCTATTGATAATCTATCCCCTTTTACTATACATAGCCATGGTCCTCTAAAAATGGACCTCATCAAGTACTTGGTCAAATCACCTTACACGTTACTATTAGTTTAAACCCCTTGACACTTTATGTTATATTATATAATATAAGAGTAATTAGAACATTATCTTAGGGAAAAAATGGTTACATGTTATGATTATCACTCTTATGTTTTCTTGTTTACAGTTTCCTCATCAAGGTTTTACTTATTTTTTCTCAAGGGATCCCACCTATTTTAAATTTTTGTTCCACCTCGATGATAATTTACACATTACCATTTTTCTCCACACATCAAGTTTAAAATACTTAGGTATAGTATTGTGTCGCTCCCTCCACCATTTGAGGTTGATATGGGTAAGCCCCATGGTAAAATTATCAATGATAATGCTTATTATAACTATCATAGATGTATTTCTCACCTCACTAGTAAATGTATCAAAGTTCAACATGTTATACAAGATATTATTGATATAAAAATTTGAATGAGATGATCCCATTTAATCCATACACTTACTATTAAAAATCCACTTCCTAATCACAAAACTTACACATCTAGTTTAGAAGTGAATGATAATCATGATGCACTACTACTATTAACTCATAGCGATAACCCATTTGATGTTAATCCCCATGTTTCTTCTTGTACTTTTCTTGCAATTGTTACACCTACTATACTTATTTTTGAAAGGGAATCTTGAAATCCCCTTCAAAATGTTACAATATCCATGAATTTCAAATTTTTTACTTGGAATAAATATCAATACTCTTCTAATGATATTATGGTGACTAGTCCTAATGATTTTATTATTACTTCATTGAATGCTACTACTCCACCCTGATTGGGCACATCATCTATAGTAAATCATAGTAATTTATTTTTATACACCTCAGTAATGAGTTTCTCTTCTTCTATGATTACACCTATTGTTTCTTCACCTACTATATTGATATTTACAGGTCCTTCCCTTTATTTCCCTCTTATTGATAATGCACAACTCACAATATTCAATGATCCACTTCGTAAACATGAAACTACAATGATACTCTCAAAGTACACATTTCTCATCATGTATTACCACCTTTACATTTTTTAATCACCCATTAGATACATAAAATGATATTTTCATTACTACATAAGTCCCATTTAAAGTGGCCTTTACTATTAAATTAGGTAACATAGGTGTAGGCATTCCTTGGTTATGTGGTCTTAGGGTTTTTTATATTTTTCTTATACGAGTGTTTCTAATTTATCCAAGTATTCGTATATCTCACAGTATGAATTCTACTACATATGATATCTTTGGTTTCTATTTCCCTCATATTATTCCTCCTTGGTCTTCTAGTATACATACTATCACTAGTGGCTCTTTCACTCCTAGGATTTCTCATAGGTCTTCTAGAACACATTTAATCTCTAGTTCCTCTCATCTATCTAGACCTCATCATAGTTTCATCCCTCATACATTGATTTTCATGGATATAGTCCACCTGGTTTTTCTCTTAGGACTTCTATGACATAAATTACCACTTTTGTACCACTCGTACATGATCATCATTTATTTTCATAGTTAAGGTCCAAGAATCCCATAACTTTTGCATCTAATTTTCCTCCTCAAGAGGATATGATTGGGTATCTATTCTGTTATGCCTACTAGTACATAGCTAAATATAAAAAAAAACATCCACATATTTTAAACATTAGAAAACCAATACCTGTACAAATATTTCTTTGTTAGCACTTTACATTACATATGTTTTTTATTGCTATGGTTTGATAGATAGCCTATCATTTTATATATACTCCTTAAACAAATGAATTCATGAGGTATATTGATCTTGATATATGACATGCAGACCATTACACACTAATAGTATCTACCCTTGTCCCTTAAATTATTCTCTAGGGGAAATCCCTCTGCATTATAAAATTGTTATTGTTTCATTATAGTTCCTTTTCATTTCCTCATTATAATCGATTAAACAACTTTACATGTTATCTTTTGAGATAACATATCTTATACATGTTTCTTGTTGAATGACACTATGTCTTGTTTTATGTGCTTTATTACTACTTATTATAATTATGTTATTATTATTTGACATAATCATTTGCTATACATGTTTTTTACTTGATGTTTTATTATTTTTTGTATGTGGCCTAAGTGCATTGTTTTTCTTGTGACACCATGGATGTCTCATGTTTTTAGTTTTATGCCTTTATTTTGTGACCTTACTACTCTTATATGTGTCCCAAGTTCCTTGATTATATTGTGACATTCCAGGTGTCACATGTTTACGAATCTATGACTTGATGTGACTCTTCTTTACATGTTATTAATTTTATTTTATCACTTAAACTAATACTATCTGTCTTTGATTTCTCTATTACACATGTGTTTTTTCTTTTGTTTCCTATTATTTATATTATTGCTTATGTTTAACCCTCAATTAAATTTAGGTAGATTTAATTAGATTTTCAATTATATTAGAGTTGATTTCATATCTTCCAAAGATGTTACAATAGACAAAATTATGACTCAAATTCACAACTTAGATTAGATAGAAAAAATATAGCATACACCAATCAACCTAACATGAAATTGAAAATATTAAAAAAATGTATAGAGGAACTTATTTGACTACAACTAACTTCTGGAGAGATATGAGATTGTGAAACAATGAAAGTGAGGGGTATGAACCTGAATGATCCTTGGAACTAGAATTGTGAATGTGAATCCACCTAGGATAGGACCATACCTTATGCTTATGACCAAACTATGTGGTTTTAGACCATCTCTGATACATATTTTGTAACTTTATTTAGTTCTCTTGTTGTTGGATTTTTAAATCACTATCAAACCATAGTTGTCACACATACAATGAGGATATATGTATAAAATGATCATCATCTCAACCCTTATCCATGGATAAAGAGTCTTACAAAAAAAACATTATAAAGTTTTTGGGCACCCTTATGCACCACTGACATTGGTATTACTCTAGAGAGGCCTAAAATCACACATCATTCTCCACTGAGAATGTGATGTCTAGATAGATCAATCTATTTTGGCATTTTCTTTTACCATTATTTCAATAACTTTTTCTCTTGCTAAAATACTTGGAGAGAGGTTTTTTGAGTGATTGTAGATGAGAGAAATTACTTCCTTGACCTAGTTTTTACCTTTTTACTTTTTGTGGATACTATACTAATGACTTTATATGTGACAATGTGATATTTAGGGATATTTATATGCATTTTGCAAGTGTATGAAGTGAGTTATCTAGTGCATTGACTTAGGAGTTCAAGGTTAGAAAATGAGGTAGTGTTTACTTTCTTATATAAGGTTCCATAGATGATTTATCTAAGAAATAATAATCGAGATGAAGTATATGAACCAATAAAAGATAACAATTTGAAAGTAGAGTTAGAGGACATGTAAATAAAAATTCATACAGTTGGGTTAATACTGGATATAAATTCCTAACCAAGTTATATGGTTTTGACTTGGAGTAGGAAATATGCCCCATGAAGTTTGAAGATAGTAAATTGATGTTTTTTAAAAAAAAATTGTATTATATTTATAGAATTTGTTGACATGTCAGTGTGCAATGATAAAAATAAAAACAATGGACTTTGGAAAGTGCTAAGTGGAAATGTTAGAGTAGTTATTATTATAGAAAGAGTGCATACTTAAATACAAAGTCAGCAAAGTGCAAATTACCAATATTGAGTGTCTACGTTTTTCCCTAAATTTAAATATGAATTAAAATTCACATGCTTAAATGAATATATACCTAAGTGTGTAAAAATATTTTTCCTTTTCTTGAATGTTTATTTTGAAGTTGTTTTGTTATTTTTGGTATTGACATGTGCCATGATGAAACATAAAACATAGAGTATAGTTGATATCTGTGATAGATAATTAATTTTAACTCAAGAAAAACATGTAAGATAAGATTTTTGAATTTGTATATATGTGAAGTAAAAATATGTAAACAAGGAAATAATACATTTTTTTCTTATGATATGATTTTTCTTGGATATTTGTATTTCTTGAACTTTATTAAAGGATTAGGGGTGATTAGACCCCAATTTGTGATGAGGAGAAACCAAAGTGTTAGGATCATGAGACATAATACTGAAATGTGTAAAAGAAAAAACAAGAATGAAGTACAAATGTACCCCTGTAAAGGAAGAAGACCATGTACCAAATTTTCTTAGAAAATGTAGTTTCTTCCCCTTTAAGTGTAATAGGAGAGGAAATTATTCACATGAAGTGCTTAATACTTCACTAGTTTCCATAACCCCACCGATTAAACTGTTGAAGATGTATCTAGACCAAAACATTTTATATAGGGACATACAATACAATAGAGAATATATTCCTCCAAAATCTCCCCATATTCCACTCAATTGAGTATGAGTTGAATAAGTGTTGGAATATGCTAAAAATGTGCTAAGAATGTTGAGCTAGGATGGATATCCATGCCCCCAATATTCTTGAAATTCAACACGAAGCTAAGTATAAATTTTAAGAAGGAATGAACACCTGCATGCCCCCTATACTAATATGAAATGATATTATATATATGAAAATTTGCAAAATATTTGTATTCATATTTGAATAAATGAAAATCTTGAAAATATTTCTCAAATTTCCCCTTGTCAGAAATGTGTCGAGGTTAGGACCATACCATATGGTTTTGACCAAAGTGTACAATTTTGAACCTGTGTTAAATTTTACAAAAAAAAATTATGATTGCATTTATAGGTCCATGTACCCTATTTTTACCTATATCTACCCCCAAAATTCTATTTTTTATCTACTAGAAATGTAGAATAAACATGGATAGATGCCTCCTCTTTTGAGGCATGTGTGAAAATCTTGGTGATCATGTGGGTCAAAAGAAATAGATGTGTGCTATTAAAATATACTTATGATGAGATGTGTAGATTACCGAAGAGGTTTGCACCTTGGAAAAATTATACCTATAAAAGGAAAGGTGTTTTGCACATGCTGAAAAAAAAAACAATGTTAGAAATAAACAAAAATTGTAGAAACTAGAGAAACTAGTAGGAAAAATTCATGTAGGATTAAACAAGAAAAACATCAATACATACAATTGAAAAAAATGACATACAAAAGTGTAAAAAATACTTGGATCCTAAAAATATGGGGAACCAATGGTGTCACAAGAAAATCAAGGCCCTTAGGCCAGAAAATAAGATCAATCAAAGGAATACAAAGAGGCATAGAGCTAAAAACATGAGACACCCATGGTGTCAAATAAAATCAAGGAACTTATTCCATAATCAATTAAGAAAACAACCATTAAAAAAACATAACTATGAAGCATGTATAACATCCAAGAGTGTTATATTGTGATAAAAAAATATAGTAATAGAAAAATAGATATGTCCATGCCACAGACGACACATATGTTAGTCTTTTTGGTTTTAAAATAAGTAAGTACACAACGTTTATAATTGATTGTAAATGAGGAAGTGAAAAGAAACTATAATAGAATAATGGAACCTACAAAATGGGAAGGCATTACTACCCCAATGATGAGAATGTAAGGAAGTGAGAGTGATCCTATAATCATGTATCAACTTGTGTGTCCTACATCTAACTCAATATACCTAGTGAAAACATGTATGTATAGAAATAAATAATGTTATCTATGAAACCAAGTTGAGAAACAACATGTGTAATGTAAAGTGATAACAATGCACGTAAGATGCACCTGTCTTGATTTTTTGTTTGTAAATATTTGAATGTTTTTATATTATTTCAATGCATATCTATGTGTAAAATATGGGCAACACAAATGATACTAAGTTTCATCCAAGGTTTCATCATGTGAGGCTTGAAGGCATGGGTGTAGTATGATATCATGGAATATAAATGTTAGAGGGAGGACATGGGACATGGAAAAAGGGAGTAACTTAGGATTTGAATTTGTTTCTATTGTATACAGATCAAAGAGAGGACTATGCTCTATGTCATGGGAGTATGAAGGTATAATATTAATGGGAGTGTGAGATGTACTATGGAATGGTATATTAACATGTTCAATTTGAGAGGGGCGGAGATTATGAAATATTTTTTATCTTTGTATTATCATTGATTGAATTTGAAGATCTAGTAGAATTCTCCCATTCAATAAAATTAGAATTGATAAGATCCTTAATAACATGAAAAATATTTAAGAAGCTATCTGTAGAGTTCCCAACACACTAATAATAATCACAATGGGTATTATCATTATCATTGAACTTCTTGCTTTAAGTTATACTCATATAAACCTTAAATAGTGTAGATAGAGATTTGAGATTGAAATAAAGCAATTATTTCAAGACATTGTGAGGAGGGTGTAACAAATGAATAAATTGACAACACACGAGATGTGATTGCAGCGTGATAGGTTATGAGATGGAATTAGTGGTGTCTTTAGAAGCATTTTTGAAATCATTAGCATTACCTTGGAATGTGGGTTGGATGTAATACTTAATAATATATGGGAAATAAGTATAAGCAACATAATTAAAAGTGGATTTGTCCCATGAAAAAAGATGAAGTGATCAAGGAAGGGAAAATTGCATCCCAGTGGGGGTCAGGGAAAGGTGAGTAGTATGAAACCAAGGTTGCCCAAGAAGTATTTGTAATTAGTATTATTAGGGATAACATATCAAGTGACATGAAATATCTTAGTTCCAAAAATGATGGGTAAAGTGATAGAACAAATAACCTCACAAGGAACGTTGTCAAAACCTATGATGGTAAGACAATAAAGAGAAATATCTTGAACTAAGAAACCAAGAGCATGTACAAGAGAGATAGTGAAAAAATTAACATAATAATTTGTATAAACTAAAACACATTTGATAAATGTTATATTTACAAATAATTATACATAATGTGCAAATATATGTCCAATAATAGATCGAGGAGGAGGTATCATATGATAATTAACATAATGGGAAGATAAATCCTCAGGTAGGAAAAACGATGTACGATTGGTAATAATATTAAGATGAATATGAGTAATATGGAATAACTTGAGGAATGAACTTTTGCATTGAGAGTATCACTCAAGATATTCAAAGAGTGATATAGATGATCCCAACAGGATGCCATGATGACAACAAATAAAAATAAAAATCCTAAAAAATAAGCATCTACCCATATAGAAAACGTAAATAAATTAGAATTTAGATATTAGTCAGCTTGATACAAAATGAAGAGATATTATATTAGGTTAAGGATTTGATCAAAAGTAGTTTCACTAAATTTTTTAACCCTTCTTTAAATTTTCATTCAATTGAATTAGTTTTTAGATTATATTAAAGTTGATTGCATATATTATAAAGACGCTACAATAAAAATAATGACTCAAATTTAGATATTAGATCAAATAAAAATAATTTAACATACATCAATCAACCTAACATGAAATTAAAAAACATTAAAAAAATGTATAGAAGTACATATTTTATTACAAATGATTTGTGGAGAGATACGGGGTTGTGGAATAGTGAACCTAAATTATCCTCAAAACTAGAATTGTGATGGTAAATCCACTGAGAGTGGGACCGTACTAAATAGCTAAGACCATATCATATAATTATAATGAAACTATATGGTAATTTACCTAATCTGATTCATCTTTTCAAACTTCATGTGGTGCTCACCTTATTGTATTTTTATGTCACTCTTAAACCCTATTTATAACACATGCATCAAAGTTATTTGTATGGATTGACCATCATCTCAAACCTTATCTATGGATGAATATTATTACAAAAAATAATTATAAGGGTTATGGGAACCCCCATGCACCACTGACATTGACACTACTTTGAAGAGGCCTTAGAACACATGCCATTCTTCACCTAGCATGTGATTTATAAATAGATCAATCAAATTTAGCATTTTCTTTGAACATGCATCCTTTGAATTGTACTCTTGTTATAATACTTAGAGAGAGGATGTTTGAGTTCTTTTAAATGAAATATATGGATACATTGACATGATTAGTAGATTTATAACTTACGTGGGTACTTCCTTAATGAATTTAGATGTGATAATATGAGATTTATAGAGGTTTGGATTCCTTTGAAATTGTATAAAATAAGTGTTGTATTGCATTTCCTTAGAATTTATAGGTTAGAAAAAGAGGTATTGTTTTCTTTACTATATAGGATTCTGAAGATGATTTATCTAAAAAAGTATTGGGCCTCAGAATATTGGAAAAGTACATGAAGGTGAATGGGAACATGAGACCTATGTAAATAATGGTGTGTGGGTTAAAGGTATGCAGGACATGGTTCTAGAAGGGTTTAGTAAATCCCATGGTGCGTGTGCAAGGTGAAGCAGAGGTTTTGGGACTTAGCCATATTCAGAATTCCTAGCAGAAAATGAGGATAGCATGACCCGACTGCACATGCAGAGTGGATAAGGTGCCAACCTAATATTGTAGTGGTCCAAAAAGGAATATTTAATGTGATAGAAGGCTCTAGAAGGACATCATTCTAGAGAATGGAAAGCTCGGACCTGAGAAAACATGCTCCATTGGAGGATCATGTGGACACTTGGCGACCGGTCTATCACTTCAGGAAGGCATGGCAGTGAGCACAAAAGGTACATATAGATGTGCTTGGGTAGAAGATAGGTGTGCATGAGAGGGTGGATGTATGTGTATGTGCACTGTCAAGAGAGACTGTGTATTTAGTGAGATGGAGTCCTGTAGAAATGGTAGTAGGTTCTGTGGGTTAAGGTTATCATTTGGAGGAAAGTAGGAGTGATGATATATCTCAAGGGATGGGTCTATGAGCATATTATTATGTAAATAGAGGGCATAGTCTAGGTTTCTAATGCACGAGTCTGATCTACATCAGCACATTAACCTGTTATGGCTTTGATGATTGTAATATGGTTACCGAACTAAGATCAATATGTAATTTATGGTTATGTTCTGATATGTGATATTCTTGGGTGTAAAACATCGTGTATATTTCTTATGTTATGGATCAGGTCTATTTTTTACTTGATATTTCCCTTGTTATCTAAATGTATTCATTAATAGAATAACTCATTCGAAGCTCCCAACATGAATATATTAATCTTTACCTTCATTTACACCTAAGTCTCTATCATAAGTAATGAATTCTCAAAAAACTCACATATAAGAGAGGCTCGACACCTACGCATGCCTCGGGTGAGGGCCCAACACCTACTAGGTGAAAGGCCAACATGCATGGGGTTAGAATCTATTCTAGGGCTATGAAAAATGACTACATCTTGGCTCCATTTACGGGACATATTTTCAAATTTGTTATAAAGAATGATGACATACATCTTATTTCCACTGATGTGTGATGATAGAGTGCCTGACCTTGAAGAGTGTTGAAGTATGGTTTAAGAGCATGGTAGATGAGTTTTCTTAAAGATTCATCACTAGAATTGAGTTTGATAGAAACAAATGGGTAGAAGAGAACCTATATCATGAGTTATATGAGACCTTATTTTGTTGTTTTCGAGTAGAGTTTTTATGGGTGGCTCTCAGCATATGCATCTAGGTAGAGCTGGTATTACAGAGCATGTTTATGGACCCAAGACAATTATCATAGGCTACAGGATGTGAATCTAACTTGGACGTGTGTTGTTGATCACTAGTGGAAAGGATTGCTAACCAACTATACCCTAGAATATGTCATTTCTACATATTTATGTCTAAAGGTTGTTGAGTTTGAGTTCTTAAGGGATCCCAGAGGATCATTTTTGCATGTTATTCCTCTAGCAATGAAGATCTTGGTCATCACATTGAGTTTAGAGGCATTTCTTATGGCCGGATAAGCTTCTCTGAGTGTTGGGCAAGGAAGCTAGGGTGGAGGAGGATGGAGGACATTGCGGATGAAAAGGAAAGGGAAGAGAGATGACTCAACAATAGTGAAGCTCATGAAAGGGAGATGGATAAACAGTGCAAGGTTGCATGTGTGATGGATTTATGGAGGCAAATGTTGCAGGAAGGAGTTGAGGTTCACATAGAGGATGTGGAGCCTGAGCAGTCTGTGCTACCCCATCTTGGCAAGCGTGGAAGAGAAGCCCCTTTAACTTCTAATGATATTTCTTTGTGTGGAGAAAGAAGATCTGTCAGCGAGCATCTGAACCCACCTAGTGACCAACCCCTGGCGCTTAGATTTCCAGATCAAGGGAGAAGTATTATTAACCTAGTTGGTATTGGTGGGAGTAAATGATTTGCTCCTAAGAGATATAACTTCTCATTTGGGACATCTATGGCTGAAAAATCAATTCCTGTGTCTTGAGGACTTTTTTGGAAAATTATAAGCACACAAGGTCTTGGAATTGCATATGGGAGTGGTGCAGGATACACATTTGGCAGCAGGGAAATATCATAGACCATTGGCACACAATTTAGTGGGATGTTGGGGACACTAGGCGTGAACACTTCAGGCACATTTCTGGCTATAGGAGGAACCAGTGGATCTGGAGGTATAGGACCAGGTGGATCCAGTGGATCTTGTAGTGGAGGAAATGCCAGAGGGAACTAAGGATTTGGATCAAGAGGGCAAGGGCCTCAGACACCTCCGCAAGTATGTTTTGAGATGTATTTACACTTTCTAGACTATAGAGGTATTGAGGATGTTGTAGAGCATGTGCAAAAGTGTGAGTAGTTGTGGTGAGCAAAGGGGATCACTACCCTGGAGCGAATGGAAAGTTAGTTTGTAAAAACATTACAGGGGCATGCGCATAGTTGGTACCAAAAATATGACCCACACCAAATAGTGGTGGATTACACCGTGCTGAAAAAGGCCTTCCTAGCAGAGTTTCATATCCCTGAGTTCGAGAAGAAGAGCATTAACGCCCTGAAGGAAATCCAACAACAAATGATAGAGAGTGTGCAGGAGTATGACGCATGGTTACAAACTCTCTTGTCAAAACTATCTTATGACATTCAACCTTCCCATCATGCTCAATGGTTTGTTGGGGGGTTAATAACACCATTTAGAAAAACATTATGGAATAAGAATTTCACAGACCCGCACGAGGCCTTGGAGGCTTCCCTATACGCAGAGGTTATAGGAAGCATTGGACTGGTGTTATCCCTTTCCTTTAGGCTCATATTAGTGTAATGGCCAAGTAGTTGGAGAAGCTATCTACAAATTCAGTGCATGAGACTCGTAGTGGTCTTTGGTGCAAAATTTGTGAAGCGAAGGGGCATACAAAGGACAATTACGCTTGGAAATCGGTACGTGCCATGATAGTAGACTGTGAGATCTGCCATGGGGATCATGATGCAAGTAGCTTTTCTCTAATTCAACGCATGATCTATAAGAATCTGTCATGTTATTGCAAGATTTGTAGCTCTACGACTCATGACACCAATGATTGTAGATTAATTAACCAAATTCATGATGTCATTGATCTTGGTGTGCACCAGACCAGTCTTGTAAGTAGTTCTAAGGATGATGATTACCACTATGAAGGGTGTGCAGATGGAGGAGCGCATGGAAGAGGTTTTCGCAGAGGATTTCATGGTTGTGGCAACCTTGGGGGAAGAAGTGAGATCCCAAAAGGAACCTGTTATAACTATGGGTCTACAGAGCATTATAAGTATGAGTGTCTTGATCTGTTATAGTTCTCATGGTGCGGAAAGAAACATAGGTACAGAGAGTGCCCTGAGTTGTTTGAGCACATGAGCTAGCAGCATTGGAAAGAAAAAGATGCTAGGATGGTGAGCATAAAGAAGGCAGATTCACAATGGATGCCACAAGTGATGCATGAGTTAAGATTAGAACCTATACTGGTGTCGAACCGAGCAGAAGGCTACATGCACTATGGAAATACAGAAGCAAAGAACCCTTGTTACAAGAGAATAAGTGGTACATGGGAAGTATCCAGAAATTTCTCATAAGAAAGAAGTGTCTCAAGAGACCATGGCTGTAATTCAGAGTTTACAAGGAGAGATCCAGTGTCTAAATGAGCAGTCAAGGTAGTTGGAGGAAAGAAAGGATATTGAGGCTCCACAAAAGGATTTGTATGAGGTTCAAAAAAGTATGTAATATGTTGAGGCAAGAGAATATTATTTCCTTGTTAGGAGAATGGCTACAGGATAAGGTACCATGCTTAGGAGGAGAGTAGGAAAGGAAGGTTTTGTATGCCAACATTCCCCCTCAAATCCTTGACTATGACAAGGAAATCACATTAAATGCAGTTGTTGATAGGTGGCTTCTGAGTAATATCCTCATTAACATAGGAGCAGAGGTCAATGTTCTCACCATAGATGTCTGGCATCAAATGGGAAGGCCCACATTACAACCATCTTCGAATGTGTTGTATATGGAAAACAAGACAAAGGAAATGCTCATTGGATTCCTGAAGGATGCAGTTATCACTATTCAAGGGAAAAAATTCACTAGATACTTTGATTTTTTTGCATTAGCTGAAGCGGATAAATTTCCAGCATTACTTGGGTGCCCTTGGTGTTACAAGAACAATGTTGACCTGCGATTTAACAAGGGATACATAATTTTTGAAAACAAGGAGGAATGGGTCATCATCCCTTTGACAGATGGTAAGTCAGCACCCTATATTGATCCCTTGAGAGAAGAAGTCCTTGATAGAATCTATGTGTGCTCCATCAGAGAACCTGAGATAATCCATCTGATAGGAGGATTTATCCAATTTGAAGATGCTAAGTCTATGAGTGATACAACTAACATTGCATGTGGCAACTGGGAACACGTGACTTATGAGATGATTAGATGAAATTTGAGAGGATTTTTAACAAGAGTAACAAGGGCATGCTCAGTCAAGTGCCTAGGAGGGAAGAAGTTTCCAAATTACTTTGGGGGAGCCAACCCTAAAATTGTCTTATAGGAGATGGATTCCCAGTGGAGGATTGAAGATGAAAGAAGAGGGATAATCAACTATAACCTGCTCAGGACTACAACACATTGGTGAGATACACATCATGAGAAGCTTCTAGAATGGCGTGAGGTGAGAATCACATTCTATGTTAGGTTATCTAGGAGAAACATGCCCACGGTTATAAAAGACTACCATGGCAAGGAACCCGCCTCATTTCATATCCAAACTTGTGAGAAGGCATGAATAGGAGGCACACAATCTTTACCACCTTCATTATGGGTGCATAAGCTATATTTCACTTTAAAAGGTTGTGTGTACACATGGTATATTCATTCAAAGACACGCCATCAGACAAGAAGTTGACAGGAGTTAACGAATGATCTCATCCAAGATTTTGAGTATTGGAGTACAAAGCTATCAGTGGATAAGGCATTGTATATTTTCAAGTGCCTTATAATGGGGGATAGTACAATGGTAGAAGGTAGCTTACTAGAATTTCTAGGTGAACCTGGTTTGGAGGTTTGTTTCGATGAAGAGGAACATAAGAAATACAGCTTGAGCACGCATGCATGGAGAAGGAAAAAGGAAAAATGGTCTATGTGATCGACGATGAGGAAATGGAGAGCCTGGATGTTAACCATTCTAAAGATATGCACCAGGTCATAGATAGTGTTGATGAGAAAGCACACACCTACCATGAAACCTTAAAAAAAATGAAGGTTAACATTGGTTCGGAGGCAAAACCTAAGGAAGCTATCATCAGAGATTATTGGTCATAGAGATTAGTTTCAAAGATCATTGATCTATAGCATGAGTTCCAGTATTTATTCCCATGTAGATACCATGAGCTCAAAGACATCCACCATTCCTTGGGGGATATGAGAATCAACTTGAAGGAAGGCGTGCACCCCGATTTGGAAGAGACCCTATCGAATGAATCCAAACTTACACGTACGGGTTAAGGAGGAGACAGATAAGATGATCGCTTTAGGCATCATTGAGGTTTTGGAGGAATCAAAGTGGATAAGTCCAATAGTCATCAGTATCAAGAAGGATGGAAGGATAAGGATCTATGTTAACTACAAGGACCTGAATGCAGTGTGTGTCATTGATCCTTTTCCAACCCCCTTCACTGAAGAAATTATGGAAGGAGTATCCGGGCGCGAGGTCTAATCTTTCACATATGGGTTCTCAGGGTATCACCAAGTCAGGATTGCAAAGGAAGACCAAAAAAGACAAATTTCACCACTGAGTGGGGAGGCTTTGCCTACATGGTTATGCCTTTTAGACTGAAAAATGTGCCTGTTGTGTTCTCACGCATCATGGTACAGGCATTCCAGGACTTCATCCATAAATTTCTTAGGTCTACTTGGATGAATGGACTATGTATGTGATAGTAAAAGACCACTATGACAACTTGAGACTGATGTTTGAAAGATGTCGGCAGTTGATGATATACCTCAACATTAAGAAATGTGTCTTTGCTTCTCCATTTGGAACACTAATGGGGCATATTATATGTAAGGAAGGTTTTTTGGTGGATCCTACCAAAGTTGTTATTATAGGATTGGGAGAACCTACTAGTAAAAGTGTAGTGCGTGGATTCCTTAGGCATATGGGGTACTACAGAAAATTTATTAAAGGATATGCCAAGATCACCGCACCCTTGGAGGAATTTCTAAAGCACGAAAGTGCTTTTCATTGGGGAGAGGCACAACAAAAGGCATTCAAAAATTTAATGGATAGGCTTGTTACTATTCCCATAATACGTTTTCCTTCTTGGGATAAGCCTTTCCATGTCCATGTTGATGCCTCAGGAACATCCATTGGATCAATACTAGCACAACCTGGTGAGGGGATTGTGGATCAGCCATTGTGTTTTGCAAGTAGGAATTTGACACCAGCAAATCAGAATTACACAACTACTGAGTGTGAAGAACTGTCTATGATCTATACACTGCATAAGTTCAGGAAGTATCTGTTGGCATCACATTTCATCTTCTACACAAACCACATGACATTGAAATCCTTGGTAAATAAGCTAGTTTTCTAAGGGTGCATCTGTCGATGGGTCTTGTTATTCCAAGAATTTGAGTTCATAGTGGTTATAAAACCAGGCAAGAGCAATTCAAGACCTGACCACTTATCAAGGATTGACTCAGGAGAGGATGCACAGAGCATTGAGGATACCATGCAAGACACACAACTATTTAGGTTACAGCGGTGCACCCTCAGACTTGGAGGATATTGCAGTGTTTCTAAAAATAGGTTTGGTGCTAGAAGGGATGAAGGCCTTAAGAGGAAGCAATTAGTTATCTACGCCGCGCCTTACATGTTGATTAGTGGATATTTTTACAAGCTATATCGCGATGATTTTCTGTGCTAATGCATATTGGAACATGAGCATTTAGTGATTATGGAGGAAGCCCATGGTGGGATTGTATGAGGACACTATATAGGAAATGCCACTGTGTAAAAGATTCTAATGGTAGGGCTTTAGTGGGAAATCATCTAATAGGACTATATTGAGTTTTGTAAGGCCTGTAACCATTTTCAGTGCCTTGGAAAACCTGGAAGAAGGGATGAGATGCCTTTGAGACCTATAACCAGTGCTGAGCCATTTGAAAAATGGGAAATTGCCTTTGTAGGGTCAATTACACCTGTTGTATGAAGGATTGGTTCACGCTACATCATTACTTACACTGATTACTTGACAAGATGGGAAAAGGTAGTGCCTATAAAGGATTTCAATGCAGCAACAACTGCTAGATTTTTATGGGAGAACATAATCAAACAGGTATGGATGTCCCTTAAGCTTGACTAGCAATAGGGGTACACATTTTCTGAATGAAACGGTTAGAATTCTGTTAGTAGAATTTATGGTGACCCATCACAACACTACTCCTTATCATCCCTAAGAAAATGGAACCGCAAAAGAATTTAACAAGATAATGAGTCACACATTGACCAAAATTTACAATGTGGGTAGACATGATTGGGATGACAAAGTTTCAGCTATTCTATGGGCATATAAGACAACCTACAAGAGGTTGAATAAGGCCACACCGTTTCAATTGGTGTTTGGTGTGGAGGCTATTTTTCCAGTTGAATTTATGTTACCATCACTGCGTATAGCGCGTGCAGGAGGTTTGGCTGAACAACAAGCACTTGAGGAATGAATTGACAAGTTAATGCAGTTAGACGAGAGGTGATGAATTTCTAAATAGAGTCAGAAGACTGAAAAGGATAGAAAAAAGGCATAGCATGATAGTCATATCAAGAACAAACAGTTCGATGTTGGGAAAATGGTTTTATTGTATGATTCCAAGTTTCTGCACCACCAAGGAAAGTTGAAAGTCCATTGGTTGGGCCCTTTCATCATCTCATACATCCTTGATTTGGGCACATGTCAGTTACAAGTGTTGGATGGGACAAAGTTACCTGGCAATTTCAATGGGAGTATGTTGAATCCCTACTATAAATAAGTCTTCCGTGTGTTTGTAAATAATTTTGTATTGCCAATTAGTTTAGGATTTCCATTTTTACATTTCCTTTCCTTGTGTTTCCCTTTCTCATTTCTTGTTCCTTTATATTTGTTCTGTTTTGCACCTAGTGCACTGGTAACCACTTATTACTTTCAAAAGGTTTAGTATGTGCAGAGGACCACACATACATTTTAGTGTGGGGTGGAGTAGTGTAAAGTAAGGAAGAAGCTCGCAGTAGTTATGTTAAATGGCCCGATTGAAGGTTGAAAAGCACGTAAAGTTGAGAAAAGCACATGGGGAAAAGGTGGATGTAAGGATGGTTGGTGTCAAGGATAGTTTAACAAAGACCACGTATATAGAAGGAAAAGTGTAGGAAAAATATGAGGTAGGAAAAGGTAGAAATCGGGTTAAGGACAGAAGAAGTGCCTTCGGCGCTAGGGATGCACGCGTAAGAGTATTCCGTTAGTTTGGATTTTTTTACGTTCCTGAAGGTTGTAAGAGGTTTCACATAGGATTGGTTGCGTGGGTAATGGAACTTAAGGTTAGATTTACTAGAAAAAATTTCATTTAATGCTAAGTGCATTGGTAGGTGGTATAACATTTATTGTTGGAAAAGAGAAAAAGCTATAAGTATGAAATCGGGCACATCATTGTTTACCTTGTTATTACGAGATTGAAGAGCTCTTGCGAACTAGGGCATCCATGAAGAGATATTTTTGTGAAGAAAGAATCATAAGAGATCTAAGTGCATGAATAGGTTTGATCTGAAAACCAAGTGGAAAGAGTACACGGGTGTAGGAAAGGAGGTTTCAGAGGAATACGTTGTCTTGTGGAAGAGTGTTTCCAAGTTAGGGTTCTGTAAGCTAGGGAACATGAGTAGAAGGATTCTTTCATGGAGTTGAGCTATAGGATTGAGAAGAGATAGGAAGCAGAGCAATGAAGATAAGTTTAGGGTTTTTCTGACAAATAAAAATGGCACCAAAGAAGGCGAATGTCTAACCGAAGAAGAAGGGCAAGGGAAAACAAACTGCCGCAACAAGTTTTAATGAAGAGTGGTATGTGGAAATGTAGTACCCAAATGGAGTTTTGAAAGGGAAATAATGGTTTCACACATTAGGAAAATGGCCGTGAGAAACTACAATCACCGCACAAGTATAATAGAGAAGGAGATGGCATTGGAACTTGTTCATCCAACGAATAAGAGGACACCAGAGGGGATGTCGATCTACAATGATGAAGTGAAGGTGAATTTGGGTAAGGCTGGGTTACTGTAACTGTATGATTTTTCCTATTTTGAAAAGCATGAGTGATTATCCCAGTGGTTGATGTTGCACGTGCACAAGGACCACTTCTATTTTGTATGCCATAAAATGTGCATAACCTGTCATCTTATATCAAAGTTTATGGGCTTGGTCTGCGAAGGAGCTCCATTGATGATGAATTGGAGGATAAGGATGCCATAAAGGAGAAAGTGGAGGCATATGACTACAAGAAGGGTTCACGTTACTTAGATATCATGGATATCCCTGAACCTGTCATGAGGATGGTTGTGCGTTTGGTCACCAAGATGAATGGTCAAGAGTGGTGGACCCAAGTAAACAATTCATGGTTGAATGTATGTTGGAAGATCTCGTCGGGAACCATCTACAACTGGTCTGCCTACATTACAGATGTGATTATTAGCAGCACATAGGAAAGAGAGAAAGATAATGTTTGGAAACATTCTCCTCACCATAGTCTTCTCATGAATTGGAGTTCCCGATGGTCTAGAGAAGTTTTTATGGGAATATCCTGAAGAAGATCCCTCACACCACAAAGAGATTTGAGAATTATACATGTGATACCATGACAACTGCCCACAAGGCACATTTGGAAAAATGGTACAAGCGCAAATGCGCATGCGTATTTGGGTGAAGAGTGGAGGATAACTGAGCAGCTACCAATGTTGATGGATGGAGAGGCTTAGTTTTTCTATGTATCATCACTTCTGCATTGGAAGATTCAATTTGACAGATGAGACTAAGAGTCCATGGTGTAAATTTCCATTTTCCTTCACCGCGCAATACTTCCAAGCAAGGTTAAACCATTTCAAAGAATCCAAGAGACTAAGGTTTGACCTTAGTGAAGTAGATCAAGACCATAGAGAGCTATGCAGAAAGCTGGTTTACCCCAAGAAGCACGCATATGTGGAGATATATGTCTCCCACGAGATACAAATGATGAAACCACTAACTTTGTCAATTGCTATAAGGGCTGCAACAAAAATATACCTTCGTATCAGGACAAAATTTGAGAAGGGTGCATACTTAGAAAATGATGAAACCATCCCCGAGGACCCCACTTGGAAGAAAGAATCCTGATGCCAAAGGAAGAGGGAAAGTGAAGAGGTGCAGGAGAAGAATGCACCAAGTGTTCAAGCTACGCAACCAGATAAGCATGATCCGGAAGTCAAGCATTAATCCCAGTACTTACGTACGTGGAGAAAGAAGCCCCCAATGAGAGGAAAAGACTCTAGAGGAAGAAGAATCTAGAGCACGAAGAGATTATCCACCCAAGAGGAATTCACCAGAGGGAAAGAGTTGTTTGTGGAAGAATAAGAAAAATAAGGATCTCCTATATTGGAGTCACCAGTTAGGAAGAAGCAGAAGGTGGATAGAAGAAAAAGACTTGAAGGATACATAGAGCTTGGAGGCCTATAGAGGTGAGAGAGACGATGATGATGAAGATGAACCAGGAGGCAAGGACCATCTTGTCTATGAGGTTCATGAATTAGAGGAGGAAGGAGAGGAAGAGGAAATTGAATACATCTTTGCCAGAAGGGAGGATAACAAGGAAGAAGAAGACACTCAAGACATAGGGGTAAGTGAGGAAGTTACAAAAGGAAAGATCAGAGGACCCCAAGCCTCACCAAGGAACAAAAATGAAGAAGTGTCTGGAGAAGAGAAGTAGTAGGATCATCAAGGACTTTAGTGGAACATAGAGGTAGAACACAATGCAAATGAAGTGTTGAAGGAGATAGAGGAGGAGGAAAGCATCAGAAAAGGAATATGGTAGCATGGGTGGAGACCCAGTTTGGTTGTGAGCTTTCCAAAGGCTGCGCAAATAGGTGAGAAGAGAATAGTAGTAGACATCATAGGGCAGGGAATGGGTTACATAAATGATCAAAGTAAGGTGTTACACATGCACTTCCAGAGCACCATGCCAACAGAACAACTCCTGGACATGGCGCTCATTTGATGTAGGAAGGCATGAATACCCACAGACTAGGAAAATGATATCTTGGGCATTTTAGTCCCACATCGATGAACCTGAGTTCAAAGTAAGCCAAGGGGCAGTAATGAAGGTGCTAGAGATCAAAAGGTGATAACCCCTTGGTAAATTCTTGACATTTTTCAGATGAGAAATTTATGTAATGCACTGAACAAAGTTTCAGTTGAAGTGGAGGCCAAAATTTTTTGGAAGGAATGATAGAGTGACAGTTATCTAGAAGTAGGAATTGGAGAAGAGGTTAGGAGGAGCTTCTAGAGAAAAGAAAGGATCTGAAGTTAAGAAGATTTGATCAATTAGTCAATGCTAGCTAAGGTGATGAATAAAAGAGGAGAAGGTCAAGGGTGCACAAAGTATATAAGAAAATAGAGATGATTACAGATGTTATTGTCTTAAAGCATCCCAATCTAATGCCACCTGAGAAAAAATATGAATCAACCTTATAATGCCTAGAGGATTTAACATGCATCCTCACAATAGAAAGGTGGCCACTAGCCTTGGAGATCCTATAGAGGAGGCAATGGAGTGCACAAAGAAAAGGAGGAGAAGCTGAAGGTTGTAGAGCCATTGTTTCTCTAGTATAAGAAAATCCTCGTCGATGTAAAATTCACTCTGCACAAGTTGTTGAGGCCGCTTATGATAATTGCACTGATAGAGATAGAGTAGCAAACATTTTGGTTGCTACACATGAAGTGAAAACTTAAGGAATTCCAAGAGAATAATAAAGGGGAATAGAGTGGAACGTGGGATAAATTTTAGCCAAGGTGGAGAAGAAAGTCAGAAGCTATTGAGACCTTGCATGGACTCGATCAAGAACCGGATGAAGGAGTTATATCCCTAGGATCACTCGTAGAATGGATGCACTCGAGGACCTTGGAAAAATAATTAGAGGGTATTCGTTAAGACAATGAGTGCCCAAGGCAGAAGAAGCTAAGTTTTGAGGAGGTGAGTGCCCTAGTAGGTGACCTATTGTCAATAAGCACAGAGTGAGAGTAGATGCCTGGGAATAAGTTCGAGGTAGGTATATTGGAAATGATTTCCCTCTCCTCCTTCAGCAATAAATAAATTCCCCAGTTCTGTGATTCTTCCCCATCTTTAATGTCTTCATTCCTCATTCTTTATTCCCCAACTATTCAATTCCACCATTCTTTATTCTTTGAGGAAGATGTTCCCAAGGATGGAGAACAAGCTTAGTGTGGGGTGATTGTTGGGCCCCTAGAATATTGACCAAGTACAAGAAGGTGGGTGGGCGCATGGAGACCTATGTAAAGGGTGCGTGGGGCAGAAGTGCATGTAAGATAGGGATTTTAGAAGGGTTTAGTAAAATCCATGGTGCAAGTGCACCTGACAAGGTAAAGTAGGTTTTGGGACTTAGCCATATTTGGCGTATCCAAGACAGCACATGAGAAAAATGCATGACACAAATAAGCATGCAGAATGGATAAGGTGCCATCCTAGAAACTTGGTGGTTAAGAGAAGGAATATACCATACAATGGAATATTCTAGAAAGTCACCGTAACAGAGAGTGTGAAGAGGTCTTAGAATGAGAAGAATCATGCTCCCATTAGAGCACCACCTTGGACACTTGGAAACATAATCTGTTACTCTTGTGAAAGGCTTGGCGGTGGGCAATATAGCTATGGATATAGAGATTCTCTGGTAGAATACAGGGCATGACACTAGAGGAATAGATATAAAGAGATGAAGATACGAAGCTCTATGCAGGAATGAAAATGAAGAGATCCATAAGAGAGTTGAGGTTCTCATCTAAAGGACTATAGGAATAGAAGCTTGTACTAGAGGGGATGGGATTGTAACATTTTTTTGTTGTATCATGCGAGGGCCCATGGTCTAGGGTTTCTGATGCATAAGTATTGATATGTATTACCATATGGCCTATGTGATTGCTTGAGTTAATGTAATATGGTTACTGAACTTTGTTTAATATGAATATAATATGTGGTTCCAGTTCTACGTACATGGTTATATGTGTATTTCATATAAGTGGGTGTGAGTCCTTGTGTATTTATTCCTTCCTAGTTATGGATTCAGATCTATGTTATTCATATAATGCTTTCTCTGGTTATATTAATGGGTATACATTGGTCTATAATACCTCATATCTAAGCTCTTAGAATGAATGCATGGTTCCCTTACCAATATGTTTTACATCTAAGCTTCTGTCGTATTGATCAATGTATTCTCACACAGACTCACATAAAGGATGGGACTCGGCACTTGTGCGTACCTTGGGTGAGTTCCCAACACCCGCAAGGTGATAGGTCAACGCGCATGGGATTTCCTTGACTGTTATTGATAAGGAAATAAAAATGACTACAAAGTCCCAACTCCTGCGTGCTCAAAAAGGGTCCAGTTATCCTTAAATCCATGTGTTGGTATCAATATCTATTAAGCAGATGTAGACAGTATGTACCCTTGTAATTTTTCTAAAACCCCACCCTTCTATATGTCCTTGAGGACATCATGCAAACACCTTGTGCAAAATTTCATACATTGACTCACGTGCTAGGTAATTTTTTCATGCCTAAAGAAAGATAGATGATGTCTTCAGGTATCATAGCTTTAAACTCTTTGTATCCAAAGGATTGGTCAAACCTACAACCTAAAATGCAACTTTCAATTATTCATAACTACTAAGGAATCAAACATAGGATCCTTGATTTAACACCTCCATGCATGTCCAACTCCCGACCATGTATGGGTCAAAGTTTAGGTGTCAATGAAATGACCTACCCCCTATGTTTTGAAATAGTGCATGGGTGGAAGTCAGACATTGTACTTCCAAATTAGGTGGCTACTTTGAATGTCTGAGACTGGTCCCATATGTTACTCAAGTACAAGGTACGATATTTTTTTTTGCACATACAAAACAACGAAGGAGCCAATGATTTTCAATTATAATGTTGAGTAATATTACAGAGTCCCCTCTCCAAAATAATTGCCTAATCTAAGAAGATGTTAGTTTCGTACAACAATGAAGAGCAGACCCCTTATCCCTTATGTACCTTAAAATATTACTAGATGAGTGGGTAGAAAGGAACCATAAGTTTGATCCATAGTGCTGAAGAGCTTTCCACATAATTTTGAACTAATCTGGGCATGGGGCATAAATGCATCCTTGAACAAGAATTTGTTATGTCAACGTCGCACTTGAAGAAAAATGAATAAATCTATGAGTGTGTGGAAGTTATACTTTGATGGATCACAGAAGACCCTGTAGTAATGACAGAGGTTCCTAGGCAGTTGTATGACTCACTTCTGAGCACTGGTGACTACACGTGAGAATTACAAATCTTCACACACATGTCTGCAGTTTACACGCTCTAACAATGTAGTAGAATATGTAGCATTGGTGCTTGGCCTTCGCATTTCTAAGAAGACAAGGATTAGGGAACTACAGATTTTTGGGGAGACATCATTGGTTATCTATAAGGTCACAAAAAAGTAGTGCAACAAATAATAAGCATTCTCAAGCTTATAAACATATATTTTAGGTTGATGTTTCTTGAGGCATCTAGTGTGATTGCGTAACATTAAATCCTATGTTGAGTGTGGTGATTCGTGCAATATGAGACAAGGAAGCTAATCAGAGAAGCCGCACTTGGTTCCTCAATTCTCCTCTACTAAGGAATTTATTAAAGGGAACACACAAGCTATGTCTAAGTGCATGGTGAAGCTAGGCTAAACCAAATATAACCATGCCAAGGAGTACAAAGTTGAGAAAAGGGAAAAACAGCACAATCCTACACGTGTAGACGGTCAAGTTTATCCAGAGAATGAGAATGTTGAACATCTCTCAAAACTGCCATGGATGCAAGATGACTTGCATGCAATGGGAAGGATGGTGACTAGATTGCATCACAGCTACCCAAGGATAGATTTCACACAGAAGATGTCCCAAAACTCCATGAACATAGCTCCAGACCTGCAATGGTAACCTTAGAACATGCACAAATTTTTATTCCTGCAATGATGAGAGGCAAAAAGAGGTGAAGCAAAAGAACGATATTGAGGGCATGGACAGAAGGCATCACAAAACACGTTTTTTGTTGCTAGTCAGAAGTTATGCATGGAAAGGAGTTTTTTTCTCAATAAATCGTTATGCACATGATGCAAAAATATGCCATTATAGAGCAAGGGTCAGGAGGTACAATAATATCCATTTTCTAACCCTGGGAGTATGAAGACCTCAGGGAGGTTTTGATAGCAGAAAAGATGTTTCTCAACACTTGTAATAATGAGCCAAATCTGGCTCCTTAGCAATGCAAGGGTCGAGCCAATGAAAGAGAAAAGACCATATCAATCCAAGGATAGTAGCCCATTAATCCTTGACTGCAAACACATTAAATCAGCATTGAGGACCTGACAAATCCATACCCTATCGTCTAATTAACCATAATCTACTTGAGGTCACGAGTGCTAGTTCCAGTCTGCATAAGAACAATGGTGTGAAATCAGGAAATGTCATTGATTTAAGGGATCTAAACAATGCGTCCCTCAAGGAACCGTTATCCTGAGCCTTTTATGGAGCAGATCTCTACATGTAGTGGCTGAACGCAGAGATTCTCTATGATGGATGGACCATTCAGAAATCCTATATAGAAATTTTGGTCAAGCTTTCCAGAGGATCAATTCAAGACTACGTTTACAACCAAGTCCAAGAACATATGCATACAAGAAGATTTTATTGTTGTGGCAAATCAGCAGACCCCTAGGATACAAATCAAGGTTCTAAGTTGATGTTTAGGGCATCCAGTGTGATTACCGCAACATCTGAAACTTCTCTGACAAGTGTGGGGCACTTGCATTGGCCACGTGAGAGGAATCTCCTCCACCTTAGAGGCTGGGTTTCCCTTTGAAACTCCTCTGAATGTTTTATCTACTATTTGCATAACTACAGAGGTTCCAGATCCTAATTTATCCCCGCGTTGCAAGGAGACTTGGGATAAGAAATGAAAAAATGAAAAATAAACTTGATTGACAAGGGTGATACACCAAAGGAGTGTTGAGCACTTATTACCTTTTAGCAAATTGACACAAATTAGAAATTTGCCACATAAAACATCTATGCATAGGTCCTCCCCGAGCTATAAACCTCCCTACTGAAATGAAGTAAACAACACATACAAAGGACTGAAAGTCTATTGGCACAGAGCCGACGCATTGTGATTTCGCAACATCAAAATCCTCGTATTCCAACACCATCAGAGGTAGAAAAACCTCACCCAATCTCCTGAAAGGTCTGATACTTGCCAAAATCACTTTTTGAAACGTGAAAACAGAAGCTTGATTGTGTAAAAAAAGTGTTCCCCTTTGAAAAATCGCAGCCAAATCTAGCATCCCTACAGTGCATGGATCGAACCCAGGAGAGAGAAAACATGGGAGAAATTCATGGGAGCCATTCGGGCTTCATTGACCAAAATGCGGTAAAAACAGCATGGGTGACATAACCAAACCCATCCCATGGCATTTTTGACCATGCTAGAGAAGAATCGTGACCCATTTTGCGTTAAAATTGGTTGTCCCAACGTCAGTTCTGTCCATGGGCGCACTACCAGAGTAATTTTTTGATTTTATCCCTCCAAATGAACCAAAATTCAAAATTGACTATGGAATCGATGTAGGGAATTTTACCAGCTTTCCATCGCGTCCTAAAGAACGTGAAAATCTGAGCTCTGGATCTGCAAATTTATGGCCATTTGAAGATTTAGGGCAAAAACAAGCCCAAAACGGATCGACGGGAAAAAATTTTGAATTTTACCTCTTTTTTGCATTTGGAATTTTTTTTTCAAAAATCCCTGTGCTTCACCACCTCCTGGGACACATGGTAGCTTCCTATTGGCTGCGGGCTTCCAAGGGGAAAATTTCCCACAGAAACTCCACCGAGCCATAACTTGAAAAATATTCACCCCTTTTTAGAACTTTCTCTTTTCTTCTTAGACAAGAGAGTTAGAAAAAAGCCGAGGGGGACCCCAGAAACATGATTTTTTGCCTTGAATCAGTCTATCTACCTAGGACTTAAATATTCTGATGCATGTTATCAAATTTACCCTGCGGGTGAATTTTGGATAACAATTTGGTGACTCAACGGGGGTACCTGCCTGCTAGGTAGAAGATACTAGTTGCCTGAAGCAGTCCATTGGGCATGGAGTCATCAGATATTCTGTTTAGAACCCTAACTGACTTAGAATGTGTAAGGAGGAAGATGGAATATCACCTGATGGGAGCAAGGACTACAAAACATCTCCATGGACAGCAAGTTGTGCCAAATCACTTAGGGAAAACAAAACTAACCTACAGCAAAACAATGTGCACAAGCACTTGGAGGAATGAAAATCTAATCTAATATTTACAAGGTAGTGAATTTCCCTCTAGAAGAAACACTTGAGATAGATTCCATTTACTGGAATCTTCAGTTCTTCACCATCCAATGGGGCCAATTGGAAAGCATTGTTGTTCTTGCACTTCGTGACCATGTATGGGCCACTCTAAATGGAATAAAATTTTGAATGATTTCCTGGTTTTTCTCTATCCACATCCCATTTCAACACTAGATCTCCAACCTAAAAAGATCTATACTTGGCCTTCCTATCAAAGGTCTTTTTGATCGAACTTGATCCTTTTCCATTGCTTGGGATGCCTGATTTCTGATCTCTTGCAGCTCCATCAACTCTACATACCTCACCTCCATGGGCTCAAACTCTAGCAACTCTAGCTGCTTCATGAGTTTCAATGTTGGCAACTCAAGTGACATGGGCAAGATTAACTCTCTTCCATAGAAAAGTTTGAATGGAGAGTTACCTGTGGATCTTTTGGGAGCTATCCTATCATCCCATAAAGCTGACTTCAGTTTGGTATGCCAAGACCTCTAATTCTCGTCAAGAGTCCTCCTAATGATTCTCAACAAGTTCTTGTTTGTAGACTCGGCCTGGCCATTACCTTGAGGGTAATAGTTTGATGAAGTGCTTAGGTAGATACCGTTCTTGACAGCCCACTCAGTCACCTTAGATCCAATGAATGCTAATGCATTATTTGAGATTATTGTAGCAGGTACACCAAATCTGGTTGTTATCCCCTTCATAAAGGTCTAAGATGCTAGACTCATTTGCCTCTTTGAGTGCTACTATTTCTGTCCATTTGGTGAAATAGTCCGTGGCTGTCAAAATCCATTTGTGCCCTTGGCTTGAATTGGGATTGATGACTCCAATGAAGTCCAAACCCCATTGCATGAATGGCTGGTCAACTGAGATTGGATGTAATGGAAGGGTAGCAAGTCTCTCTTTTCCTGTGAAGAATGTACAATTCTTACACCTCTTGATCCATGCATAGCAATCACTGAATATTTTAGGCCAATAATAACCAGCCTTCATGATTTTTAGAGCTGTCACTCTTGGTGCAAAATGACCACCAGCTGGTCCACCATTGAACTCTTCTAACACCCTTTGAATCTAATTTGTGTTAATGCACCTCAGCATCACTCCATTCACATCTTTCTTGAACAAAACTCCATCAACAATGGCATACGAAATAGCCTGCAATCTGAAGTGTCTCCTTTGGGTCTTGTTCATCTCCGGAGGGCATAGGCCTGTGCCTAAGAAGCGTATAATACCTTGGGTCCAGCAAGGAGTGAGGGCAACATTGTATTCTTCTTGATTGCCACTTGGCTCATGGCTGTCCTGGACTGTCAAAACAGCCTCTTCTTCATTGCATACTTCTTTTTGTTTCCCCAAAACTAGCTGCTCACACAATCCTTTCCCTTTTACCAGCTTGGTGATATTGATCTCAATGTTATACTCCATGACATGGGTGATCCAACCTGCCCTTTTCTCATTCAAATCCTTGTTGAGGAGGAAGTCCTTAACCCCAACATGTGAGACCAGCAACTGGACCTTGTTGTTTGAGACTAAATGCTTGAATTTATTCAAGCTTCTGATTACTGCAAGTACATGCTTCTCAATAAAAGAGTACCTCACCTCATAGTCATCTAGGCTCTAGCTGAAGAAGGCAATTGGTTGCTCATCATTATCCTTGTTCTACTATACCAAAATGGCAGAAATAGTGTCATTACCTCCAAATGCATAGAGGATGAAATCCTTGGAGAAGTATGGGTTGATGAGAGTTGGTGCTTTAGAGATGGCTTCTTTGATTGCTTCAAAACTCCCCTTGCCTTCTGTTTCCCACTTGAAATCCATGCTCTTCTTTAACATTTTGGTGATGGGCTTGACAAGGGTTGTAAAATCTGGGACAAACCTCTGAACAAAGTTTATCCTTCCCAAGAAACTCTGAAGGGTTTTCTTGTGGCTTGGCAATGGTAGTGCTCTTATGGCTTCAACCCTTTCTGGATCAATTGCTAATCCTTTTTTGGAGACAATATGGCCAAGGATCTTCCCTTCATGTGTAAGAAAGATACACTTCTTAGGATTCAAAGACATTCCAAATATCCTACACCCCGTGAAGACTTGTCTCAAATGAGAGAGGTGGTCTGCTACATTTTTGGAAAAAACAGTGATATCATCAAGGTAAATTAGCACCACGTTGTTAATCAAACCTTTGAATGCCATGTCCATTGCCCTTTGGAAGGTAACACCAGCGTTGGACAACCCAAATGGCATTCTCCTGTATGAAAAAGTTCCCCATTTGGTTGTGAAGGCTGTCTTGAACTGGTCCTCCTCCTTCACCATAATGTGATTGTAGCTTGAGTAGCCATCAAGTAGTGAAAACCTCTCGGAGCCAGCCACAACTTGCAAGATTTTCTCCATGGAATGGAGTGGGTAATGGTCCTTGAGAGAGGCTCTATTCAAGTCTCTGAAGTCAACACACAATCTGATCTCTCCACTCTTCTTTCTGACTGGGACTAAGTTGGCAACCCAACTAGAATGCTTGATTAGGAATATGATCCGTGACTCAATCAGCTTGTCCAATTCTTTCCTCATGAGAGGCTCCATGTGTGGATTGACCGGTCTTTGTTTCTACCTGACAGGGTTAGTATGCTGAGCTAAGTTGGGATTGAAACCTTTCAATTCTTCATAGCTCCAAGCAAACACATCAGGGAACTCTTGACACAGTTGTATGAACTCATACCTTTCTTGTTCAATTGTCATCCTTCCAATTTGCAATGGTTTGTTCTCTTCTACCAAGATGGGTACTGAATCCTCTCTCTTGACCTGAATGTTTTCTTTCTCTTTCCTAAACTGATCATTGGGATTAAAAATGGACTCCAAAGTGATAAGTCCCTTGGGCAGCTTGTTAGTTCTCAGCTGTACCACTTGGTCACCATACTGTTGTTCCAATCTTTCTTGATTCTTGGCTGAGAACTCAGCTTCTTCTTGCAAGAAATGGATGATTTGCTGGTCATTTTCAAACACTTTCCAACTGACATTGTTTTCTGGCACTGAAGGCCTCACAATCACGTGGATGTTTGGCTGTACCTTGTCTTATTGAATGCTTTCCACAATGTCAAAGGCTGCCCCCACTGCTGCAAGCCTATCAGTAGCTTGATTCTATTTCTTGGGAATGGATTTGATGCCAAAACCCTCAAAATCTTCCATGAGGTCCCACACTCTATTCTTGTAGCACCTGAGTAGATCATTCTTGGCAGCATGCTGTCCCTTGACCTGATTTACAATCAATTCACTGTCACCAAATACTTGCAAGTTCTTTATTTTCTTCTTTATTGCCCAATGCATCCCTTGCACCAAGGCTTCATATTCAGCAGTGTTATTGGAGCATGCAAACTGAAATCTAAAATTTGAATAGTACTTTACTCCTTGAGGTGAAAAAAACATAGCTCCACCTCCTGCACCTTGTCTACTCCTTGATCCATAAAAAAATAGCTGCCATACCTCACTGTCATCTTTGTGGTTTGGCTTGGTGATGCTAGGAATAGGCTGATTTTCTTCATGTATGCAATAGACCCCTAGCTCAGATTATTCCACTTCTTGATAAGGATCAAATGCATGTACCTTGTTTTCCCATTCATCAAGAGTTAGATCTGAGATGCTTCCAACCTTGGTGTCAACCTCATCAGTGCTTGGGTGATCTTCTTGATCAAATGCTGAGCAATTGGCATTAATCTCACTTGGAGTGTAAGGCTCAATGTGAAAGTTTGCAATAGGTTCAGACCTTATTGTGGCTTTGGTTCCATACCTCATTCTGAACAGCATGTGTGACCAATCAGCAGACAAATATCCCCCAATCTTGGCTGTGAAGTCCCTTGACAAGCATAGGGCAAAGAGTGGTGGAAGGTCTATGACTGATACATCTTGTAAAACAACAACATTTGGACATGCATGCAAGGTAAGACTCAAGTTTCTAATCACCCCAACTATTGTTACTACTGTCCCATCCAGCTGCACTACCCCTTTGGATATGGTTTCATACTAGAGCCCAAGCTGATCAGCTATTTGTTTAGGCATTACCGAGCTACTTTCCCCAGAGTCTATCATGCAAATGTGCACTAGCTGATTTCTAATGATCAATGAAACATAGAAAGGAGGGGGCTTCAACATTTTACCTTTCTGTCCTCCATGATTTCCCTCAGGCTGGGAAGCATTTGTGAGCACTTTTTCTTGCATCTGAACTTGTTGATTCGAAGTTGGCTAGTCCTTCATGACAGCTTGTAGCAGATCTCTTTGGCCTGGGATGGATAGGGATTCCCACATTGATATATTAACGTTTGTCTTCTTCATTTGATCAATGATATTGAATGGTGATGAAGGATATCTTTTTTGTCCCTTGGTTTGTACATTCACTCCTTGCATGTGGGCAGCAACAACTGGTATTTGAGTTGGTCTAGGAGTTGTTCTTGGCTGCCCTTGTGCATTTGAAATTGGATTCTATTTGTCAACCAATTGTGGAACCATGGAAGGTTGTGGATTGGTTGGGGCTAATGGCTGTTCTTCACCCAAATTCCTCCTTTTTGACCTTGTGTTGTCTGTAACACCTTGAGAAACTGCCTGGTTCATGCCACAAAAATCCTCTGCTTGCCAATTTACCAATGTGGTGTCATTTGGGGCTGATTGCTGTTGGAATGTTTCTTGTTGTTGGTTGTTTCCTTGACTGCCCTCACCCTCCACACCAGTAGTTATCACCATTAATGCTTGATTCAAAGCACCATTAAAGCACATGGATTGGTTATGAGGCTCATTGCATGGAAAACACCAATCATACTCCTGGGAAATGTTGTTTTGTGTTGGCACCAATGCCTTAGAGGTAGATATGGCATTGGGGTTATAGGGCTGAAATGGTCTATTGGCAGGAGGCCTTGTTTGATTCATATTTGCAACTGGATTAGGTGGCCTTTGTAGTTGGTATGGCTTCCTATTAGGCTGAGCTTGGGGTTGATAAGAAGGTCTAAAACCTTGGGCCTGCTACCTTTTGAGAGTAACCAGCTCATTGCCTAGGTTTTGTAATTGCTTCATAACTTCTTGAAGCTCATTTGGGGCACTTGGAGATGAAGTGGAAGCTTCATTTGAACTCTGATTTCTAGGAGTGGGAGAAGGAGCCAAATTAGGTGCTTAATTGGTGTTTGGACTCTCTAAACTTGGAAACAATGGCATGGGAGGTCTAGGGGCAAGTTTGCCAGCTTGGATCAAACAAATTTCAGCCCTAATGGCAATGCTATAAGCCATAGGGATAGTTATGCCTCCCATGGACTGAATCAACATAGAAATATCAGAATTTAGAGCTTTGAGATAGTAGAGAAAATCACCTTCTGCGGTTGGCCTGACAGCCACTGGAATTCTCTCCCAAGTCTTTTGAAATCTGAAGTTGAAATTGGTCAGCCGCTCATTGGGAGCTCTCTTGATGGTTGTCAGCTACTCCAAAAGAGACAAGTTGTCTCCCTTTTCTCCAAATTGCTCATGAAGTGCTATACACAGCTGATTCTAGTTTGTGATAGAACCAGCTCCAAGGCTTCTAAACCATTGCAATGCTTTACCCTTGAATGAAGATGCCAGTAACTTGACAGCCACTTGTATCTCATTGATTTCATGGATTGCACAAAGGTTAGCAATATTTTTAACATGATCACCTGGAGTAGTCTAATTTTCTCTAGTGAAGTAGGGAATGTTCTTCAAGGCTGCAATAGGAATTAGATGTTGTGCATTGAGGGCGAGTGGGCTGCTACCTGTGAAGTTGACATAGGGGTTGTTTTGTGCCATTCTAATTGGTCTTAAAACCCTTGTTGACTGAATGAAAGGCCTACCAAGTGGAGGAGTTCAGAGGGTTCTGTTTGGTGGAGATGGAGACCTTTGAATCCTTCTTCCTCTTTGCCTTCTTCTTGGAGATAATTGTTGGTATTCAAACAACACTTCTTCTTCTCTAACTCTTGACCTTGTGGTGACTCTTCTCATGAGTTTTCAGGCCTACACTGCTGAAACCAGTTGATTCTTCCCCTTGGAGTCGCCAAATATGCAAATAATAGCTCTTTTCAAGCAAGAAAATTGTAGAAGATGCACATCAACTTTTCTGCAATAAAAATGAGACCTCTAGGTCCCACCCGGTGTGCCAAAACTGTTAGTGCAAAATCACAACACCCCTGGATGTTGATCAGATTTCTAGGTTGATCATGCTAGCATCCAGTGTGATTACACAACATGGAAACCTCTCTCCAAGTGTGGGACTTGTAGAAATGAGAAAGGAATCTCTAGATTAGAGGCTGGTTCCTTGAACTCCTCTGATTAGATCTAATGCTTGCACAACTACAGAGGTTCAGATCCTAATCCTACTCTAAATTGCAAGGAGACAGGGATATAAGTGCAAAAATTGAAACTAACTAAAGATGGTGATGCAAAAAAAGGAGTGGTGAATATTTTTTTCATGCAAATAGACACAAACCAAAGATTGCAACATAAAACTTACATAGGCTGATAAGATATAATTTAGGATCTGAAATGAAGCAAATAATACAAATAAAGGACTAAAACCCATTCACAAAGCTTGCATTATCATTTCCAATGTCCAAACCACTGCATTACAACCTCAGAGAGGTAAAGAACCTGTTACAATCTTTGAAGATGTCTGATTCTTGCAACCATCACTTGCTATAGGTGAAAGAAGAAGTTCTTTTATGCCAAAAAGTGTTCCACCTTGAAATGAGCCAAATCTGGCTTTTTACATTACATGGGTCGAGCCAAGGAAAGAGAAAACGTACAAAACGTGGGAACCCATTCCTCATTGACTAAAAATGCATTAAATCAGGATGGAGGACCTTACAAACCAATACCCTTCCATTTTTGACCAAATTAGAGGAGAATGTGACCCATTCTGTATTAAATTTGGTCGTTGAAATGTCACTTCTGGCCATGAACACGCATCAGATCCGTTTCTTCAATTTCTCTCTCCAAACTAAACCAAAATTCAATATTGACCCTAGAATCATGTAGATAATTTTATAAGCTTTCCAATGATATAAAGAATGTGCAAATCTGAGCTCTGGATCGAAAGATATGGCGATATGAAGATTTAGGGAACAAAACAGGAAAAAATGGGTTTTGAAATTTTTTTCCGCGCTCCGCCACCTGGACAACACGTGTCGGGCACTGATTGGATGAGAAATTCTCTCTCCTTCCCTTACCCATGGGTTTTCCTTGAAATTTTTGACTTTTTAACTTTTGGAAAAAAAAATTATTTTCCCCCCGCGCCCCGCCACCTGGGACACGTGGCATGCATTGATTGGTTGACAGGGGCGCGGGGAAGACCATTGCTTTTTTAGTTTTTGGCCAAAGAACTTTTGCAAAAAAATTCAAAGTTCCCTCGAGCTCTGCACTTCCCTGCTCCATTGGACACACGTCCTCTTTTTATTGGCTTGGACCAACGTTCCAACTCGCTCCCTTTAAAACTTGCATCAAACACTTAGCCAAATTTTTGTTTTTCTCCCCGCGCCGTGAACTCCCCAACCCTTAGGACACATGTCTTGTTCTGATTCGTCCGTGAGCCTGCCAGATTTTCACGTCCTTCACGTATTTTTGGCCCGAGTGTCCCAAGCTGTCTGGGACAAATTCCTCCAATCTACCTGATTCGGGCTTCCATGTCCCTCTTGAGGCGAAGACACATGGCATGCTTTCATTGGCTCTCGGCTCCTTCAGCTTTTCATGTCCCTCACATCCATTTGTTCTAACTGTCCCAGACTTTCTAGGACAAATTCTTCTGAAATGCCCAAAATGGGCTGCCTTTGCTCTTGGCTCCTTCACCTTTTTGCATCCTTCGCGTCCTTCGCGTCCTCACGGCCCAGATGTCCCAGCCTTATCTACACAGTAGTTATTCAATTTTGCTTTTACCTTTGACCGGTTCGCCCTTTCACGTCCCGCGCGTCCCCATGGCCCGAATGTCCCTTTGCTTCGCAAACCGCTTGGAGGATTTTCGGCTGGTTCGTGCCCCAACGTCCCAACTATCCCAAGGCCTGCCTAGACTAGGAATTAGCTGATTTTCATGATTTTTTTCTAGCCCAAGCTTGTGTTTTGCAACTTTTTCACCCCTTTTTAGAACTTTCTCTTTTCTTCTTGGACAAGAGAGTTAGAAAAAAGCTAAGGGGGACCCCAGAAACATGATTTTTTTCCTTGAATCAATCTATCTGCCTGGGACTTAAATATTCTGATGCATGTTATCAAATTTACCCTTGGGGGTGAATTTTGGATAACACATAGTTTAGAGTATTTTATAAGATTCATGAATATTTCACTCCACTTTATTATTTAGTTCTGATCACAAAATATAGGCTTTTGGTGGCATGGTTTTCCTTACCCATCATCATTTTAGTATATTCCACACTCATACATGTAGCTATGTGGAAAATAAGAAGGACATGTGGGAATCCATTGTATTTTATAATTTTTCTCTATATCTAAATAGATATAAAATTAGGAAAATATTTGTTTACAATAGCGTTATCCACGGGGTTATAGAAAGTATCTTAACATCTAGTTTTTTGTAGACAATCTTTCCTATCCTCATTTAAATGGGAATATATCAAGGTAAAAATTTTATACATAGTTTTATTCCTTCACAAGGTGATTTTATACTACTCTCTTCTCCTCTCTCTACATTCTATTTGGTTTTAGCTTACATGCACCCAATACTCTAATTTTTCCTTTGACACAATTAGGAACTGATCGCCCCCAATCCTCTTGAAAATTCAGCAATATAATCAAACTCTCTAATTGTAAGAAAATAATTGGAGGTCTTCTGTCCATAAAATAAATAGGTTTATTCTTTACATGTTTTACATCTCTTTGATTCACTTTATCCAAGTTCAAAATTATACCTATATATTTGAGTTACAGTTCAATTTCTACAATGGACATTGACTAAACTTTGTGTTATAGGTTTCACCATGGAGCATGCCAACACCAACACATCTGGACAATAAAAATGAAAGAAAAGAAATTTTTTCTACACACTCAAGTATATTTTCCTTAAAGAATGTAATTTTCATTTCATAATGAAATGTAGACACTCAAATTTGGAAATTTATGCTTTTAACACTAATGGTTGTGAATTTTCTTCTTTTCTAAGACAAATATCCACATCCTATCCCCACTCAATAAATATTATTATTTATCTCCTAAACTATTAATTCCTACACATTGATGTATCATCACATTCAGAATGTAAATGCATAAAATAAATATTTAACATATTATTATCTTTATTTAAATTTTAGATTGCATTCATTGTTATCCTAACCAAAACCATATAGTAGGGTTAGAATATAATCTCCAGTCATGGCCTACTTGTATAGTGTTATACCAACTAATCCTTTAAATTTTATTTTAATTTTCTTATCTTTGTTGTCTCTTTTTATCTTTTTGGGACCACCTTGTCATAACGATTTACCTTTGGAACCCTATATAAGAAATTTAGCATCACCTCATTTACTCACCTAGAAATCACTTGGCACTCTCATGATACCTCATTGAAAATACTAATACAAACTACACCAAATTATCCCTAAATATTCCCAAAGATTATGCACATCCATTAGGGAAGCAATTATTAATTTTATGAAGTGATCAACTAATTCAATGAGTTCAAGCTCCCTCATTTCCAAGAACATAAAGATCCCAACTCAAATTCTTATCAAGATCACAATCATCTCAAACATGATAAAGGTTCAATTTTCCAACTAGTTGCATCTATATAGAGGTTACATTTTAATTAGAGAACTATGTGTAGTTTTAGGCCTCTTCAAAGTAGTGCTGACATAGGTAGTACAAAACTTGCACTTCTACCCAAATACTAACCTTCTTGTAGGGTCTTCCACCTATGGTTAGAGTTTGAATTTGATTTAGATAATTTTGGATGTTTTTTTGGATATTGGGACACTTCAATGATACATATATTTAGATTACTTGAGGGAAAATAAATTTACATAAACCCACTCTAAGAATGTCTAAGATCGTAGTTTAGATCTTGGAAAATATGTACAATTATGTACTAGGAAATTTTCTAGTGTAATTTTAGGAAAGAAGCATCTTTCGGTTTAACATTAAAAAAATCTCTAGTTAGTGCATCAAGTTATCTCATGTATCACTTTGTATAGCTAAGTGCGTCTCCCCTCTTGTGTATTTTACCTTATAACATATCATTATAAATATTTGTAATTATTAATGCATCATTATAATATTACATGACAATTATTGGAAGTTAGTTAATTAGAATAACTCATTGTAGAGAACCTTACATTTTAAGGTGTTTTACATCCCCATCACATGTTATTATAACATTAATAAAAGTTTAAAAGGTTTTAAAATATATAAATATCATATGATACGGGTCCAATATTCATTAAATATACATATGGGTAGGTGTATCTTATAGAAGGAAGTGAAAATATTAAATTTGAGCGAGTGAGGATAAACAACCACGTGAATTTTCTATAATCAACCTTATTTATATTTTTAGTTTTTTTGTGGGGTTATTTGGATTTTATTGATTACCGTGCTTAGTTACATTTTAGTATTTTTAGTTAAAGAGACCTTATGCAAAAGGTGCATTTTTCACATCTACATATTACCCCTTTGGGGATATGTTGGTGAAATAATTTTTTACAATGCAGATTATTGGTTTTCACCAATAATAACGAGGATAAGCCCCTCCTTATTGGGTATGGGGAGGCTCCCATTATTGAATTCAAACTAACAAAAAATAGTTAGTGTCCATTATACTAAGGATCACATAGTAATACTCCACTAAACCTATGACAAGGTGCTTGTACAATGTACAAGGGAAGAATTTGCAGTGAAGGGAAGTAAAGGAGAGTAGGAGAAAAAGGAGAGAGGGTTAATGTTTTGAGTAAGAACTATAAAATTCTCACCAAATGGAACCAAATTAGGTCCACATTCAATTAGAAGAACAAAACAATGTAAGCAATCAAGAATAATGATAAACTAGATGGAAATTTTTACAAATCCATCAATCAAGGAAAAAAAAAATTCTTCTTGGTTTTACAAGATCACAATGCTTGGAAATTTGGAGAGTATAGAAAGTAGGGGAACATAAAACAATAAAATGGAGGAATGTAGATTTTGTTTCTTGATGTAGTATTGATACAAATATCAACAATATACAACAATCAACAATTACCAACCCTTTGGAAGAGAGGAGCCATTCCAATTTATAGCATTCCAAAATGTCTCTTCCTCTTCACCTTATATAACTTTTCATCTCACCACCATGTGACTTTTGAAATTCCCTAGGAATGAAACTAAGTCCTTTTATTATTTTTGAAAACCGAATTTTTACAATGTAACATTAAATCATTTAAGTGAATAAGATGAAAGAGTAAAAAATTACACTCTAAATGAAGGAATAAAATTTTAGAGAGTGAGTGAGTGAGGGGAGAAAAGATGAAAGAGGTAGAAATCCAGAGATGGGAAATATATTATTAATGAATAACTTAATGACTTGAAGTACTGTGATCATAATGTCCTTTTTATGTGAGATATGGAAACATTCCATGGCATCAAATAAGTGTTTAGAATTTTTTTTATGAGATCTAAATTGTGATGGGAACATGATGATCTTCTCTAGTCACAAGGTAGGATTTAGGGTATAGGTATCACTTCCTTATTCCTCTTGGCCTTCATAATTCCCCTTCGTGACCAAAATCAAATCCATGATGCTAAAACCTTTTTATGTTTTTCTTTCACTCACTGAAGAACTTCTTCATCTTGTAGATAAATGGATTTCCCCTTAATGAAATTCATGTCTTATGGCCATCTGTTGAACTAAATTGATGTGATTGTATATGCTCCCTCCTTTGAGGTGTAAAAAAACTACAAGGTGTTGAATGAGTGTTTAAAATTCTACTAAGTGAATTACATTATGTGAGATTGAGATTATTTCCCATTCTTGTAAACATGACACTCTAAATGAAGATCATCCCATTTCCCTTCCTGTCTATAAACTTCTCCTTGAATGGAATCATATTTTAGGATTCTCATACACCTTATTTATAATATATTCCACAAGAAAATAGGTTTCCTCACCTAGATAGAAGGATTGATCATTAAATGAAGCTTGAGGAAATGTTTGAGAACAAGTTCCATACTATTGACCTCCAAATGACATTGAAACACTCTGAATACCACATCCTTGACTTGCAATATGTGAGCATATTAAAGCATTGGTTAAGTGTTTAAAAAATCTTTCATGATATATGCATTGTTTGTGAGCTTGAGATGACTACCAAAATCACTCATGGTGATATTCTCTTATCATTATCCTAAAGACCATTTCCTTGATGATTTTAATTTCAAAAAAATTCTTGATGTTACAAATCATCTATAGACCTCATGATGTCCTTAATTTCATCCATTGTCCAGGTGACTATATTTTGCACACATTGATTCACTCTAATTTGTTCCTTTTCATAGTGTGATTCATATGGGTATTAGGTAGTTTTTGGTAATTGCTATCAAGTACTAAAAATAACTAATGATTAAGTAAATATTGAAATAAATAGATGCCTCATAAAAAATATATAACAACACTAAATATATGAAATGAAGTACAAAAATTGACCCAAGAAAATCAAGCTAAAAATCATAAAACCCTAGTTGTAAATGAAGAGATAGATTACTTATCTTATTCACATATAATCCTGGGCTATTTCGAAGTGACAAACTAATAAACAATAAGAGATAAGTGTTGCACCAAGCCTCAGAAAAATTGTGCAAATGCAATATCTTCCTAGACTGGGGCATCTGGATTGGGTCAGGGGTGCCTGTGGGTGCTTTACACCTACTTTGGGCATCGGTGACTATTTAGAACCTCAGAAAATAAAATTTAGAGGGTCGTGAGGTATTCACTGTCCTTCGCTGCATATCGCTAGTATATCACATAAAGTTTTCAGATGTCTCCTATAACCTGTAATGAATAAATGACCTACAAATCCTCAAAAGTGCATCAAATACCAAAAATAAAATAATGAAAATGATGGGTCATATTGTTCCTGACTATCAAACAAGTGAAATTATGATGGAGAATTGTACTACATCTCAGAGCTAGTTTTTTTCTATGTGTGTGTGTCGAAATCATGCTCTAGGTGGCTCTTGTGCATGTTGCACTTGATAGAGAACAAGTAGTTAAATGTAAAATATGTGAATAGATGTGTGCATGAAAGAATGAACTTCCCATCCTATAAAGTGTATGTAGAAAAATGGAGTCCCTTTCCCTTGTGTGGATGTTATATGGATGCTTAAATGCTCACACAATTTTGATGTCCGTTTTGTCCTGATCACATACTACTATTCATATGATTCCTAAATAAGAAAAATAGTAATCAACCCATGTATTTTTCCATCTTTACTTGCTTTATGTTACCTCTATTGATTTTACACTCCTTCTAGCCCATTTTTTCTTTTCACACTTTAGAATTTCTCACTCTAGACACCATCACCTAGCCAGGATGCTAGTGCTAAGTGCGCCCATCCCCTCTAGGTTCTCCTGATCTCTTTTTACTTTTCTCACATATTTTGGGTCATTTTTAGCTGTTTGGACATCTTATCTTTTTGGTAGTCAACCTTTTCAGGGTTAATTACAAAATTCTAACGCTATGTGGCAATAATAAAGAGTCAAATTACTAATCTTTAGCTATCACCACCTAAGGTTGCATCTAAAGGCATATCATGATAATTCAAACATCCATCTAACATCCACACAAGGGAAAGGGACTACATTTTTTTGCATACACTTCATAGGAGGGGATGTTCATTCTTTCATGAACACATCTATCTACATTTTCTACATATAGCTACTTTCTCCCTATCAAGTGCGATGCGCACAAGAGCCACCTCGGGAAAAATATCTCCACACATACATAGAATTACATTGGGTCTAAAATGTAGTGCAATGCTCATTCTTAAGATCAATCATTTGAAAGCTAAGGATATTCTAACCCCTCATTTGAATTATTTTTTTTTTGGGATTTGATGCACTTTTGAAGGTTTTGTAGGTCATTTTTATATTGCAGTTTATCAATGACATCGATGATCATTGTGTGACATACTAGTGACAAGAAAATAAGGACGTCAAATACCTCACAACCCTCCAAAGTTTTTTCTTTGATGTTATGAGTAGTCATATGCACCAAGAGTAGGTATGTATTACCTGTAGTAACCCCTGACCCATTCCAGGTGCCCCAGTCCAAAAAGATATTACGGTTGCACTATTTTTTATGTTGGTGTGACAATTTTCCCTCTATGTTTGTCAATTCATCCCTTAGCATAGTCTATATTTAATTACAAATCAGATAAGTTTTCTTATCTCATTTTTTGTAACTAGGGTTTCATACTTGTTAGCTTATTTTTCTTAGGTCAAATTCCATACTTCATTATTTATTCATTTACTGCTACATTACAATCAACTTTAGGAATCTATTTATTTCAATATTTTCTTAATCATTTATTAAACCCATCTCGTTAAAAATTTCTTAGGGTCCTACTTTTATTTTTCTCATTCTTCTAGGATCCTCTCATCATGGACATTTCTATTCATGATTTCTTGCTCATCAACCCTTAATTAAGAGCTAAAATAATTACTCTCTTGGCTACTACTCATGTTCCTTATTATATTCATCCCAATGTAGTCTATAACACATTCATAGATGTATTTTCTTATCACATCACTTTTCCATCTAATCCTCATGCTGATCTTGCTATTTTTGACTGTGATCCACCTTTATACATCATGATTCACATAAAAATTCAAGGGAACTATTATCGATAATGTATTTCAGCTTAATCTATAAAATTTATCATTCATTAAAGTTCTCATCATTTCTTCTGATAATGTTAGTCCATCCATTTCTCTTTTCGCATGTGATGGTTTCATTCGACCATGCATAGGACATGTCACTTTACCTATCATTGTCCGACCAAAATCCATTCCTACGGTTTTCTTTATCATTGACTTCCTAGTTCAATATAATTATTTTCTTGGTAGGCCATGGCTTCATGTCATGCAAGCAATACCTTTTATAGTGCATCAATGTGTTAAATTCTTACATGAGCGTGTTGAATTTATAATCCCTGGTGATTGTGAGCCATTCAAATATTATAACCGCAATTCAACCACTCCACTCCCTACTCCAACATCAATTGCTACTAATGAAATGCAACTCATGGATTCTACGGCTCACTTGTCACCTATTGTAGGTAATATTTACATGTTAGACACTATCCCATCTGCATCATGGCCCCCTCCTACTTGTACAAATGCTATGGTACTTTATCGAGGGCCTATCTAAACATCAGACATCATTCCACCTACTTCATTTTATGATGAGAAACCACCATTAGCATGTCCTTATTTCACATGTACACTTTTAATGAATGAGTCTTATTGGGAGAAAATTCCATTTGATCCTAATTTCTCTAATAATATATGTACGCATGATGGATTGACTCGGCTAGGATTCGTAGTAGATGATATTTTCCCTCCATGTCATGATCCTCATATTTATCATGGGTTCATCCACATTACTGCTACTTATGGTCTTCACATATTTCATCTCATAGTATTTTTTGAATGAGCCCCTTGTGCTTTTACACTTACACTTGGAAAATATTGGCTTGATTATATTGGAGGCATCTTATATCCTCATCATATTGACATTTCATTTCCTATGCCTTTTGGCCTTGATGATCACATCTTTCTAGCACACTATTCAAACCATTTCCCAATAACATACTTTTGTTCTATGGTTTATTATTGACCACTAAGGGGGATTTTATAAATTAACCTCATCACATGCATACTCATTCACACTCACTCAGGGGGCATGCTTCTCCTATCACACTCACACTGCATTTCATCTCATCTAATACATCCACAACATACTATATATCTTGGTCGCATTTAGTCTTTCTTGTATTTCCTTATTACATGTACACTTTATTACACATGCTAATAAGATATTTTGTATGTCATTATATTTCTATACACACATGCGTGTTCACTTTACTTCTAGTTATGATGAAAATATTTACATAGATCTTTACACGCAACATGGATGCTTGGCATAGTACCTCATACCAGTCCCAAAATGGCTCCTGGGGGCATCCACTTTTGAACACACTAGAGGTGTTATTGTTTCATTTTGCATAACACATTACCATATCAGATTATACACTTTTTGACATACATTCTATCTTTTTAACATGCTAACAGATGCTTCATGTTGAACATTTTTCTTATAGGTCTATATGCTTCAATGTTTTTTGTTACATTTTTTGCTCTTGTCTGTTGTTGTTTGTAGGACTTTCCATGTATTGTTTTTTCTCTGATTGTCTGTATCATTACATCCACTCTAGCATTGATTGTCTTGTGACATCATGAGTGATGTCCCATATTTAAAACCCAAAATTTTTGGTCAAGTTGTCTTCTTGTGCGTTTACATTATTTTTGTACGTACATATATTACACATTGTCTTTTACATGCATGTTTATCTTGACTATACTAACACTTGTCTCCTAGTCATTTTTTTGTGTGTGCTTTGGTTTCCACCAAGTACACTCCCTCCCACTCTATGGAAGAAATTTTACCAAAATTGTTAGTCCTCCTTTAGATTGCATACTCCTTAGAAAATTTGCATACACCCCAAATGAGGGGCGACATCTATTAGGTGAATTATTTACCCCATACAAAATCTTAGAGTAATAGTTGAGAACAGTTCAGCACATAGTTATCACAGTCTTTAGGCTCAACAATGGACCAAATCTTGACTTGGGTCCTTAGAACAGTACAGTCACTAGTGACCAGACCCAGAAAGTAATTCATGCGCACCCCTGTACCTTCTTGGATGCCTGTGACTAGGGGCGGTTACACAAATTTTTTTAGTTCAACACATTTTTCAACACTTCACACAACATATTTAAAAAGATAGTAGTCCTTCAGTACTCTGCATGCATGTACTACATAACATTTTCTACTTTCGTTTTGGATCGAAATTGTTCAAAAAGGATCAAATTTTTACACACCATCTATACTAGTGTTCTACATTGTTGGAAGTGGTTAAAGGTTAGAGGATGACACCATAATTTTCTCCTTACAATTATTCCATTCTTAATATGAGATTGCCCAAAAAAATCACAGTCAGCGCAACTGGCATGATATATCCCAAAAAATGTGTTCTTATATAGGATCCTTTCTACACTCTTCACTCATCATGGATCAAGTGAATATGTTTATTTTTCATTTTTGTTCATAATTTTACATACTTTTTACATGTTTTGACCATATATATGCACATATTTGACTACTTGTTTGTTCTCATTTGCAGGTATGTCCATATGGGAAGTGGTAGTCACATCATCACACAACATCACAACATAAAAAGACATCAACAACAATTATAATCGTGAAATATAAACATACACTCTCACCCTAAGGTCATCATCATTATCATCACTTATTTTTCACTTCCTCTTTTCTAGTTTCCACGCTTCACATTTTTATTACTCAATGCTTTTCCTTGTCTCTTGGCACAAATTTTTCCCTCAATGTACATTTTTATCAGGTATGTAAAAACAAAAAAACAACTCTTATCTACTTTATGTTATGGATCATTCTCTCAACTAAATAAAGTGGGGGAAAATGTATACACTAAATCACGCACTTTAGGTATCCATTTAGTCCTGATCACATATTACTATTCATATGATTCCTAAGTTAGAAAAATGCTAATCAACCCATAGATTTAGCTAAATTTTCTTGATTTCTATTTCCTCTATTGATTTTACACTCCTTCTAGTCCATTTTATCTTTTCAGATTTCAACATTTCTCACTATAGACACCAGCTCTTGGCTAGGAAGTCAGTGCCAGGCGCCCTCATCCCCTTTGGTTGCCCTTGACCTCTTTGTACTTTTCTCACTTATTTTGGGTCCTTTCTAATTATTTAGGCATCTTATCTTTTTGGTAGTCGACCTTTTTGGGGTTAATTATGAAATTCAAGGAAGGGAATCATATATATATATATATATATATAAAGCTATGTGGAAATAATAAAGGGCCAAAGCACTAAGCATTAGCTATCACCACCTAAGGTTGAATCTAAAGACATATCAAAAGTATTCAAGCATCCATCTAGCATCCACACAAGGGAAAAGGACTACAATATTTTACATACACTTCATAAGATGGGAAGTTCATTATTTCATGCACACATCTATCTACATTTTATACATCTAGCTACTTGTTATCAAGTGTGATGCACACAAGAGCCACGTACGGCACAATATCTCCACACACTCATATAACTACATTAGATCTGAAATGTAGTGCAATGCTTGATTGTAATATCACTCATTTGATAACAGAGGAAAATCTAACCCCTCATATTCATAATTTTATTTTTGGGATTTGATGCACTTTTGAGGGTTTTAGAGGTCCCTTATTTATTGCAGGTTATCAGTGACATCGATAATCATTGTGTGACATGCTAGTGACATGAAATAAAGGACATAGAATACATCATGGCCCTCCAAATGTTGTTATCTGAGTTTCTAAGTAGTCACAGGAACTGAGAGAATTTTTTTAGTGCCCACAAGTTCCCCTGAACCATTCCAGGAGCCCTAGACTAGGTAGATCTTACGTTTGCACAATTTTCTGGGTTTCGGTGCAACAATTTCTCCTCTCTTTTTATCAGTTCATCACTTCAACATAGTCTAGATTTAATTGTAAATTAGTTAAGTTATTTTATCTCCTTTTTGTAACTAGGGTTTCATATTTACTGGCTTATTTTTCTTGGGTCAAATTCTATACTTCATTGTTTATTCATTTACTGCTACACTGCTATCAAATTTAGGCATCTATTTGTTTCAATATTGCCTTAATCACTAAGTAAAATGAGACCAGGGGCACCTGACGTTGGTGCCTTGGCTAGGTGTTGGTATCCAAAGTGAGAAATGTTTAAGTATGAAAAGTAAAAATGGGATAGAAAGAGTGTAATATAAATAGAGGCAACAAAAAACACAAAAATGTGGGAAAGACATGGGTCAATTAGTACTTTTCTTACATAGGAATCATATAAATAGTATTATGTGATCAGGACTAGATAGATAGCTAAATTTCATGATTTAGTGTCTAAAATTTCCCCACTTTAAGTTGTTTAGTGAATGCTTGATAACATAATGTAGATAAGAGATGCGTACTTGATAACCATGTAGATTGATGGCAAAAATTGTGTAGAGAAACAAGGAAATGCATGGAGTGATAAAAAGTGAATCATGGAAAATAGAGAAGAGGAAGTAAAAACAAGGTGATGATGATGATGATGACCCTAGGGCGAGAGTGTATGTGTAGATGTCACAATTTTACCTATTTTTGATGTTTCTTGATGTTGTGATGGTGTGTAATTGACGTGACTACCGCTTCCCATAAGGATGGAAATACAAAAGAGAAAGATTGAATAATGTCAATTTTTAATCTGATATCAAAATGTTAAAAAGGTATAAAAAGGTAACCATAAATGTAAAATAAATATTGCATCTGATCCCTTATATGCGTAAATTACTATAGAAATGGATCTTGAAAATGTTGTTGAAAACAAGTTTTTCAGGTGATCTCACACCAGTTGTGCTGAATGTGAGTTATTTGGGAGATCTCACGCCAAGAATGGAAGAAGCGTAGGGAGAAAAGTATTCCATCATCATCCAAAATTTAATTGATTCTTGAAGTATAGAACACCACTACAAATGGTGTGTAACAATCTGATCCATTTTGAAAAATTCCAATCCAATGCGAAAGTACAAAATACAGTGGGGGGGATGGGTATGGCATGTATGAATATGAAGGAATGTGTGTCTTGTAAAATTCGTTGTGTATACTATCAAAAAATATTCTCAAATGAAAAATGAGTTAAATACCCTAGTCACATCCTCTAGAAGGGTCAGTTTCCCAGGCACTATTATCGGGGTCCTAATGTTGTGACTGTGTTGGTCTGAGGACCTAGGTCGCTGTGAGGTGGTTTGCTTGGTTGAGAATGAAGGCTTGATTACTATGTGCCTGAAATGTATGAATTATTATTGGTATAGTTTGTCTGTGGTGACTAATTCACCCGTCATTCCCCCACATTGGGGTGCAATGTGACATCAGTAAGGAGTTTGCTATAACACACAAATCGGTCTACGACTCCCCTTAACCCCTTTTGGCCCGTTAAATGCAACATTTTCACCTGAACCTCGATAGCCCTTTACCCGACCCCCAATTTATATTAATTTTAATTACTCACAATTTAATTAATACCATCTTCACTTAGTTATTATTTAATTACTTTAATTAAATTAATTTACACCTCACCCACCCATATCACCTAGACACCTCATGATGGGCCTATTCTTAGCATATTTTCTAACTAAGACTCAATCTCTACTTTCCTTAATCAAATGGGACTTAGTCTAACCCTAACATTACATGCATATTATTTCTATAACAACATTCCCACTTATCCAAGTGCTAACCATCATTTAGGACATGGACCAATGGGCAGAACTGGCCCAAAGATAGCCAAGATCTGCTATTTTTGCAAACCTAGGATTTTCCACCTTAACCAACACCAGTTAACCCTAAACCGACACCACTCACCCTAACCATCATCGGTTACCATATATTCATTTTTAAAACCTTGTTCTAGAGGTTAGAGGTTGGAAATTTCTAGTTTTGGGAGAAGGATCTGCATGTAAGCATGAACTAGGTTTTCTCACCCATCTAGATGAAAAAAGCATACCCAATCAGAGATCCAATCAAGGACTAGAGACCAATATTAAAGTGTTGACATTCAGGGGAGAATCTTTGGAAGCACTGTCATTCATAGAAAATTTGGGCTCTACCAAAACCATGAACACTTCACCATCATCCATTCACAACTTGTAAACATGAGATATTGAGTAAGTAGAATTCTCTTTTTCTCTCATTTGTTTGAATACTTGCATTTCCATTCATTTATTATTTCATTTGTAAAAAAAACTACCCATTTTCCTTCTCACTTCCCCAAGATCATTACTATTCAACCTTTAATTCCTCATCTATCCTGTGCAACTACATTTAACCCCTCTAAGGTTCTCTGTGCAACCATAAAGAACACAAATCCTCCATTGCCACATTCAGTCCTTTTCCACAGTGAATGATATCAGTCATCCTTGACCGACATCGGTCATACACACACCAACTTCAGTATTTGTATTAGGTAATCCTTCCTATAAAAATGATCTAATAACATTCACCCAAATATCCTAGACCACCCAAAACCTAACCCTAAACTGTGCCAACCACCTTGAATACCTACATAACCTAAAATAAAGCCTAAACCTTAGTTAGATTTAGTTTTGTATTACAATATTTGACTTAATTTAATACATTGTTAATAACTTGAGATACCAAAATTAACTTGTTAGCAATAGGACCTCTATTTCTCAAATTTATTTACATTTATTTGATAAAAAGTGATTTAACAACCATCTAGGAAGTATCACACTTCCCGGATCTAGCCTATGTTAGCTAGTCCACTATCATATGTTGTTTAACTCTCTCTTGTGGTATTTTTTTGCATTATAGGTAGTTCCTCCTAGCCAAAAGGAAGATATTGCAATCAACATCGGATTAGGAAGTTAGAATGCATGCACAACCTTCAACTGACCATCACAAATAGATATTCCTCTTTGGCCTATCGCCTATATCTATTTTGTCAATTTGCTAAGAAACTGGTGAAACATTTTGCCACTCCCAGTGGGACCCTCATTTGTGATTTCCTTTCTATTCATATAGATCTTGTGTGTTTCCTTTCTAAATCATTATTCAATAAGTCTTCTTCTCTGGTAATCTACTCCTTTTCTAATTACTCTAAATGAAAGATTTCATTTGGTGCATTTAAAAAGAATCATTTCTTTCTTCCCGTATTTGCATAGTAGTGAAAGAGCACTTTCTTTCCCTATTCATCATTTGCTACATTGAATCTAATTGTTGATTTGGGTTCTAAAATTTGTTGCATTTCATCCTTCTATATTGCATTTTAGCTCACATTAAAACTGAGGGCAACCTATATTCTAGAAGTCATGCCCAGCTGATGGTTCACATAATTAAATCGTAGAAGCACTTTATCTTCTCTTTCTCTCTTTTCCAAAATGTAAAAAATCTAAATTTACAAATTTTCTTAAACAACACCTTACTTGGAATAAGTTGTCAATGATCACATGATCACATGATTGACACTGGAAACCCCATTGGTTTCTCTAACCATTCATTATCAGAGAAAGGACCGCCCCCACGAAAACATAACCTAAAACCACCGTATAGAATTTACCTCTTCATAGGATGCCTTCCTGACCAAAACAAATTGTTCTGGATTCACAAGTCAGTCTTCAAATAGCATAAGGTAAAAACATAAAATTCACTTATAGGATTACATGTTTTTCTTAGCTTTTTCTTGAATTACATTTTGAGTTGTGAGGCTATGTTCTCCACTTTATTCTTCCTTTCAAACTCCACCATTATAGTTGGAGTATTTTGATTGTTTCTGAGTGTGTCAGGGTCTAAAACTATCATTCTCATACTTCTAGGTTGATATTCCATCCAACTTAATTCAAAAAAACCATTTTTTATTTACTTATTATAATTTCACACTAACTGGTGTCGTTCTAGTGACTGTCACCTATTTACATTTGATTGTTGTCGATTTACCTAACTGGTGTCGATTCCCATCTCTTTTGGTATTTTACCCAAAAGAAGAATTCATCACATCTTCTGTTCTCTTTAAAGTTCTCAAGACATCGTCATATTCCCATAATTCTAATATCACTATCAAGTACAACTTCCCTACTTCATTTTCATCAGTTGTTACCTCATTTGCTAAAAATATTGATTTTAAAGAGTAATTGGTATCAGTTACTGTAACCATCATCGATCACCCTTTAACTGTCACTGATTAGTCTCACCGGCTTCGGTCCTCCTATTCTAATTTTTAATTAAAATACTGACCAAGTTCACCCCCCGTATTCTATCCTTCTCCATTTTTGTTGTCTTCTGTGTCATTTACAGAGTACATTTTACCAAGTATACACTAATTCACATGGGGTTGACTCGCAGTCAAGCCAACACCCTTATGTTTCATGTTAGCCTTTAGCCTCTTCCGCCTATCCCCTCACCGCCTTCGATCTTGTCACCTATGGATCCAACTCATCCCCTTACCATTAGTGTTGGTGATGAGGAGTTCACAAGACTCCTTGATCAATATCCCACTCCCCTACAATACTACCTTTCCCATTCCTCCACTGGGACTCCTCAGGATAGTATACAACATTCCTATATCTATTCCTCCTACCCTTTCCCCCACTTCTGCATCAGTCACCTCTGGATCGACGTTACATTCATCCAATTTACCACCTGTGATGTCCCAGCTAGGCCCCACATCCACTATAACTGTTGCATCTATGAAATCTATAGTACCAATGGTGTTAGAATTTCCTTCAACAACTACCATGAGCATAGCCCTGTCTACACCCACTACCTCATATGTACCTATTACATCGAAACTACCCATGGTGTCAGAAACTCATACCCCATTCCAAAACCTTTTCCTCTCCATCCCACAATCCTTACCCCCAATTACTACAAGATTCGTTATGACTACCCCGCCTACTTACACATATCACCCACAAACCTCAATCTCGTCTACCACTTATTCGGGATATCATATATTCCCCCTTCACGGTTCTCATACTCAGCACCCCCATATAATGGGATGTCATCCACATAATACATTCATACTCAATCTCCTTATATTGTAGGGGTCACCCATTCATCACAACCCATAAATGACCTCAATAAGATGATGATGGAAAAGATACAAACATTAGAAGCATCATTTTATAGCTCTCGTAACTCCTTAACTTATGAAGAAATCTACAATGAGCCAATCCATCCATCAATATCCATTCACCCATATCCCATGCATTGGGAAATGCACAAGTTCAACTGTTTCAATAGTAAAGAAGACCTACAACAACACTTGTGGTCATTCAAACATGGGTGCTACCTAATCACCCACGATGATGCTTTGCTCTTACGAACCTTCCAAATTTCCATGACAGGAATTGTGTTAGATTGGTATAGTGGATTAGCCAGACATTCCATTCACTCATTTAATCAAGTGCCCCAAGCTTTTTTAGACAAGTTTTCAATCAATATTGTCAAGAAAGTCACCATGACCGACCTTTACTCAACATGAGAGTACATCGACAAGTCTATCACTGATGTTGTTGCTCATTGGCGTAGCCTCATAAACCAAATTACACTCGAGTTACCTCATACCAAACTTATAGAGTTGTTCACTAGAGCTTGTCCTAGGCACATCTTGTCAACTATGCAAGTGCAAAACTTCCATACTTTCGATGAATCATTTACCATTGCAAGAAAACTAGAAATTTGTGCCATTGAAGAGAATAAAATTCAACTTCGTAACAAAAACTCCACATTCAAATAAAATGATGTCTCTTCATCTTTAAAACCCCAAAATAATTATTCAAAAGCCAAGGGATCATCCAATGTGGTCCTTCTCAAAGATATCCCATCTCACCCATCTAACCAAGTAAAACCTCCCACCAATCTTTCCCTCGTTGAAACTTTTCAGTTCAGATGGGAGCAATGAAAGTACACTCCAATCCGAGATCCATATTCTTTGGTATTAGAAAAACTTATCAAGGTCAAAACCATTACTCTTCCACCCATAAAATGACATACTGGTTTCGATCATGCTCATCCTATTCCTACATGGTATAAAGAACATGACTTTTACAACTATCATCGTGTTAAAGGCCATAACGATGGAAATCGTATCACCTTCAAAAACATCGTCCAAGAAATGTTAAATAATGGAGATCTAGTCTTGGACAACCCAAATGCACCACCTAACCAGAACTTACATATCTTCAAAAAGATTTTACCTAATCATTCCCCATCCTCTAATCCAATTGGATAACTTTCAACCAATGATAATACTTTTCATGAAGTCCATGCTATTTTTGATAATGTACCAACTATCCCCCAATTTCCTCTTGTCCCTTCTATCAAGGAAATCCTAACATGGGCTACTCTACCTACAGAGGAACCTGCCTCATCTACTCCTTCACCCATAAAGGAGTCCCCTTGATCTCCTCCCTCACCTAAAAAGGATTCCATCATTTCTTCCAATGCCATTTCACCACTCAACTCTCAACATAATTAACAATCAATGGTATTAACTCTCCTACCCATGGGAAATTCATGCTCACCTTCCTCTCCACCAAAAGAGGAGCCTACCTCATCTCACCCATCATCTCCCCTACCCATAGGGAATCCATTTGAAGTGCCATTTATTGTTAGTGACCATTCCCCATCAACTTTCTAGGATCCCGTTGACCTACTCCCACCTCTCTTACCCACAGAGTTTGAGGCTAGCTAGTTTCCTGTCTCAAAGACATATTTTACAAGGATTGCTACTAAATCAACATCGGATCCCCTCACAAATGCTCCATTTTTACGCCTAGTCAACTGCTTGGATTATGTCGACAATTCCATGCTTTAGAGATGCCTTCAGCTCCCCTTTTCAACCCAAATGTAAATATCACTTACTGACACTTCCACTATCTATCCGAAGGTGTTTCAAGTTACCAAATCAACCATGACTATGCCCATTGAAATGGCTTATCCTCTGTCACCCTTTCCTACATCCAAAACTTTACCCATAACTAAATCCATTCCTATTCCTAAGAACCTACCCACACCTACATATTCTCCCATACCTATACCCATCACCACTTGAGGTGTCATGTCGACATCAATTCTTGTCCATCCACCCATCAAATTGGATTTATCCACATCTTCCAAATACCACAAAAAAATCATTCCTTCACCTAAAATTCAGACCCAACCTTCTAGGCCATATACACTAGTCTCACCCACCACACCTTTGTCACCTCCACCCCTTGATTTCCCTTCTACATCACACACTCCTTTGTCATCTTTACCCAAGAAAGTGCAGCCAAAATTGAAAATCCTCCTACCCTCTCAAGAAGTAGTTAGACCTATAACCCCTTCTGTTTATGGTTCATCTACTATGCCTTTATCAAAGAAGGTCCAACCTTATACTAAGACACTACCGCCTCCCAAACCAGTGGTAAAACCTTTCCTGCCTCCAATTCCACCTCCTTTAGTACCTCTCCCACCACAATCACCTACCATTCAATCCAGGATCACACTCACTTCACACTGTGATCCATTGGCAGGGTTGTACGCCATTGTATTAGTGAACCTTTTAGAGACCTCTATCATCACATTGCCGCCACTTCGAATTTACAATCCACTCAAAACCAAACCAAAATGTTTTGATGAAACAAAAATTTGTGCCTACCATCGTGTGCCAGGGCATGATGTAGAGAATTTTAAGGATCTTATAACTATTCTTCTCCAACTATGTCCTCTTGAAGTAAATTTTGATGACGATAACCTTCTTGATGAGGACCCTATTCCACCTTCACCAATCTCCCCTCATCCTCTGCCACTACCTATTCAGTGACCAATATATCCACCCCCAAAACCTTTTTATCCACCTTTGAAATTTGAGATCAAAATGGTCTGTATCAAAGAGTTAGCCAAACCTCCACCTAAATGCTAATGCGCTGCCTTCTTTACATAAAACCAATACATACCCTCACCCTACTATTTACCATCCTTCTGCTACACATATCATGAATCAGCTAATCCTTCACCCAATATAAATATGGTTAACATTGTTACTCGTGCCCAAAAAGACAAAGGAAAGGAGAAAAAAACTAGCCCATCAACCAATCCGGCACCCAATATACCATCTACACCTGAACCCAAAATCACAATTCGAGGTCCCACGTACCCTATTTCAAATTGGGTTTTCCATCATATAATGTTAAAACAATTACACAAATCCCCTTTAAAAATGTCTTTGTATGACATTTTCTAAACCTCTAAATCTCATTGACAGGCCCTCATGGAATTCCTCCAATTCATTGAGGTTTTACCTAACGGCCCCACATGAGTAGCCTCCATTATTACCCCTCACCACGTGGCCTCTTTTATCAAAGCATATCCTTCTTCTACCCCCACTCCCACTCATCATGTGGCCACCCTCAATTTTTTTGATAAGGAAATTTCACCTCTCCAATCAGACGACCCAAATCCTGCCTTTTTCATCTCCATCTATATCGATAATATACATGTATAACATGTTATGATTGATTGTGGTGACAACATCAACATCATATCCTCCCATGTGTGCAAAAAAATGCACATACCTTCCAATTGCATGCATAATCACCTAGTTATGTTGTGATCATTCAATGACGTTATGACATCTACATGTGGCACCATCGTCCTCCACATTTGTGTGGGCCCCCGTACTATCTCAGAATTGTTATATGTCTTAGAGGGGGAGTTCCATTATAACCTGTTGCTTGGCTAACCTTGGATTCACATCATGGGTTTTGTTCCTTCAACTTTACACCACTGTGTAAAGTTTGAACATGAAGGACATGAGTACACCATTCTAGCCAACTTGTCACCATTCAAAACCTATAACATTTAATACTGACCTAATGATGTTCTTATACCAATTAAGACATATACCACTACCACCATGTATCCTTCAACCATAGCCCCATCCACTAATTTTGCCACTCCCTCACCCGCACCTACCTCTTCTATTCCCACTACTGCCTCAGCTTCTATAGCCAACCCATCCACTTGTCAACCAAACAATACTTCTTATTCTTCCTAATCACCCAGTAATTCATCTATTCCCACTACCCACATATCTATTACCGATCCTTTAGAAATCATTTTTCAACATCTCACTCTAGGGGAGTACCTCTTATAGAGCTTCAACACATTCCTTACTCTATAAGAGTATGGTAGCCTATGCCAGTATCCTCATTATGACCATTGCATAAACGAGGTATTCCCTTATGGTCCTCCCCATCTTCACACCAACTTAACATATGGGAGAATTGATACTTCCACCTATTTGTCTGAACCCCCATCCTAAACACGACCATTTTTGTCTGACCTCCAATCTCTCACCAACCACCGCTTCACCCACACTTTCCTACACCACTGTGCTTGGAAGGAATTTGGCTTTGGTTTTTACAAAAAAGGTCATCATATTGTCATCCCGTGTACCAACCTAAACACAGAGACCGTAGTGGTATTATATTTTCTAAACTATCCCCCAAGAAGGCTAGTGTTGAACTCATTCAAGATGATAAACCTTCTCCATGCCATTCACCCACATCACCATCCTCACCCACAGAATTTATAGATCCCAAATCTATTCCTCCTATTTTTTTTCTGTGAACATCATTTCCTTGGGACCTTTGACTTATCAACATGGTCACAAGGCTCCCTCTTCTCTTCCTTTCCTATATCCTGATATGATTGATGAGAATACACCATCCATTAACGTCCTTCAATATCAAGACGATGAGTCTATTATCACTTACCTTGGTGTGGAAGATTCTTATATTCACCAGTCATTGCCTTCTGAAATGCAAACAATGTTAAATGAATTTACCATTGAAGTTAATATTAAGACATAGGAAGACCCGCACATTCTCAAGATAGGCTAATCTTTAGATACTGCCAAACATGAAGCTTTTACCTCTTTCCTCTGGGACTATAGCAATGCTTTTGCTGGGTCCTATACTGACATGCCCGTTATTGACCCAAACATTGTGGTCCACAATATCATAACCATTCCTGAAGCCAAACCCATCAAATAGAAGCTGTGGAAAATGCATCCTCGTATTGCTCTTCTTGTCAAAAAAGAACTTCAGCGCCTTCTCTCAGTTTCCTTCATCCTAGTGATTTACTATCCTCAATGAAATTATAACATCGCTCCTATAAAAAAAGGGATAGGGGGACTTCACATTTGCATAGATTTATGCGACCTCAACCTAGCTTTCGCCAAAGACAACTTTCATTTACCAGATATTGACCAACTAGTTTATCTCACTTCTGGCCATGAGATGCTATCACTCATGGATGGTTTCTCAGGTTATAATCAAATATTTCTCACTCTAGAAGATCAACAAAATTTTTTCCTTCATCACTCCTTGGGGGACCTTATGCTATCGTGTCATGGCTTTTGGCCTTAAAAACTTTGGTGATACATATCAGTGGGCTATGAATTATATCTTCCATGAAATCATGCATCATATATTGGAAGATTATGTTGATGACCTCATAGCAAAATCCAAACATTGGGCTGAACACCTTAGAGTTCTTTAGGTCATCTTTGACTTCCTCATCAAGTATTTTGTTCACCTTCATCCCAAGAAGTGTATTGTCACTATGATCTCTGGTAAGCTCCTTGGTTTTATTGTTTATTTGCATGGCATAGAAGATTATCCAACTAAAATAAAGGCTATTATTGAAACGCCTCCACCTACTAACCTTTTCCAACTTTGTATTTTGCAAGGAAACTTACAATATATTTGTCATTTTTTTTCATAACTTTCTGACCGCTTCCAACCATTTCATCATCTCCTAAAAAAGGATGTCTCCTTCAAATCGAATGATGAATGCACAAAGCCTTCCTGACTTTAAACAATACCTTCTTCAACAACAAGTGCTCATTCCTCCTAAGGATGACCAACCCTTTTACCTATAGATTTCTTCTACTAATCATTCCTTGGGTGCCATGCTTACTCATCACGACGAGAAACACAAGAAACAAGTGGTTTATTACATAAGCCATGCCATTTTGGACTACAAAACTAGATACTCCCATGCCAATTTTTTTTTCTTAGCCTTAGTTTTTATCACCACTGAAATTCATGATTACCTACTCAACCACAAAAAAACATTCGTCACCAATACTGACCCCTTACATTATATGTATGCCAAACCCTACCAATATCAATGTGCTACATGTTAGCTCATGCATCACGTAGACCTTGAACTCAAATTCATTCATCAAAAATCTATAAAAGGAAAAACCTTCGCTAACCAAATTCCAAATGTACCCCTCTATCGAAATAAATCCTCTAACTTTTATTTCCCATACGAATCCATCGCTACCCTTTCTTTGGAAAATACCATTTATCATATGACCCTATTCTTTGATAGTTCTAAATGTCATCATAGGGGTGGTGCAGGTGTTATCCTCATTCCTCTTGATGGTGAACCCATTCTATTATCTTTCAAACTATATTTTTATTGCACTAACAGTATCACCAAATATGAAACACTCGTATTAGGTCTTCGAGCCACCATTTACTTAGATGTTAAATAAATTAATATCTTTGGTGATTCCTAATTGCTTGTAAAAAAACTCAATGGTATTTATCAGTGTCATAATGAAATACTTAAAAAGTATAAGCATCATGTGGACATACTTTTGCCTACCTTTGACCGTTATGAACTTCAAACCACCCAACGTTATACTAACAAATTTGTGGATACCATGGCCTATCTTGCATCTCAGATACCTACTTTACCCTTCGAATCTAAAATATTGTCATAGTATAAATTTTGTAGTCACCTTATTATTTATTTCGAGACGTCAAGCTCATCAAAACCACCACACCTGACGCACATGACCTTTTGTATAAGAAATTTACAGACTACCTTTCCTTGTCAATTCTACCTCCTGATCTTACTTGCAATGAACAATGTTATTTTCTCAAAAGTGTCTCTCTCTATGTCATCATGGGAAGCCTTCTTTATAAGAATGGATTTGACAGTATCCTATTACGATGACTTACAAGTTCTTAAATTCCTTACACCATTAAGGAAGTTCACAACGGAATTTGTGGAGGTCACTTCGTATAGTTGTTGCTGAATGCATTATTTTCCTAGGCTATTATTGGCCCACCCTTCACTATGATTATTATTCCTATGTCAAACATTGTGTAAAATGCCAAAAAGATGCTAATATTCATCACACACCTAGCCATGCCTTACAGGTCACCCGATACCTTTGGCCTTTCTCCCAATGGGGTTTGGATCTTGTCGAAGAGATCAATTCTCATTATTCACAATGCCATCAATGGATTATTACCACAACCAAATAATACACTAAATGGGTAGAACCCATCCCTCTCGTCTCTACCGAAGACAAGAAAATATGTGAATTCATTAATTGCCACATTATTTTTCGCTTTGGTGTCCCTCCCCGCCTCATCAGTGATAATGGAAAACAATTCAAAAATAAAACCTTACGGAAACTCTTTGATGCCTTCAGTATTCAACTTAGTTTTTCTTTACCTTACCACCCAAAAACAAATGGCCAAGAAGAATCAACCAACAAAATCGTGAACAAAATTCTTATGAATGTAGTTGACAATACTGGGAAGGATTGACTCACTCACATTCCTTTTGCCTTATGAGCTTATCACACTAGTATTTGTACCTTAACTACTACCACAACTTTCTCTCTGGTCTACGGTACTGAGGTTTTCTTACCTCTTGAAGTCCAGATTCCATCTCTCTGTATCTCACTTAAAGACATGTTCAATGATGATGAATTTCACTAGGACCGTTTGGCACAACTTGAGCTATTAGATGAATGAAGTCTTAATGCTCTTGATTATCTCCAAATCTACCAAAAAATTATCAAACATGCTAATGATAAACATGTCCATGAACGAACCTTCTAGGCCAGCGACCTCTTCCTAAAGGAAAATTAATATGTAATAAAAGAGGAGAAAATTAAATGGGGAAAATTTAATCCTAATTGGATTGAACCCTATATCATTACTCATACCTATGGATCAAGGGCTTATCATTTGTCTTCACTCAAAGGAAAACCCAAACCTGATCCCCTCAATGCCTTATATATTCGACCATTCTATTGTTGAGATCAAGTCCTATATCTCCTATTATCTATTTCATGCTCATCCCTTGGGCACCGTTCACCTTTCATATTACCTATCTTGAGATCAATGACTAAACAAAAAATATGTGATTACCTGCCACTTTTTCCACCTAATATTAAATATGAGAACCACAGCTCTACTCATGGAATGATTCTCATGGATAATTTTCATCGTCGTCAAGATAGAATCGCATGGTCATTCATCACTTCAAACCTCTCCATCATAGTTAACCTCTGTATGCTCCAGTTTTATCTTCTAAAAAAGAGCCTAATCTTCCTCTATAGTCTTGTCCATGAATTAAACGTCCAAAAGCAAAATAATTTCAAAAGCAAAATGGGATTCAACTCCTTGAGTCAAAATTCTAGAAAAAAGATGACTCCCCAAAAGGGACTTCTCTTCTCTCTATCTTTCCACTATAAATGGATTGCTCCCTCGAAGGACAGCTATACAGAGCCATCCATACATGTACATAGTCTATTATTAAAAGAAGACTATAAAAAATATTTAGAAGCTTCCCACATCAATCAAATTCACGAAGACCTTAAGGAGATAATACACTCATCCCATATAGACTTCCCACATCGATAAGTCTATCAAAAAGCCATAAAATCAAAAAGAAGAAAGATATAACCTTATTATCATGGAATTGCCTATTTTTGATCTTGGGGCTCTTGCCAAGTAGGCATGTTGTCTCACACTAGGTTACGTTCAAGCCAAATTGCCTTCACCTCATCACCATTTTCACCTTGATTTTCTACTCACTCAAGGGACTTGCCTCAACTTTGATATTTCGTGATCATGTGACTTTATTCACCCTTAGAATAGTCATTTATGCATTTCCTTTAGGGTCTTACATTCATAAGCCAATATTTGGTATGATCAACTTGTAATGGTTCTTATCAATTAGGTGACTCTTGTTATATTTTTTTCCATTCACCTTCTTCATTAATTGTTGATTATCCTATATAGGACTAGACCATAGATACCTACATTTAAATGATTCCCCTTTCACCAACATCAACCATGCCTAACCAACCTAAACTCCACCATGTTTATATCCTAGAATCAATCATGCCTAAAACCTACCAACTCATTCCTCTACCTCATCATATTTTTCCCTAGCTTACAGGAGAACTACATCGGCTTGTGGCCCCTTTTTGTTAGGGCTATGTAGGTAGCACTCTAAGGGCATGGGGCCCTTGGAGGTTAGCTCAGCCACTCTTTACCCTAACCAATTTCCCCCATTTTTCTATTCACATTTTACCTTAGTGAGATTTCCATTTTACACAATAGTTGGGAAATTACAACCATACATACCTACCATTTTTAGCACACCATCATATCATCCATTTATCATTTTACACTCCCATGCTAGTAAATATTTGGAAACTTAAATCACATACATACATATAAATCATCATTTATTTCCCATGTTATAAATAACCTCAGAAATTAAATCAAAACCATAAATCACAGCTCCACTATGCCTAAACTAACCTAACTCAACCATACTTATACCTAACCCCATAATGCACTCATGACCTAAACTCCACGATGCCTAAAATGACATAACTCAACCATGCCTATACCTGAACCCATCATGCCTACATGACCTAAACTCCACCATGCCTAAACCGACATGGAATCTCTCATGCGTACATGACCTAGAATCCATCATGCCTACATAAACTTGACTCAATCATGCCTAAATTACCTAGTTTTCATCACATACACAATAAAAATGGAAATTAAAACAATTACACCATCCATACCATAAATATAATCATCTATATAACTAGGAAATTATGTGTATCCATACATATGTACACAGATACAAAATTAATACAAGTATCTCAGATACAACCTCACTATGTTCAGTACGTAGGCCGGTAATAATAAAAATCATAAAAACTCTCATGTACATCCTCGCTATCATCAAAATGAAGGCTGATATATACCAAAAATCAATGCACAGATAATATCAAGTGACTAATCATCACCCCACCTTATATCCATACATGTTTCATATATCACCTCCTCCTCTCCTCTGGCATAACACTCTACTAGCATCTCTCCACCTGATCTGTAGCTGGGTCTTTCCTCCATGAACTCGTAGCCTCACCCTGGCCCTATCTCTGGGCTTGTCATCCCCCTATACTCTTTGAGATATGAGTGTGATATCTTTTCCTCTCACTCGCTTCCCACTATGCCCTGTAATCTGCATAGGAGGGGACATATATCCCAGTGGTCGTCAGATGATCCTGATAGTACCATGCCTCATTGAAGGAATCCCTGAACCTCTCCATTGGCACCATATGTGGTGGTTCCATAGGTCTCATAGCAACCTGTTAGCTCTATCCTATTAATTCAGTCCATGTACCTATAACCCGTACCCTACTGCCTGTCCCTAGGCCTGTGGTTGTGCCTATGCCGCAAGCTAGGCTTATAAGGCCACAAATTGATCCTGTTTAGTGGTCAAATAGCCCTGTAAACCTACTATTTGTGCCTATAAGGTGACTACCTATCCTCCATCACCATCACCACCCTATGCGGGCACTTGTCATCAGAGTACCTAGGCCTAGAACACAGCCACTTGTGCCTATAATGTGGAAACTTGTTCCTCTAACCCTGTAAGCTGCCCATGTACTGTAATGGTGGATAAATCCAAGTTATCGATGGTACCGCTCATAGCTGCACAACCCACCACTTCCTATATCTATCAGTAACCCTGGCATCAACGATCTACCTATCCAATGCCTACTCCTCCTACCCTTTCGACACATCTGGTCATGGTTGAGACATAGGTCTCTCCACATCATCTCTCTTGTGTTGTGGAAATGGTGGAGGCATGTCTTGTGGCAGCTTGAACTGTTGTCTGACCTTGTCTACAAGTATCATCTTCTGCTCACCAGTACGATGCCCCTCTATCCACCTGAGTAATTTTAGCTCCTCTAACTCCTCTGTTATGTGCATGTATGAGGGAAAGTCAACATATGACCTCCAAATAATATCAACCCCAAAAAATCCCTCTAACACTCACCTGTAATATACCACATCATGTGAAACCCTAGTCACTCTGTGTTTTCCATCAAGTGGTACCTACCACTTGTAACAAACACTGATGAAGCCACCCCCAAACAAATCATGTTAGGGAAAATGAACTTGACGTAAACATATGATGTACTTGTATTCCCAATAGTGTAAAAGGAAGGTACAACACAAACTAAACCTATACAACCTCCTATAGGCCCACAACTCCCTTTATAGATATACCAGGAACGTCGGTGCCCAAGTAAAATGGACCTTCTCCTCTATCATGTCCTAGGGAACTCCCATCAGTGCTCGTGGGAATCTCCCAACCTCTACATTTGGAAAGGAAAAATAGCATACTGCCTCCATCATCAAAACCATCAACCTCATATCCTAAGGATGGGCCGCATACATATCCCCATAGTTTAGGATCATGCTATGGTACCTCATCTTGACCATCGCCTCTCAAAAAACAACCACTATCAGCTCCTTTGATTCCTCTAAAGTAATAGAATATACTGACTCCCCAACTATCGATAGTCATAGGATCCTGTATACATCCTTCAAGGTGACAGTGATCTCACCTATTGGTAGGTGAAAAGTGTTGGTCGTTGAATCTAATTTATCGATGAGTATGACCATCAAACTCAGATCTCGAGCTACATGTCTGTAGTGTCAGATCCCAATCAATCCAACATTCATCATGTCACTTCACTCCTCTGCAGTCATGCTTTACCGTATCACTAGCAAACGAGGTGGTACTCTATCCTACATCCATAGCTGCTCTCTAGCCTACACCAATCAAACACAACATTGTTAAGCCTTGACCATACCCAACATACATCATACCCAAAAAATCTGTTACTTGACATAGCTATTCCCCACCACCCCTATCGACTACCTATTTTACCTAGTGCAATGTTAAATCTATTCTCCCTTATCATCCTTACCCATCCTCATTCATTTTACCTACTTTCCTACCCCCTGCCATCACCAAAATCCCCTTTTACCATATTTTCGCTACATACACTCTCACTTACCCCTTCCTTGAATATCTTACTTGCCCCTACCTATCCCTTTTCACCTCTTTTCTCCTCATCCTAACCGACACTGATATTCTTGACCATTATTGGTCCCTATTGACCGGTTTTGGTCACCTAATCCTTGACCAATGCTAGCACAAAACAACCATGGTTGGCCAACCATTGACCAACATTGGTCTTTGTTGTGTCATCACAAGAAAAATCCATCCCCCCATTATTAAAAATTAAAAAACCTAGCATAAAAACCTACTCTAATTAACCCAAACCTATCCTAACTTCATTACCCGACCCTATTTAACCTATGTTTGACCTTTTCATGCTACATTTCCATCGTTTTTACCCAAAATTTGGAAATAAAAATGTACACATATATGGAAACAGGTTGGGAACATTACATGCCACCATGGAACAACAGGCTTAAGTCTGACCTTTGAAGCAAAAAATTCACTGTTGTTTCGCTTGGAATGTTTCAGCTTTCGGGAATAGAGCTACTTCTATCCTTTCATTCCTTTAGAAACAGATAAGGGTTAGGGGCTAGGAGGAATACCTGTTGAATGTCGAGATGGTGTGCGCGTACCGTAGAGAGAGAGAGATCAGGTTGATTGTGAAGAACTCCTTTTTGTCTTGGAAGGACTACCTGCAAATAAGAACACAAGACCACAAGATTTTGATTAGACAATAAATGAGGAAACTACCTTGGGCCCAGGAAATATAAAACTTCCTTTCGAAGGTGGTTAGTTTTCCCTGCTAATATGAATTAACACATGAAGACTGTAAAATATCAATTAAGATTACTTCGTTGAAGCTAGGTAGGGGGGAAAGGCTGGTTTTCTGGTTGTGAGTCAGGATAACCGATACCGGTTTATGCTAACCGATATCGGTTACTGATTCAGGATCTGATATCGGTTGGTTGTAGTTATGGGGTAGGTTAGTTGCTTTGTAGGGTAGCTATGTTGTTTGTAAGGCTGTATATATGAGTGGTATTGGGTAATGAGGTGATGAGAGGTAAATGAATGATAGTTGGAGGTAATGTGCATGCTGGGTAGTGGATTCTAGGAATGGATTTATAAGGACTGTGATTCAAAAGTCATAAGAAATGTTATTAACAGTGGACATGCAAGATATAACTAACTAGTTATTGATGAAGATGCAGATCCAAGAACTCCTTTATTGACAAAGGCAGAACTTAGGTAGGATGGCCTGACAATTTAGAAGATGAGGATATCTCCCTCCCGATGATCAGTTGAGTATCACAGGACTCTGGCTACTCAGTTGCAGCCTTGGGCTTGGTCTCCTTCACTGTAAACTCTTCTGGTTTCTTCACTCGTCTCTGCTCGGTCAAGTGAAGATTTTGATTCTCTTTGTTGCTTCTGATGATCCCTCTTGATCCCAAAAATCCTTCCTCCGACAAAAATCCTCTGATCCTTTGTTTCTGAGTTTGGGAAGGTCATTTACAGGGAACCGATGGCGGTTACGTAACCGACGGCGGTCAAGTAGGAACCGGTATCGGTTAGGAAAAAGTGGGCTATTTTTAGTAAAATAGCCAAATTTCCCTACTTTTCTCCCGAGGGATTAGTTACGGGCTTGGTCAAGTATCTAGAAGGTCGGTTTTGGGTGCGAGTAAGGAGGCATTAGTTATGGGTGTGAGATGTAGACCAAGTCATAGGTCTTAATTAGGTTAGATTAGGGTTAGGGCTAGGTCATGATGAGGTGGCGAGGTGAGGTGGCAGGGTTGAAGGTGATGTGGATTTATTAATTATAAGATAATTAATAAATAATTGTGTAAAGGTTTAGGTGATGAGGTTAAGTTGCGAGATGAGATGTGGGTCACAGGGGGTCATAAGACACAAATTTGGTGTCTACATTAGCCCCTTATTGTCGTGTAGCTTGTGTTGTAAAGCTGCGTGGACAATAATATGAAGTGGTTACTCTTATTAAGGATATAGGTAATCCCCCTCAAATCTAGCACAGATTGAGGCGAAGCGAGACGAGAAATCAGGGATAGGGTTGATAAAGGGTAAATGTTGTGGAGATGATGGTGAGGTGGTGGGGGTAGGTCCAAAGAAGCAGACGCACGTTGAAATCCAGTCGTTCGACTCAGGGGTGTATGATTTGACGAGCAAACCAGCAATGCATAGGCAAAGGTTGATAGTTTATCCAAACAAGGGTGATATAATCCTGGTATCCAAGGCATAGGAAGTAGCTCCAGGGGATATAACAGGTAAGGTACAGGAATGCTTAGGCATGTTCGGCTAGTACCAAATGGTTGGTTTGGTTGAGATAAACGTCACGGTCCTAGGTCTAGGCAAAGTTGGTCGACTGATCAAGTCAAGTACCCTAATAATGCTAAAGCACGAACAGGTGAGCTCGATTGAACAAAAGGTACAGGATGGATGGATAAAATAAAAAGTTGATGATGTTGGGCTCATGGTTTTGTACTGATGCGGCCGTGGGTCAGGCCAAGTTGTTAGGTTACAGCCTTGGGTCAGGCCGGATGGTTAGGGTGAGGCCTTGGGTCGGGCCAAATGGTTGGGTGCGGCGTTGGGTCGGGCCAAATTGGGTCGGGGGCCGGATTAGGTAGGTTGAGGCCTTGGGTCGGGCCAATATAGGTTAGGCCTTGGGTGGGCTAGGGTAGGTTGAGGCCTTGGGTCGGGCCTTGGGTCGGGCCAAATGGGTAGGGCGAGGCCTTGGGTCGGGCCAAATAGGTAGGTTGAGGCCTTGGGTCGGGCCAAATGGGTAGGGTGAGGCCTTGGGCCAAATAGGCCTTGGGTCGGGCCAAATGGGTAGGGCGAGGCCTTGGGTCGGGCCAAATAGATAGGTTGATTGGGTGGGTAGGGAGAGGCCTTGGGTCGGGCCAAATGGGTAGGTTAAGGCCTTGGGTCGGGCCAAATGGGTAGGTTGCGGCCTTGGGTCGGGCCAAATAGGTAGGTTGAGGCCTTGGTTGAATAGGCCTTGGGTCGGGCCGAATAGGTAGGTTGAGGCCTTGGGTCGGGCCGAATAGGTAGGTTGAGGCCTTGGGTCGGGATAAATAGGTAGCCTTGGGTCGGGCCGAATAGGTTGAGGGGGTCGGGCCAAATAGGTAGGCCTTGGGTCGGGCCAAATAGGTAAACAAATGGTGTTCAGCAAAGGTGGATATAGGCGATATGTGGTTAAAAATGGGCAAATGGTAAATAAGGGCAAAAAAAAAAATTGGGGGAAAGTTGGTAGAAAAACTGATGTCGATTCTACATGACCGATATCGGTTTAAGGGACCGATACCGGTTCATTAGGGCAAAATGAAACCGATATCGGTTAAGGGCGAAAAACCTATAAAAAGAAAAATACGGCTTGTCATTGTCACTTTGTTATTTTGAAAACCAAATTGACTTGTCTGACGTGGAGAGTTGAGATTGGAGGTTTATTGAGCTGAGGTGGAGCTATTTTGCTGGAGGAGTGAGTTGTTTGCGGGCCCGAGTGAGGAGGAGGCAGCAGTTGATTGGCCGGGGACCCAGCAGAGTAGAATTGGAGCCATGGCACAAGCAGGAGGAGCAGGAGGGGCTGGACCAGCTGGACCACCACCACCCATCCCACCACGATGACGTGTCGTCGTACGGGTAGGCTCGGAACTCTTTATTTTGTGCATTTGAATGGTATTAAGCGAAATTGGGGGTTTGGGTAGGAATTTAGATTTTTTAGGAAATAATGAGTAAATTGACGTAATTTGAAAAACGAAGAGGATAGAGGGGTAAAATATGGTAATTCGCCTGGGTGGGGTAGGTTTTTATGGTGTTTGGGTGGGTAGATAAGTATAAAAATGGAAAAATATGGGCGGGGGACCGCGCGGGGGCTCGGCTCCTGGTAATTACAGTGATCGATGTCGGTTGCTAAGCGATCGGCATCGGTCGGAAATTGTGTGGACAGGGTGTGTTGGGCTGGTCCGACGTCGGTCGTATGTCAACTGACATCGGTTTGGGTTTGTATGGGTATGGGTTAGGTTGGGTGGGTTTGGGTGTTGGGTGGGGTGGGGTGTTGGGTGGGGTGGGGTGTTGGGTGGGGTGGAGTTTGGTTGGGGTGGGTTGGGTTGGGTTTGGGTAGATTTTGGGCTTTGGGTGGGTTTGGATGTTGGGTGGGGTGGGGTTGCTGAGTGGGGTTTGGTTGGGTTTGGATGCTGGGTGGGGTAGATTTTGGGCTTTGGGTGGGTTTGGATTTGGGTGGGCTGGGTTGGGTTTGGGTAGATTTTGGGCTTTGGGTGGGTTTGGATGTGGGGGGGGGTGGGGTGTTGAGTGGGGTTTGGTTGGGTTTGGATGCTGGGTGGGGTAGATTTTGGGCTTTGGGTGGGTTTGGATTTGGGTGGGTTGAGTTGTGGGTAGGTATGGGATTTGTATGGGTTGGGGTTAGGTGGGTTTTGGGTTGGGTGGTTGAAGGTAGGTTGTTAGAGGGGGGGGTGGTGGAGAGTTGGGGTGTGGTCGGGGGGATAAAAGGGGGTTTAGAGGGTAAAGTAGATGTTGTGATAAAGAGTAGGTCTAAAGATGTGGGTTGGTTTTGCAGGCACGTCAGTAGTTGACGATGTGGGATAGGATGCCCCCGTTGTTGGTGCGGATGAGGCCACATGTGTCCACAGCTCACTGGGTGATCATGCGTGAGGTGGGACTCGGTGGAGTCTAGAGGTATAGAGCGATAGAGAGAGATCATAGCCTAATGGTCGCCCTCATCGAGAGATGGGATCCGGCGACCAATGTGTTCCATCTCCCGACTGGGGAGATGACTATCACGTTGGAGGATGTGTATCGCATCCTTCGACTACCTATCGAGGGAGAGGTAGTCTTCCAGGTAGATTCAGAGACTGCCATGGACAGCATATTACAGGTTTTTGGAGATGCAGCCGCGCTACTTACCTATCACAGCGTGAGCATTGGGTATGGTGACATGTACCGTGCGCATCGACATGAGACACGGTTGGCTATGCTGATGATGATTGGGATCACCTGCTTCGCCCTCCCGGACTCAGAGGGAGGCCGCTTTCCACGGGCGTTGATGGGGGGTGTTGCTTGAGATGATTGAGGAGCATACTTGCTATGCGTGTGCACCAGTGTATCTGGTGCAGCTATACAAAGAGCTCTGGGGTTATCACCGGATGAGGCAATTCGGTATCTGTTTGACATTTTTGCTGCATTATTGGGCATATGAGCACATCATATGCATCAGGCCAGTAGGGTTACCCCAGCAGCCAGGGCTACAGGTCATATACAGATACGGCTTTCAGAGGTGGTTGGGAGTCGTGGGGTAGCCACGAGCAGTGCTTGCGGGGAGAGACGTTGTGTACTACAGGCATTTGTTAGAGGGCCTAACAGCGGTAGATATCGTATGGAGACCTTACAGAGGTCATCACCTGCACAGAGGAGGTCGAGTATAATTACGCTGGATCCAGTACACTTTCTGGATAGCAGGACGGAGGCCGGGAGAGTACGAGAGGATACCCCTAGAGAGGGTACGCAGGCAGATTTTGCTGCGACAGGATGAACCACCTCCCCTCCCTCAGTATAGGAGGGATGATGTAGAGGGCCCCACTGCCTGCATCACAGCCCTTGGATCCAGATTGGTGTTGCAGAGAGGCCAGCAGATGATGGCGTAGATGATGCTGGGTGTACGGGAGCATACAGGGTTTGGTGGGCTGGTCAGAGAGTGGCGAGGGTAGCACAGCCCGCACAGCTAGACTTGGTAGTGGGTGACGGCAGAGAGAGATCAGCTCAGGGGCTAGGTGTAGTTATTACAGGGGCAGCTTGCTGCTGCATAGGCACAGATAGGGGTCTTATAGGGGCAGCTAGCCCAGGCTCAGGTACAGGCACAGGCAGCACCACTACCAGCAGCACAGCCACAGGTGCAGGTACAGGTACAGGCAGTAGTACCAGCATCAGCACGGCCACAGCCCCAGGCACAGGTACAGATACCACTGCCAGCAGCGGCATAGCCACAGGCACCACCAGCACAGGCACAGGGGGGTACTGACAGTAGGAGTCTGGGGACCAGCCCCGAGGTACCGACGGTGGCACGGGATAGATACATGGAGGCGAGAGCGGAGGCCCGGTACTTATCAGGATGTTCTTGATAGTACCGGAGCTGAGTATCAGCCATATGCGGCACATCGAGTGGAGACCTCGCGTAGTCAGAGATCGCAAGGAGGTGCAGCCATAGCCGGCGTGTCTGTTACAGGTAGGAGGCGAGAGGTGCCACAGGGACCAGCAGGGAGAGGTACCGAGGGCGGTGGGGGAGAGCTGAGGGATCCTCACATTGTTTTTGTATTTTGTATATTGGATATGGGCACCGGTCTGCGAACCGGTTATGTTGATAGAGGCCTGCGTGCCGTCATTTATTCATTGTATGGATTCATTTATTCATTATATACCAGCCTGCGAGTCGAGTATGGGTTGTATATTTGATACCGGCCTACGAGGCGAGTATATTTTTGATATGAGGGACCGGCCTGCAAGCCGAGTCGAGATTTTGGATAGTTATTGCGGCCTGCGTGCCAGCTTAGTTGTATGATGAGATCACAAAGGCCCCGATGTAGGGCACAGTGTATATTTGAAAACTTGTATATATATATATATATATATATATATATATAGATGATGTTTTGATCCATATGCAGTGTTGAAAATGTTTTTAAGTATTTCGTCAATGGTTTGTGGTATAGAATATATGATGAGTTTAATTGACATGTTGATATATGGATGATGTGTTATATGATGAAATGTTACATGTTTTGGGCTGGTTTTATGACATTGTTATATATGTATCTGATGAGTTGGATCCAAATGATGAGTTTTTAGTTTTGTGTAGATGTGACTTAGTTGATGGTTTGTTTGTTTTTGTAAAATAGATGATGTTATGGACATTGTAATGATATGTGTGGTGGATGGAGAAATATGGATAATGGTGTTGTTATGCAGGAAAAAGGGGCGGGGCGCGACAAAAAAATAGGTAAAAAATGAAGAAAAAGAACCATGTTGTAGAAAGATAGGTCTATAACCGATATTGGTTAGTGAACCGATTGTCGTTAGCTGCTAGACCGATATCGGTCACATGACCGATACCGGTTATTTAGTTATGAGATTTTCTAAAAATAGAAAAGCTAGGGTGGCAACTTAAGTTCTTATTTTTAGAGCCATGTAAGAGTTAAATACGTGAACGCGACACTTTTTGACGACTGAGACAGGTAATTGCATGAGAGATTTGAGTGATTAGGAGTAAAGAGACAGGGAAAGTGATTGTAATCTGAGATTTAGAAGACAGAAAGGCAGGGTTGAAAAAGGTGGTGATAATGGCAGAACGAGGAGAAATATCCAGCAGGTAGGGACAAGAGGGAAGACAAGGGCCACCTCAAGCTACTACAACCCAAGGGGTAAACGTTTTGGTTGTGATTTGATTTTTGCATGTGTTATGAATAAGAGATTAAGTGGGTAGATATGAAAAAGAAAACATGATAGCAAGGGTTGTAAGTGTTACGGGGTAGGTGATCAGGGGTTTCAGGTATGTTTGTAGGTATAGAAAGGAATAAACGCTCAAATTATTGTCGTAGGTGGTTGTTTAGGCAAGGTGTATGAAAGTAACAGGGACCGATATCGGTTAGGGATAACCGGTATCGGTTACTCAACCGGTACCGGTTAGCTGTAAACGATACCGGTTGCTGTAGGAATTTCCAGAATTTGAGAAAAAACCCAGGGGGATTGGAGGAATTAAATGGTTTTTTGTTATTTGGATGTATGCAGGCAGAGGCAGGGTTGAGGATGAATGATAGTGTACCAGCGCTGTTGTCACGAATCCGAGCGGATGTAACGCCAGCTGAATGGACATTGATAAATCGTTTGGGGTTAAGTGGAATCCGCTATTATTCACGAATCACACGTAACCATGCTATGTTACAGGCGTTGATTGAGAGATGGAATCTTGAGACAAATACCTTCTATCTGCCAACAGGGGAAATGACAGTAACATTGGAAGATGTGTTCCATATTTTGAGACTCCCAATTACAGGAAAACCAGTATATCAGGCATTACCTAGCGCGGCATGGGGAGCGATAACAGCAGTATTTGGTCCATACGCACGAGATTTAACACAGCGAGGTTTGTCATTTACGTATGGGATAATGTATGCAGCACATCCTGAGGAGACAAGGTTAGCAATAATTTTAATGATAGCGGTAGAGTATTATGCATTACCGAGGGCAGAAGGGGGAAGATTTCCAAAGGCATTGATGTGTGTTATTTGGGAGATGATAGAAAGGAACGTGACGATTTGCATGGGCACCTACATATTTGGCGGAGCTATACAGGGGTTTATGGGCTTGTAGGTGAAATCACAGAATGACACTGGATTGTTCATACTTATTACACTGTTGGGCCTATGAGCACATTGTTTGTGTGCGACCAATAGGCCGATCCATCCAGTCAGGAGAAACCAGAGTACAGAGGTTGGGATTCAGACGATGGGTCCAGACAGAACAAGATGCAAGATCCCAGGCTGTGACGGATGACTTTGAGTATTATAGGCAGGTATGGGAGAGAGTGATGATTGCGGATATCTGTTGGCGGCCTTACGGAAACTATATGGTAACAGAGAATATAGCTGAGGAGTTGAGGGGTGTAGAGCAATTGAGGTGGATCGCAGGGCACAGGCCAGGTGAGTATGAGAGGATTCCTCTAGATCGCGTGCGGCGACAATTTGGATTTGTGCAGGATATACCCCAGGCTTATAGACCCTATATGAGGATCGATGTAGAGGCAGTATTCTCACCTCCCCAGCCAACACCTCCAGAAGGGCCTGAAGAGGTAGCAGCCGATCGCAGGGTAATGGATGCAGGAACGACAGAGGCCTATAGATTATGGTGGGTAGCAGAACTGCGAGGTGTACGTGATCGTCCTGACATAGCGGTGATTACAGCAGAGAGGGATCGTCTGCAGCGTTTGGTTCAGTAGCTCCAAACGCAGGTGAATGAGACAAGAGGATCGTTAGTGGTTGCGGAGTCACGGGTGGAGAGACTAGAGGCTGGAGTCCTCCGTGCGAGAGGGCGTATTCATATGTTACAGGAGAGATTGGCAGATCAGTGGGCGGTACCAATAGCCGTGGTACCATTGAGGACAGAGAGGCCTGGCGAGAGGGGTCGATTGATCACGATCATCACCTAGTTCGGGATGAGGCGTGAGGGTCTAAATAAATGTTAGCAAGGTATAAGAATAAATAAGAGTACCGACCTGCGTGTCGATGATAGAGAAGATGTATTTGTTTAACATCTAAATAAAATTGAGATATGTATGTTGATTTGAGCTATAATAATAAGAATGTTTTCGTTTTGACTTTTTGTGTTTTGAAAAAGGATAAAGAGGAATGTGATTAAATAGAAATACACAAAAATATTTATATTTACCACACATGATAGGTTATGGTAGGGGATGGTCGAGCTAACCTTGGGAGACCCCATGTCTCCAAAGTGCTGCCTATATAGCCCTTTGCACAAAGCAAGGAGGGGCCTCAGACCGATGTAGTTCTCCCTTAGGATCAGGGAGAGGCAAATTCAGGCAATTTGGTATGGTTTAGGCAATTGGTTGATTGGTAAGAATATTGATATTAATATTGGTAAGGTAAGGTTGTTGGTGTCAGAAATGAATTGGTGATGTTGTAAAAGGTATAAGGGAAGCGAAAGTTAGCCTACCCAAGTGGTAGGGAACCATGTCCTGATTAAGATCAACACAACAATCCTAGATGTGAGGCAAAGCGGAAAGAGTGCTCCGTAGGTGAAAAGAGCTAAACAAACCACCAAACGTAGAACGAGCTTGAAGCCCTAGGTACCGTGCATAGACGAGAAGTCCATAGGTGAAAAGAGTTGTATGATCACAATATATCAGGTGTACGTTACGTCCCTTGAGTTGAAACAAATGGTGAGGTGAGGTGGATGATATAGCTGAGGTACAGAGAATTTATTACAAAGTGAGTGTTCTGACGAAAGAGAACCTACCCTAAATAGACAAGTCCATGACCCAAAAAGTTCTTTTTGAATGAGGCTTTTATTTTACTGAATATAGACTGATCGATGCGGGAAGTCTACAAGGGATATTGATTGTGCTATTCTTGAGGTCTTCACGAAGCTGATCAATGCGAGAAGCTGCTGATAAAGGCTGACTGTGTATAGCTATCCTTCGAGGGAGCAGTCTATTTATAGTAGCAGATATGATTTTAGTGCATAGCTGTCCTTCGGGGGAGCAGTCTATATATAATAGCAGCAATAATTTGGCATATAGATGTCCTTCGAGGGAACAGTCTATATATAATTTAGATAGCTAGATGTTCTTTTGGCGTGAAGCATCTAGTTTGGTAGGAAGTTTGACTCAAGAAAATCCCATAAGAATACGGCTTATTTTAAAACTTTGAAGTCATGGACTAGACTAAAAAGGGGAAGGCATCGTTTAGGTGAGGTGAGAATCAAACTATGTGAGCTTGATTTTTATTATGAGGTGTAGGAAACGAAGTGCATGTGGTGGTATGTGAGCTCAAGGGACGAGCGGCAAGTAGATAAGAAGTGATATAACACTAAATTCAACAGTAGAATGGTCGAAGATGCAAGGCATTAAGGGGTTCAGGTTCAGGCTTACCATTAAGCGAAGCTAAACGATAAGCGCCTGATCCATAGGTGTGAGTGATTATGTAAGGCCCAATCCAATTGGGAGCAAATTTTCCATGTTTGCTCTTTTCTAGTTTGGTGACATGTTGATTCTCTTTGAGGACAAGATCACCAACCTTAAAGGTACGCTCATGAAGTCGCTTATCATAAGCACGTTTGATGCGTTTTTGATAGATTTGAAGGTGATCAAGAGCTGTAAGACGACGTTCGTCAAGAAGCTCCAATTGGGCTAACCGCTCTTGGCGGAAATCATTGTTGGTGAGAATATCCTGAAGAGATATTCTAAGGGAGGGTATTTGTATTTTGAGAGGCAAAACAGCCTCGGTACCATATACCAAAGAAAAAGGTGTGGCATTAGTAGAGGTACGAATGCTAGTACGATAAGCCCAAAGGGCAAAGGGAATGTGATCGTGCCAATTTCTTCCGGATTCATTGATAACTTTCATGAGGATTTTGGTTAGGGTTTTATTAGAAGATTTAGCCTGACCATTGGCCTGCGGATAGTAAGGCGATGAGAAACTAAGTTTGATACCAAAGTTGTCACAAAGGTCTTGTAACAACTTGTTTTTAAAAGATTTACCATTATCTGTTATTAGGCGATGAGGAATACCAAAACAACAGATAATGTGATGGTTAATGAATTCGACAATTTTTTCCTTTTTGGTTGAAATGAGTGGAAGAGCCTCCACCCATTTTGTGTAATATTCGGTTGCTGTGATAATCCATCGGTGACGTTGTGAAGAGGACGGGTGAATCTCACCAATAAGGTCTAAACCCCATTGTGAGAAGGGCCAAAGATCTCGAGCGACCTAGAGCGGGTGGCTAGGAGTATGTTGAAGGTTGGCATGTTGTTGACACATAACACAACGCTTAACATATTCGTAGCAGTCGTTATTGAGAGTAGGCCAATAATAACCAAGGCGAAGGATTTGTTTGGCCACGGCAAGACCACTAAAATGTCCACCACAAATACCGTCATGGACTTGTTGGATGGTATGGGTGATCTCCGCACCGGTGAGACATCGAAGGAGGATGCCATCAAAGCCACGTTTATAAAGGAGTCCCCCCATAACTACATAACGAGAAACGCGTTTAAGAAAAGTACGTTTACCAGTACTAGTAAGGTCAGAAGGGAGAACAGAAGTTGTAAGGTAGTCATGGAATTGGTGATACCAGGTATCCTGCGAGTTAGCAGACACAGTATTTATCGTACAAACAACCGGGGCTGAATAAGATGGGGCAAAGAGTTGTTGGACCAAGAAAAAAATGTCAGAGTCAGTTGATGAGGCTGGAATTTGCGAGGCTAAGCAAGCCATAGTATCCGCAAATTTGTTAGTAGAGCGTGGAATGGTTTGGATAGAATAGTGAGTAAATAAGGCTAGAAGCGAATCCACGTAGTGTTTGTATTTTTGAAGTTCCTCATTTTTGCATTGGTAGATGCCCATAACTTGATTGACTACCAATTGAGAGTCGCCAAAAATATTGATAGATTTGATACCTAAGTGCAGCGCAACCTGGAGACCCAGAACAAGGGCCTCGTATTCCGCTGTATTATTAGTGCAAGGGAAATCGAGTCACAATGAAAGAGGCATAGGCTCGGCGTCAAGAGGAACGATAACAACGCCGGCTCCTCCACCACGTTGGCATTTAGATCCATCGAAGAAGAGGGTCATTTGATACGACTCTTCCCCGAGTGAAAGAGTGGCGATGAGTTCATCGGGGAATGTAAAATTGGTAAATTGTTCCCCAGGTAAAGGGGCTTCCGCAAGTTGGTCTGCGATGGTTTGTCCTTTGATTGATTTCTGGTGGACGAACTCAAGGTCGAGGTCGGCGAGGAGCATGAGCCATCGGGCGATGCGTTGGTTTAGATGAGGTTTGGCATACATGTAATGGATGGGGTCTGTGTTGGTGATGACGAAAGTTTTGTGATTCAGAAGGTAGTGTCGGAGCTTGGTAGCCACGAATGATAGGGCTAGGCACAACTTTTCTACATGTGTATACCTAGTCTCATAATCCACCAAAGTACGACTTATATAATAAACGGCTTGTTCTCGATTCTCAGAGTCACGATGTGCAAGCATGGCCCCTACAGCGTGGTCAGTGGCGGAAAGGTAAAGGTAGAAAGGGCGGTCGTCTTGAGGTGGGATAAGCACGGGTGGCTGCAAGAGATAAGTTTTGAGAGCTTCAAAGGCTTGGTGGCACTCTTCACTCCATTGAAAATCAATGTCCTTCTTAAGGAGGTGATGGAAAGGTTGACATCGATCCGAGAGTTGGGAGATGAAACGTCGGATAGATTGGAGCTTACCTTGTAAACTACGCAATTGTTTGAGATTGGTAGGTGGGGGCATTTCTATGATAGCTTTGACTTTAGATGGATCGACCTCGATGCCACGCAAAGAGACGATAAAACCAAGAAGCTTTCCCGAAAGGACACCAAAGACACATTTCTTTGGTTGAAGACGGACAGAATATTGTAACAGGCGATCAAAAATAATGGTTAAAACATTGAGATGTTCACTGCGATGTTTAGACTTGCCAAGAAGATCGTCGACGTAATCTTCAAGGATAGTGTGCATAATGTCATGAAAAATGTAGGTCATAGCCCGCTGATAGGTCGCACCAGCATTCTTAAGGCCAAATGGCATTACACGGTAACAGAAGGTTCCCCAAGGAGTTATGAAGGTAGTTTTGTGTTGATCGGCAGGGGCAACCAAAATTTGGTTGTATCCTGAAAAGCCATCCATGAGAGAAAGCATTTCATGACCCGCAGTGAGATCAACAAGTTGATCAATACTAGGTAGGGGGAAGTCATCCTTAGGGCAAGCGAGGTTAAGATCCCGGAAATCCATGCATATCTGAAGTCCCCCCGTCACTTTAGTGACAGGTACGATGTTAGAAATCCATTGAGGATAGTCAATAGGCAAGATGAAGGAAATAGAAAGGAGTCGTTGGAGCTCCTCTTTGACCAAGAGGGCAATGCGTGGATGCATTTTTCTCAATTTCTGTTTAATTGGCTTGGAATCGGGTTTCAGTGTAATGTTATGGACAGCAATGTCAGGATCAATTCCTGGCATGTCAGCGTAGGACCAAGCGAAAGCTTGGGTGCGAGCACGGAGGAAAGTAGTAAAGGTGACTTGTTCTGATGCGTTAAGGGATTGTCTGATCTTCACAATGTGAGGATCCTCCTCCGTGTGGATGTTGATTTCTATTGTAGATTCGTTCAGCATGGTTTGGGTTTCAGATGGTAAGGCTCGTTGAATATAAGAATCATCCACGCCAAGGTAAGTGAGGATGGAGTCGTCATCCTGACACTCAACAACATTAATCAAAGGTGAATCCTCTTCGATCATGTCTGGATACAGAAGGGGAAGAGAAGATGGGTCCTCATTATCGCGTTGATAAGTGAGAGGACCTATGAAGATAGCATTTATGAAAAAAAAAAGTTAGGAGGGATAGATTCAGGGTCTATAGATTCTGTGGGTGATGATGGTTTGGTAGGGGTGACGTCGTCTTCTTCCAGAATACAGCTGACACGAGGTGTCTCCTGTGTAGGTGTTTCAGGAAAACTGAGACCACTGCGATCATTATGTTTGCGTGTGGTGATGGGGATGAGCGTATGTCGGCCTTGTTCATAAAGACCAAAACCAAAGCCTTTCCAAGCACAGCGAGTCAAGAAGGTGAGGGAAAAGCGACGATTGGTAAGGTATTGAAAATCGGACTGGAAAGGAACCACACCAAGAGGAGGCTCAGGGGCAACGGAAGATGCGTCGACACCCCCATACGTTAGGTTAGTGCGGCAGTGAGGTGGTCCGTAGGAGATTACTTCCCCCACACGACGGTCATAGTTAGGATGGGCATGTACCTGTCCGTACTCCTGTGGGGTATGGAAAGAACTAACGTTATATAGGTGATACTCCCCCAGCGTAAGGCACTGAAAAACATCTACTAAGGGGTCCGCGGTTGGGATGTTAGCTGCGGGAAGGGAAGTGGTTTTTGCGAAGGTGGTTTCATCAGTTGAAGGCGTAGGCGCGGTTGAAGTGGATGATTGAGGTACATTTGAAGAGGATGGTTGGGTTGAATGAATGGGTGTCTTGATTGGTACCCTAGCACATCATTTGGGCGGTATAACATATTGCAGGTTTTAAAGGGGGGAGGATCAGCTTTTACGGTGTAGGACTTCCCCTCGTACTCAAATTTTATGCATCTATGTAATGTTGAGGGAACGCATCCCATGGCCCGGATCCAAGGACGACCCAGCAATATATTATATTGGAACTCTCCCTCAAGGACATAGAAGAGCTTCGGGTAAAGTACGTGGTCCTACCCGAATGTTGAGGATCACGGTGCCTAAGGTAGAGGTAATAGCGTCATTGAATGACCGCAACATGATGGGGTTGGCACACATGTAGCTAGAAGGGATATTCATTTGTTGAAAAGATTTTGAAGAGATGATGTTTAGGCTAGCACCCCCGTCAATCATAACACGACGTACATGAATGTCCCAGACGTAAGCTGAGATGAACAGGGCAGGGTCAGGATCTTCTGTACCAAAATCGACAATTTCATCTTCAGAGAAACTGACTGCAGCAGCTTGTGGTACAGAGACAGAAGTGGTTGGGGCGGTGGGTTGTTTGGTGAGAGAGGCAACGTGATTGGGTGTTAGAATGGAGGCAACAGGCAGGGCTTCATTAGGTAAGACCTCGATCCCCTGAAGAATTTCAACGAGAGCTTGTCGATGAGATTCAGAAGTCTGAATGAGATCATATAGTGTCATTTTGACGGGTGATTGGTGAAGCTGTTTGATCATGGCTCGATGGGCAACTCCATTAGAGATGGGGTAAGCGGGTCCACGAATAACCACTTTGGGTGGTGGTGCAATCGGGATGCTAGACGGAGAAAGAGAGGACGCAGGTGTGCTTTCTTTCACTTTCTCGTTGTTTTTCTGCGCTCGAGTAGCAACACTAATCATATTAATCTCGTAAACCTGAGATGAGGAAGATGGTTGGGATAAATTATGGTCTTCAAGAGGTGGGGTTGTAATAATGATAGATCGTGGTGAGGCGGGGATAGATGGTATAGGAGAGGGAATTGAAGCTAAAGGTCTCTCCCTTCGTAAGTTGTCTTTCTTAACCTTTCTATCTGGGAGAGGTGACTGACGAAGGATGGTTTTTAAAGCTTTGCATCCCTCCACATCATGTCCTGGTGTGCGGTGATAAGCGCAGATCTTAGACTCATCATAACCTATAGGTCGAGGTTTAGACGGGTCATAAGGTCTAAGTGGGGGTAGGGAAATGGTCGCATTCTCTACTAACATAGCAAGGATTTTGGCGTAAGATCCTTTGAGTGGGTCAAAATCAGAAGAGGATGAGGGTATTGATTGCGCGGGTTTTGGTAATGTTTGGGCGTGGTTAGTTCGTATGGGTGGTGGTTTAACCGAGGGGTGTTGATATGTGTTTTTCACTAAACGTGGTTTCTTTGGCGCAGGAGCTACGTTCGGCTGGTTAGATGATGAGGCTACAGATGACATGGTAGCGGGAAACAACCACGGAGAAAGGGGAGTGACAGAAAATAAATCCTTTGATGATGGAGTTTGTTTAGGGTTGATGGATGGACAGGATACGTGGGGTGATAATGTTGATATACCCTTTGATCCCTGTATGGGTGCAGAAGGCGTAGATCGTTTTGAAGAAAACGCAGGAGGTATGATATATTGGTGCAAGGTGGAAGGATGAGGTCCCAATATGGAAGGTAGGTATGACGATGATGGTTTTGATTGTGATAGAGGCACGGGTTGAGTGTGTCTCCTAGGTGGCGGGGCGGCTTTATTCTTGGACAAATCTAGTCGCTTAGGCGGGTGTGTTAGACTGGGTATGGGTAAGGTCCCAAGCGTAGGGGAAGATTTGGCTAAGTTAATAGAAGTGGACGAGGCATTTGGTAGAGGTGAGGGGGGGTGAAGGTGAGAACATGGGCATTTTAAGCTTCTGTAAACACTTCGGGTATATGGTGGAGTTCTCAGGATCGGTCATTTGCATTTGAGTAGAATATGGCGTACTCAAACGTTCCCATAGGATTTGTCTATCCTCTGGAGAATGACAGTCTTCACGCTTGAATTGTAAATTTGGTACGGAAGAAAGGTGGGTTGTGATTCCAGTCCACTGTGGGTGTGATACAGGGGGTAAACGAGGCACTGTATCAATAGATGTCAAGAGGTCAACCGGTCGTTGAAAAGATTTAGGCGATGAAGAACTAATAGGTAAGAGGGCATGTTCGAGAGGATCCTTCATGGTTAAAGAATTTGGTGATGTCGGTGCAAGAGATTCCTCATCTAAGGATGTCAAAAGGAGTGGCGTATCTCCCTCTTGTGTAGCAAGAGGGGTAGAAGGGGAAATCTGGGAAATAGATAGATTAGATAACATCCGTTCGCAATCTTGTAGGGATGTGGTATAAGAAGACTCATCGATGGGAAGAGAAGTCTGGGCAGTTAACTCCTTTATGGGTAAAGGAATGATTTCACTTTTGTTTGATGGTGGTAAAGGAGGTTCGGGCTCCTGTGTTAGTGAAGAGGCTTGATTCAAAATTTTCTCGATAGAGGCTTTGGGCTGGGTATCAAAGACTGCATGGATCTCATGAACACTCTCTTCGGCTAAGATATCCTGGTTTGTGTTACTGTTGGAAGAGTGATTCGGGAATGGTTTGTTGAAGATTTTCAAATTTCGGTTGGCAGGGGCATTAGGATTATCGAGGGTTATATCCCCTGCGTCAACCATTTCCTGCACTATGTTTTTCAACATCTTGCAGTTTTCATGACTGTGTCCTTTTACACGGTGAAAGTTACAGAAGTCATTTTCTTTGTACCAGGAAGGTATGGCGCGAGTGGAATCAAACCCGGAATGAGGTTTAACAGGAGGTAATGTAATGGCTCCTGCTTTGAGCAATTTTTCCAATATCACACCATATGTTTCTCCCAAGGGAGTGTAGTTGATGGGCTCGGCTTTGTACTTATAGGTGGTTTTTGGTGGGGTATTAGACGGTGTTTGAGATTTAACCATCACCGCGTGGACAGCTCCTTTTGATTTAGAAGAAGTGGACGCGTGAGGAGTGGTGGTATTTGGTTTATTGGTAGAATCAGGAGTTCAGAAATTGGGGTTTTTGTTGCGCAACCGCAATTTCTCTTCTTCTAAGGCTCGAATTTCTAGTTTCCGAGCCATGGTAAAGGCCTCATCAAATGTGCGGAAAGTTTGAATTTGAAGAGTAGGAGAAATGTGCTTAGCACATGCCCGTGTGAAAAGTTTGATAAGTTCAGCCTGAGGCAAGGCATATGTAAGTTGGTTGATAAGGCCACGCCATCGTCCAACGAAATCTGCGATAGATTCGTCTTCGAATTGTCGGATGGCATAAAGGTCGGTGATGGATACTTTCTTAGCAATGTTAATGGAGAAGTGATCCAAGAAAGATTGTGCTAGTTGGTTAAAAGAGAAGATTGAGTGCTGGGTTAAAGCACTGTACCACTCCAAGGCGGGTCCTGATAAGGACATGGGAAATGTGCGGAGTAGCAAGGCATCATCATGGGCAATCAAATAACAAGCATGTCTAAATGATCGCAAGTGCTGTTGAGGATCCTCTTTACTATTAAAACGAGTAAATTTCGGCAACTCCCATTGAGGAGGATATGAATGAAGGGGGACAGAAGGGTGAATGGGCTCCCGAAAAACTTGCTCGTATGTCAAGGCGCTACGACTTCCCGACACAGAAGCCTCCAGATTTTGCATTTTGTCCATCATTTGTTTGATGAAATCTGTGGTTGGATGAGATGATGATGCGGTTGTGGCAAACGGAGGCAAATTGGGCCAAGGGCCTCCACTGGACAATGGTGGAGTTAAGTGTTGATAAGGTATGGAGGATGAATATGTTGAGGCGACAGAATAGGGATGTCCCATATAAGGTGTTGAGGTTACTGGATACGTGTAGGGGAATGAGAAGGTAGGCGGAGCTTGAGAAGGAAAGCTCGTGTGGATAGGTGGCAGAGAGCAAGTCATGAATGGAGTAGTCTGCAAGAGAGATGAGGTAGGGGCAGTCGGTGGTAATGATATGTGGGGTCCAAGATTAGCCAAAGAAAAGCCAATCTGAGTCGTATGAACCTCTGAAGCTGTCGGATTGGGAGACGGGGCTAGAGATGCAGGAAGCAAGGCGGTATTATCAGGCGGAGTGGGAGCTAAATGAGCAGCTATACTAATAGGCATACCAACAAGGAGCTGACCATCAGGTGTACGGTCAGGGGTATGGGACAAATAGTATTGTACAGCGCTAGAATTAGCATCCAGAAACTTGGCAAAGTCCTTGTCTCCTACAGGAATTTGAGGGATCTCACTGGTGTCTGTAGGATTCCCCACAGAATGTGAAGGGGGTGATTCAGGTAAAGAAACAGAGCAAGCATGTGAAACCATGGCGGCGGCTTGCTTTCGAGTGATAACAACCATGGACAGGTGTTCACAGTAGGGTTTCAATCTATCCGGAACAGAAACAGCCTTAGAATGGTGAAATTGGTAGGTTGCTGGTTTGTCAGGAATTGGAAAAGAGAGTAACCGATATCGGTCTAGTAACCGATGTCGGTTACACTATAGCCGACGTCGGTCGGGTAACCGATGTCGGTGTAAGAAGTCTGGGCTAACAAGATATAAAAAGGCTGCTAATTTGATTTTTAACAACGTTTAGTATACGTGTCCAATTATTGATCACAGAAAACAGAGTATGAGAAAGAAAACAGAACTAAGAACAAGCAAGATGCACACACAAATCCAGAGATTAACCCTAGGGTTAATTTTAATTATCGTGGGCTTATGCCTTTAGACGTAGAATGATGTCAGAATCCTAAACAAGAGACTTAGGGGAAATGTCAAGTTGTTTTGGCTTATAAGGTTACCTCAATCGGGCGGAGGAATACCGCGGAAAAAGGGGGGATGTTTGAGCTGTTGTGTTAATTGTGAAGTGATTCGGTATGTGTTGTGCAGTGAATGTAAGATTAATTTCCTGTCAATACCGTGGATATCACCCCCACGTGTACGACCTGTTACTTAATCTATGTTCACTAGAATTGAAAAACAACAAGCAGGAATGCAATGCACGTGTTTTAAACCCAAATCGAAAATTATGTTCGATGAAGCAAGAGAGATGACTTTCACTAATGCGAAACTAGGAAAGCAAGACAAATTCTTTACAAAATATATAACAAAAGCAGCAACAGCAAGTATGCTTCCTAAAATGAAAATAAGCAAGAGAAACAGAAACCCAAGATGGGTCCCACCGGGCGTGCCAAAATGTTTCACTCGGAATGATTCGTTCCTTTTAGAAACAGATAAGGTTAGGGGCTAGGAGGAATACCTGTAGAATGTCGAGATGGTGTGCGCGTACCGTAGAGAAAGATCAGGCTGACTGCAAAGAACTCCTTTTTGTCTTGGAAGGACTACCTGCAAATAAGAACACAAGACCACAAGATTTTGATTAGACAATAAATGAGGAAACTGCCTTGGGCCCAGGAAATATAAAACTTCCTTTCGAAGGTGGTCAGTTTCCCTGCTAATATGAATTAACACAAAAGACTGTAAAATATCAATTAAGTTGCTTCGTTGAACTGGGTAGGGGAAAGGCTGGTTTTCTGGTTTTGATCGGAGGAACCGATGGCGGTTACTGATAACCGATGCCGGTTACTGATAACCGATACCGGTGGGTTCTAGGATCTGTAGGTTAGTTGCTTTGTGGGGTAGTTGTGTTGTTTGTAAGGCTGTATATAGGTGGTATTAGGAAATGAGGTGATGAGAGGTAGATGAATGATAGTTAGAGGTAATATGCATGCTGGGTAGTGGATTCAGGGATGGATTTATGAGGACTGTAATTCAAAAAGGCATAAGAAATGTTATAACAGAGGACATGCAAGATGTGACTTACTGGTTTTGACGAAGATGCAAGCTGATCTCCTTTGCTGTAAACACTTCTGGTATTTCCACTCGTCTCTGCTCGGTCAAGTGAAGATCTGGACTCTCTTTTTCACTCCCAATGATCTCTGTTGATTCAAAAATCATTCGACCTGATCCCAAAAATGAAATTCCGATCCTTTGTTTTTGGTTTGGGGAGGCCATTTACAGGGAACCGATGGCGGTTACGTAACCGACGGCGGTCGAGTAGGAACCGGCATCGGTAAGGAAAAAGTAGGCTATTTTTAGTAAAACAGCCCACCTTCCCTGCTTTTCTCCCGAGAGATCAGTTGCGGGCTTGGTCAAGTGGCTAGAAGGTCGGTTTTGGGTGCGAGTAAGGAGGCATTAGTTATGGATGTGAGTCTAGACCAAGTCATAGGTCTTAATTAGGTTAGTTTAGGGTTAGGGCTAGGTCATGATGAGGTGGCAAAATGAGGTGGCAGGTAAGGTGATGGTGGATTTATCAATTACAAGGTAATTAATAAATAATTGTGTAAGGTTTAGGTAATGAGGTTAGGTTGCGAAATGGGATGCGGGTCATAAGGGGTCGTAAGACATGAATTTGGTGTCTACATCTCCCACCTATGTCATACCCAACTTAATCTCTCACCTACAAACCAATTGAAACAATCGAATAGATCTCATGGACCCACCAATCGAATGCCAATCATCTGCTACGAGGCTTGCCAACTCAACTCTTTGCCTCATCCTGTTATTTTTCAAGCCTCACATTCTTTTTTTTTTTTTTTCTCCAAATAGTAAATGACAAGTGATTCCATAAAAAGGGGAACTTTCCCTTTTTAGCCCCAAATTGACATGACCGATATCGGTCATGTCGTGCCCTATTAAACTTATGTCGGTTACCCTATAACCAACATCAGTCCTCTACCATTACCATTTACACCCCATTTTACCCATTCTGACCAAAATTCATTATTTCTAGACACCTTTTAACCTTACCCACGCTTATAAAAACCTACCCACCAGCCCACATTATCTATACTTTTCCTTAATTACATTTAGGGATGGTGATATCACCTACACCTTAGCCTTACCTATGCCATGATCCATATACCCTGACCCGAACCAATTTTACCTCTCCCTTGGCCTTACCCATTCCATGACCTACATAGCTTGACTTAAACCACTATCTATGACCTTTGAACATATGTACTCGTTGTAACTTACGATGTTGTTACCTGTGTTGTTTTACCTAATGACCTTACCTTTCCTATTGTCGTGTTGTTTATCCCAACCACACCCTTGGTGTACCAGAACATACCTAAACATTCCTGAACCTGATGTATGTTGTGTTTCTGGACCATATCCTATACCTTGGGTACCTGAATCACTTCAACCCTATTTGTATAAACCTATTAACCTTGGACGATGTAGAGTTTTAAAGCTCTTCAACCTAGTACTGTGTCGTAGTTACATGTATGTGTGCGTTCAACTGCCACTACCTATGACCCTTACCCATTACATATTACCTTATTTGACCCTTTCCCACTACCTATTACTCAATTTTCCTTCTACCCTTTACCCACTATACCCATACCCTTACCCAAACCCACCTATCTTCTTTTCCATCACTCCCACATTTATCAAACCACTCACTGATTCCATCTTATACCTCATTAATTCCTGGTTTGTGGGGGATTACCTTCACCCACACTCAGGACAACCACTTCCTATTTTTTTCAGAGTCTCTTACCAATATAAGGTACGTGACAATAGGGGGAAAATGTAGAAACCAAAATTGGGTCACACTCCCCTTAATCCCCTTTCAAGTAGTTAACTTAAACATGTTCACCTAACCACAAGCCCTTTACCTCACATTTATATTAATTTAATTCCTCACAATTTAATTAATACTCATCTTCACTTTATTTATTAATTTAATTACTTTAATTAAATTAATTTACATCTCACCCACCTATATCACCTAAACACCTCGTCATGGACCTATTCTTAGCATATTTTCTAACTAAGACTCAATCTCTACATTCCTTAATCAATTGGGACTTAGTCTAACCATTAAATTGCATGCCTATTATTTATCTAAAAACATTCCCACTTATCTAAGCTCTAACCATCATCTAGGAAATAGACCAATGGGTAGCTTTGGCCAAAAGATAGCCAAGATTTGCTATTTTGGAAAACCTAGGATTTCTCACCTTAACTGACATCGGTTAACCATAAACTAACACCGGTCACCCTTACCATCATCAGTTACCATATATTCATTTTGGAAACCTTGTTCAAGAGATTATAGGCTAGAAATTTTAGTTCTGGGAGAAGGATCTGCATACAAAAACAAACCAGGTTTTTTCACCCATCCAGATGATAGAAGCATACCCATTCAGAGATCCAAGCAAGGATTGGAGACTAATCTGAAAGTGCTGAAATTCATGGGAGCATCCTAGGAAGAAATTCCATTCATAGAACATTTGGGCTCTACCATAACCCTTAACACTTCACCATCATCCATTCATAACCTGTAAACACGAGATATTGAGTAAGTAGAATTCTATTTTTCTCTAATTTTTTTGAATACTTGTGTTTTCATTCATTTATTATTTCATTTTAAAATAAACTACCTTTTTACCATCTCACTTCCCCAATACCCTTGCTATTCAACCTCCAAGTCCTCATCTATCCTCTACAACTACATTTGAACCCTCTAAGGTTCTTTATGCAACCATAAAGAACATAAAACCTCCATTGCCACATTCAGTCATTTTCCATAGTGACTAATATTAGTCATCCTTGACTGAAATTCATCATCCCTATACCATCATTGGTCATACCACATTCGCATTGGTCTCTATATTAGGTAATATTTCCTGTAACAGCGATCTAATAACCTTCACCCAAATATCCTAAACCACCCAAAACCTAACCTTGACCCTTTCCAACCACCTTAGCTACCTACCCAACTTGAAACAAATTCTAAACCTCGGTTAGATTTAGTTTGGTATTACAATATTCAACTTAATTTAATAAATTGTTGATAAATTGAGATATCAAAATCAAGTTGTTAGCAATAAGACCTCTATTTCTCACATTTCTTTACATTTATTTGATAAACAGTGGATTAAAATCAATCTAGGAAGTATCACACTTCTCAGATCTAACATATGCTAGGAAGTCCACCGTCATATGTTGTTTAACTCTCTCTTGTGGGCTTGTTTCGCACTACATGTAGTTCCTCCTATCTAGAAGGAATCTCTCGCAATCAGCATTGGATCAAGAAGTTAGAATGTATGCACAAACTTCAACTAACCATCATAAACAAGTATTCCTCCTTGGCCTATCACCTATATCTATTTAGTCAATTCGCTAAGAAACTTTTGAAACTATTGCGTCCCAAAGGAGGACCGACCACTGAACTGCTAAACTAAGTCCCAGACAAGGGATGGAATGGTTCTTGGTAGAAACCAAGCACCATAACAATTTGGTTGGAAACAAGAGGTTAAGTGAAACATGTACACATGGGCCTGTAGCATAAAAATATAAGATATCACACAAAGACAAGTGTTAAAAAGAAATGATGGCGACAAAGTAGACCATAAAATTTGGTTACACCATTAGACATCACTCACAATGTTTGCAGATAGGCAGAAAGGAGTCCTATTTGACAAAGTAGATAGATGCTTGCACATCTAAGACTAAACAGTGAACCAGCCCACAAATTCTTAATAAAATCAATGCGATAAAAATTGAACCAGCATTAAAAATAAATGTAAATATACCATGGAAGTAATAGACCTGCAGAAAAAATTTCACATGAAACACCCCACCCTGTCATTCATGTTCAAAATATAAAATGTATGTAATTTTTGATATATGACATATAGTGTTTTCTTATGAAAAATTAAACAATACACTTGTAGTGTGGTACAAAAGTGATGCCCCTCGAACCCTTGTGTGATTGGTCTAAGGGTAGTGTTCTAGAATCCATGTTGATTTTCAAAAATCATTCGAACCCTGATCCCGAAAATGAAATTCTGATCCTTTGTTTTTGTTTGGGGAGAGGCCCATTTCCAGGTAACCGTGGCGGTCTACGTAACCGACGGCGGTCGAGTAAGAAAAACGTACGGTCAAGAAAAAGTAGGCTATTTTTAGTAAAACGCCCACCTTCCCTGCTTTTCTCCCGAGAGATCAGTTCGGGCTTGGGTCAAGTGGCTAGAAGTCGGTTTTTGGGTGCGTAAGGAGGAATTAAGTTATGGATGTGAGTCTAGACCAATCATAGGTCTTAATTAGTTTAGTTTAGGGTTTAGGGCTAGGTTCAATGATGAGTGCACATGAGGTGGCAGGTAAGAATTGATGGTGTATTTATCAATTACAAGGTAAATTCATAAATATTGGTAAGGTTTATGGTAATGAGGTTAGGTTGCGAAATGGGATGCGGGTCATAAGGGGTCGTAAGACATGAATTTGGTGTCTACATCTCCCACCTATGTCATACCCAACTAATCTCTCACCTACAAACCAATTGAAACAATCGAATAGATCTCATGGACCCACCAATTGAATGCCAATCATCTGATACGAGGCTTGCCAACTCAACTCTCTACCTCATGCTATTATTTTTCAAGCCTCACATTCTCTTTTTTCATTTTCTACAAATAGCAAATGACAAATGATTCCATAAAAAGGGGAACTTTCCCTTTTTAGCCCCAAATTGACATGACCAACATCGGTCATGTCATGCCCTATTAAAATTACGTTGGCTACCCTATAACCAGCATCGGTCCCCTACCATTACCATTTACACCCTATTTTACCCATTTTGACCAAAATTCATTATTTCTAGACACATTTTAACCTTACCCACGCTTATAAAAACTTACCCACCAGCCCACATTACCTATACTTTTCCTTAATTAAATTTAGGGATGGTGATTTTACCTACACCTTTGCCTTACCTATGCCATGATCCATATACCCTAACCTGAACCAATTTTACCTCTCCCTTGGCCTTACCCATGCCATGACCTACATACCTTGACTCAAACCATTGTCTATGACCTTTGAACATATGTACTCATTGTAACTTATGATGTTGTTACTTGTGTTGTTTTACCTAATGACCTTACCTTTCCTATTGTCGTGTCGTTTATCCCGATCACACCCTTTGTGTACCAGAACATACCTAAACATTCCTACACCTAACATATGTTGTGTTTCCAGACCATATCCTATACCTTGGATACCTGAATCACTTCAACCTTATTTGTATAAACCTATTAACCTTGGACGATGTAGAGTTTTCAAGATCTTCAACCTAGTACTGTGTCGTAGTTTATATGTATGCGTGTGTTCGACTGTCACTACCTGCGACCCTTACCCATTACATATTACCTTATTTGACCCTTTCCCACTACCTATTACTTGATTATCCTTTTACCCTTTACCCACTATACCCATACCCTTACCCAGACCCACTTATCTTCTTTTCCATCACTCCCACATTTATCAAACCACTCACTGATTTCGTCTTATACCTCATTAATTCCTAGTTTGAGGGGGATCACCTTCACCCACACTCAGGACAACAACTTCCTATTTTTTTTAGAGTCTCTTACCAATACAAGGTACGTGAAAAAAAGGGGCAAATGTAGACACAAAAATCGGGTCACACTCCCCTTAATCCCCTTTTGAGCAGTTAAATTCAACATGTTCACCTGACCACAAGCCCTTTACCCCCAATTTATATTAATTTAATTACTCACAATTTAATTAATACTCATCTTCACTTTATTTATTAATTTAATTACTTTAATTAAATTAATTTACACCTCACCCACCCATATCACCTAGACACCTCATGATGGGCCTATTCTTAGCATATTTTCTAACTAAGACTCAATCTCTACTTTCCTTAATCAAATGGGACTTAGTCTAACCATTAAATTGTAGGCCTATTATTTATCTAACAACATTTCCACTTATCTAAGTTCTAACCATCATTTAGGGCACGGACCAACTGGTAGATTTGGCCAAAAGATAACCAAGATTTGGTATTTTGGCAAACTTATGATTTACCACCTTAACTGACGTCAGTTAACCCTAAACTAACACCGGTCACCCTAACCATCATCGGTTACCATATATTCAATTTGGAAACCTTGTTCAAGAGATTATATGTTGGAAATTTTCAGTTCTGGGAGAAGGATCTGCATGCAAAAACAAACCAGGTTTTCTCACCCATCCAGATGACAAAAGCATACCCAACCAAATATCCAAGCAAGGATTGGAGACCAATCTGAAAGTGCTGACATTCATGGGAGCATCCTGGGAAGCACTTCCATTCAAAAAACATTTGGGCTCTACCATAACCCTTAACACTCCACCATCATCCATTCATAACCTATAAACACGAGATATCGAGTAAGTAGAATTCTATTTTGCTCTCATTTGTTTGAATACTTGTGTTTCCATTCATTTATTATTTCATTTTTAAATAAACTACCTGTTTACCTTCTCACTTCCCCAAGACCCTTACTATTCAACCTCCAAGTCCTCACCTATCCTCTACAACTACATTTGAAGCCTCTAAGGTTCTTTATGCAACCATAAAGAACAAAAAACCTCCGTTGCCACATTCAGTCATTTTCCATAGTGATTGATATCGGTCATCCTTGACTGAAATTTGTCATCCCTATACCATCATCGGTCATACCCACATCGGCGTCAGTCTCTGTATTAGGTAATCTTTCATGTAACACTGATCTAATAACCTTCACCCAAATAGCCTAAACCACCCAAAACCTGACCCCGACCTTTACCAACCACCTTGGCTACCTACCCAACCTGACACAAATTCTAAACCTTAGTTAGATTTAGTTTTTTATTACAATATTCAACTTAATTTAATACATTGTTAATAACTTGAGATATCAAAATCAAGTTGTTAGCAATAAGACCTCTATTTCTCACATTTCTTTACATTTATTTGATAAACAGTGGATTAAAATCAATCTAGGAAGTATCACACTTCTCAGATCTAACATATGCTAGGAAGTCCACCGTCATATGTTGTTTAACTCTCTCTTGTGGGCTTGTTTCGCACTACATGTAGTTCCTCCTATCTAGAAGGAATCTCTCGCAATCAGCATTGGATCAGGAAGTTAGAATGTATGCACAAACTTCAACTAACCATCATAAACAAGTATTCCTCCTTGGCCTATCACCTATATCTATTTAGTCAATTCGCTAAGAAACTTTTGAAACTATTGCGTCCCAAAGGAGGACCGACCACTGAACTGAAACTAATTCCATACAAGGGGAGGGAATGTTCTTGGTAGAAACCAAGGCACACATGAACAATGTGGTTGGAAACAAGAGTTAGTGAAAACATGATACACATGCATGTAGAAGAAAATATATAAGATATCACACAAGAAGACAGTGTTAAAAAGAAATGATGCAGACAAAGTAGACCATGAAAATTGGGTTACAAACATTAGACATCACTCACAATGTTGCAAGATATGCAAGGCCGATATGGAAAAAAGTAGATAATGTGCACACAAGACAAAGGAAAAGCCCACAAATAATAAAAACAATGATAAGAAATGAAACACAATAAAAATAAATGTAAAATATAACCATGGAAGTAAATAGACCTGCAAGAAAAAAATTTCACATGAAACACCCGTCATCATGTTAAAAATATAAAATGTATGTAAAATTTTGAATAATATGATATAGTAGTGTGTTATGAAAAATGAAACAATAACACTTGTAGTGTGTACAAAAGTGGATGCCCCTAGAAGCCATTGTGGGATTGGTCTAAGGTAGTGTTCTAAGAATCCATGTTGTGTGTAAAGATATGTGTAAATTTTGCAATCAAAACTATAAGGAAAGTGAACGTTCATGTGTGTATAGAAAGATAACGACATAGAAAATATCAAACTAACATGTGTAATATAGTATACATGTAACGAGTAAATACAAGCAAGACTAAATGTGAAAAAGATATGCAATATGTTTTGGATGAGATGGAATAGAATCTAGTGTGATTGATAGGAGTATCATGCCCCCTGAGTGAATGTAGATGAGTATGCATTTGATGAGGTTCATTTATAAATTCCCCCTCAACAGTTAAGAATGAACTGTAGAAAAAGAATGCATCATTGGTAAATGGTTTGAATTTTTCATTAGAAATATATGATTGATAAAGCATATAACGCAGCAAGTGAGTGAGTGAGTGTGGTGAGGTTTATTCTAGATGTAAACCCTCAGTAGTTGAGTATGAATCGTAGAACTAGAGTGTATCATTAGGTAATGAGTGCAACATGTAAAAGTATATACAAGAAAGATATGTTGTAAATACACTGAGTGTGAAATGTGTTTTTTGTATGATGTGTAAAAAAGGTTGTGAGAAAGAGACGTGATTAATGTATGATATGTGAAGTGTGGAGTGTGTGAGGTTCATGTGTATATTATGCCCTCAACAAACAAGTTTGAACCATAACACAAGAGTACATAATCAGGCAATACCAATACTAAGAGTATATCAAAATGTGTGTGAGATACTAGATGTGAAGTGTAGTGTGTGTAAGACACTTGAGAATGCTATAAAAATGGGGGTTAAGAGAATAAATATGGTGCCCCCCATATGTGTAGTAATGAGTATGCTATCTGATGAAAGTGAAAGATGAAGGTCCTCCACTTGATGCTTGCAGATATGAAGGCATGTGACCATGTTCTAAGATTAGTGGTGTATGCGATAGACATTATATGGGTAAATGAATCCCATGTGTATGTGACCGATGTTGATAATGTGGAGTTGATGGAAACCTATGTGAAAAAAAATGCAGAGATGATGGAAACCTATGTGAAGAAAAACATGGAGATGATGGACATCTATGTGAAATAGAACATGGAGGTGATGGAAACCTATGTGAAACAAAAATAGGTGGTGATGTATACCAATGTGAAGGAGTTGTTCAAGTGGTGGACCAAGAATGATGTGATGGATTGGTATGCCAATGAGACCTTGTAGGCCAATGTATGAATAAGAAATATAGGAGCACATTGTGCATTTGAGAGGATGTGGGGACCTAGATTCTCTAGTGAGTGAAATGAAAACATCAAGAGGAGGTTACAGCCATAGTGTAGATGGTGAAACACCATTGATATCAATAAATTGGTTATTGTGAATGAACTTTAGGAAAATGTGATTTATGGAAGCGATGGCCTAAATTTTGGTGAGCCATGGGATACCTAAGAGCATGTCATACCCTTTAAATGATGGTGCGACAAGAAAAGGCACAAACATGGTAATATAATTGATAGTTACCAAAATCTTCACAAAAACGTATGATTTAGGTATCAGATATGAGATTTGTGAGAGTGGAAAGCTAATAGAAATAAGAAGTGCAATAAAACATATGGTAACACAAAATGATGGATTGACTATAGTGTCATTAATAGGATTGGATCCAATACAATCACTAATGTGAAAGAGACTAGAAGAGAATGTAGCATGATAATCATGATTAGAGAAACTAATGATCGGTGGAGATGACTCATCGTGAGAAAATAGAAAGTCAAAAGGCCCTGATGAAGGAGGAGGCACTGGGTGACATGTATGATTAGCTAAAGAATCTGCCACTTGTTTGTCATGTTTTAGAAGAGGATTGTTGAATATCTTGAGCTTGTGATTTTCATTGACTGGTGCAAAAGTTGTAGGATCTGTAATCTCGATCACATTATTATCGATAAGATCTTTAATAAGATTACAAATTTTAAAGCATTGATCTGTAGAATTTATAACACATTGATAATAGTCACACCTGAAATTTTCATTGTAATTACAAACTTTAGGACAAGATGGGTCCAAATTGAGTGGAGGAGGAAGCATAATAAGACTTATCTCAATAAGTTGTGGTAAGAGAAGATGTAGAGAAATAGTTAGTTTTATATATGTATGTTTAGGAAGTCACAATTGAAACTAGTTAGTATTAGAGACAACATAAAAAACTTCTTTAGCTGGAGTAGCCCACATTGTGTAACATCCCCATTTTAGTACATTAGAACAAGAAATTTTTCTTTTTTGATAGAAGCAATCTAGTTCTACATACATAATTTAGAACTCTCAGATCATAACAATCATTCTTATAACAGATAAACATATGCAACTGTGATGACTTGGAGTACCTCCGATCTATTCATTCCATGACTCGGTAATCTACCGATCTATTCATGAGTATCAGAGTTGGCGTTTTTATTTTAACACATCACTCTTGCGGTTATCTTCCCTAATCTGGGATTAGAAATGCTCTGTCCAAGGAACCTATCTAAATAATTATTTCCCCATTATATTCATCGGCATCTCATCCCTCAGACTAGGTGACATAGGACAAAGCAATCAGTAGCTTGCGATACTTTGGCCAAAGATTTTAAACATACTGCTTATGTCTCATATTCCTTGACGACATACTCGTCAATCTGGAATACATCCTTCACCCCATTCCTATGTTATGTAGAATGTCTTATACTGACTTCTGTCCGCTTCCCCTGCCCCAATTTATTCACTTAGGAATGGATTAATAATATAAAAATGTTATAAGGATGCTCTCGAGGACTAGGGATACGCTGACATACTAGGTCAACCCTAGCTAACCCTGTGTGTCAAGATACCCCGAGTCTCTAGGGAAGCCTCATATCATGACCACATTCCTAACCAGTCCCAGAGTAAAAACTTGTTCGAGTTTAAGGTGTAAATCTTAACGATCAATGCAAAGGGTGTCACCATAAGTCACCTACATTGTTGTACCTAATCTTCTCGAAGGTACAACCTTGCAGTTGAATTGTGCCATCAACCTTCAAATCCACCTCGAAAAGATCTACTAACTTTAAGGTGTTACTTACGTTGAGTTTAAGTTATACTTTAAGACGCTCCTTTTAGGGTAGCCTTTTCCCAACCCCTCGGTTCCTCACCTTAGAATTGCCTTTCATATTAAGACCCATTTCACAAAGAGAAGTTAATAAGATTTGAGGTTTCATTAAGGAGTTCTTTGTTACACAATGATCTAAATTAATGAAATTGGGCAGTAGCCCTAAGTCTTCTCATAAGGTTGCTAACCATACCCTTATTAGGTTTATATCAGTTCTCAAAACTGAAATACATCTTACTTATTAGTATATAGATATAGTGATTTAAAATCAAATTAAGGCGTTGTCTTGACTTAGATCAAGACTAGGGAGTAATAATTTATTCAGCCCGTTCAGCTTCCTGTTGAGGTTTATTTTAACCTTAGCTTCTCGAAAGACAGTGATCTAAATTCCAATTTAGCTTTAGATAGAACATAACAAAACTACTAAACCTTCACCAGTATTCAGTCACATAATATTTGCAAAGCTTACTTAGAGAATCCCAATGTCTCCAAGGTATACAATAATAACAATGCTCATTAAAATCATTCGAACCGAAGAAGTTCAATCCATCAAGATACGAATGGCAAACACATAAGTAACAAATACCTCATTTCATTCATTTCTAAGCTAATCAAATACATTTTATGCATTCAGCATATTTTGATACAATACTCAACAGCAAAAGAACATCTTTCTTTAAGTAGTACATTTAGAGAATCAAGTTAGAATTTCATCATAAAACCAAATTAAACAATTTGAATATCATATCAAATTTGCGTGCCTTTACCACTTACAGCAACCATCTGCAAAAATTGTCAACACAAGTCAGTTCGGTGAACTGAGCATGATAAGCACTAATTCTTAAAACAATTACAATCCACCAATTGTTCTCATTAAACAACCTGTTTAAATGAAATCATTTCTTCAAATTCCAAACATAAATCAGGCTATTCATCTTATATGTTAGAGACTAAGAACAAATGAGTACAACCATTCTAAAGACAGCAAAACTCCTACAAGAATGTTTCTAACAATTACTCAAAGGCAGTTTATAACATTCAACAAGCTCAACTGTCGTAATTTTCTTTCAATCATACATTATTTTAATGGTATTTGACGAGTATACTTACTTATATAGCAACACACATTTTATACAGTCTCTCCATAGAATACCACAGGTCTATTCTTATTATGCACTTACCGTAGAGATCACATAAGGATACAAGGAGAAAGCACATAAATTTTTCTGACTAGGAGAGAGAGAGTATTTTCTTTATTCCTCTTATTACACATCAACATATAATTTACAGCTCAGGAGAAGGAAACAGAGTAAATCAAATTCCCATTTCAATCATGTTCTGGACTATACCGACTCCTCTAGAGTAATGCAATTACTTTTACGCAAGTGCGATTAAATAGTCGAGATCACAAGAAGAAACTACAGTTTCATCTAAATTCATTAATAAAAATCACCTGTAGCTATTAAAGCATTACAAGAGCTCTCGCGACAAGCAAAAGAAAATAATCCAACCATGAAAGACTCAACAAATCTTTTCCATATCATTCATCAACATGAAAATACCCAACGCCATCGCCTGACATGGTACAGCTAAGAGCTCTTTGTTCCAGTCAAACTCGAGACAAGATAACATTAAAAACAAATAACATTTCCATATGTAAATACGAGTGACATTCACACTAAGTCGAAACACAATACATGCACAGCTTCATTTAACTTAAACAAATCCCTACGATTATACAACAAGGACTTATATTAGAAGTCGAATTAAAAAAAAAATAATCACAACAAGGTCTTCACAAAAGCTGAATTCCATAACAATAATTTCCTAAAAGTTTCATCCGAAGTCGAGCTACTATGAAATACAATAGGGTCTCAAACAGAGTCAATTTTGTAAAGAAAACCCATCCTTTAATTCCATAGAAGCAAACTGAAATATAACACAACAATGTAAGAAAGAGTCTGTACGATATGCATGCACAATGAGGGCTTAATTTGAGAATCGAGCCAACTCGCAACATATCAAGGACTCCTAACAGTGTCAAATCCAACCAGTACTCATAACCAAGGTTTCGATTGCATTTGAATTCATACGACATACAATTCAAGAATCCCAATAGTTCTCATAGCAAAACTTCTACAGAAGTTAAAAACATAAATTACGTTTCAAGGACTCCAACAGAGTCAATACCATATAGTATTCTCAACTAAACCACAACATTCAAAACTAAGCTTAAGTAGAAGTTGAAATACAAGATACGTTTCAAGGACTCCCAATGAGTCAATACCATCAGTATTCACAACGAAGCAACATTATTCATAACTAAGCTTAGACAGAAGTTGAAATACAAGATACATTTCAAGGACTCTTACTGAGTCAATACCATCACGTATTCTCAACTAAACTTCAGTATTCATAACTAAGCTTAGAAAGAAGTTGAAATACAAGATACATTTCAAGGACTCTCACTGAGTCAATACCATCAGTATTCTCAACATAAACTTCAGTATTCATAACTAAGCTTAGACAGAAGTTAAAATACAAGATACATTTCAAGGACTCTCACTGAATCAATACCATCAGTATTCCCAACTAAACTTCTACAGAAGTTAAAACATAAATTACGTTACAAGGACTCCCACAGTAATCACAAGCAAGCTTAGACAAAAGACAAAAACATACGAAACATTAAATAGGGACTCCCACTGAGTCATTTTCGTATATAATCCCTGAAAACTTTCAATGGAGGACTAACCCAAAATTGCTAACACAGTAAGGATTTCTAAATAGTCGCATTCAAGTAGTATAATCATAGCAAGCATTCCAACCAGAAGGAACTTAAAGTATTCTTAGCAAGTTTCAACAGGATTCAACATCAATAAAAGAACATCCGGTCTCAAATGAAATGAAACCAAAAGGAAGAATAAATATAGTAAACATTCCAACAAAGTCTTCGAAAAAATCCGAGATTCCTAATTCCACAGGAAAAGAAGAACCAATACATTACTTCAAACCAACTGAACTGAAATCACCTGATCAGAGTTGTTTAAATGAAAGCATTTGAAGTAAAGCAAGATTTTTAAAAGTCCAGGGCCTATCATGCCTGGTAATATCACTTAAAAATATGAAGAAGAGGACCTCTGAATGGTGCTCGCACCTTCTTCTATTCTTCCAATGATAGATTCTGTAACCAATAATTTATTACCCTCATGTCTTATAAACTTTCCCTGACAGAGGAAAAGAGCTAGATAATCTCATAGTTGCCCATGCAACACCAATGTAGACTGGTTTAAAGAACCAGTGATCAAACAGAGAGAAAAATGGAGCGTATGGTAAACCAAACAACCAACTAGTTTTCCATTTGCATGCATTCCCGAGAAATCCATGCTCGGGAACCCAAAGTTCATCAATGACATTAACTCCAAGATTCCCACCTAATCTCCATTGCCATCCCGACCGCCAAAGTTGGTGATTGACAAATGAAAAACAAATAGCCATTCCCAAAATTTGGCGACTCTTCCACGTCAGGTCTCAATAGCCGTTTGCAATCTCTGCCATATCCCTTGTCCCTTCATGCTTATCCTCCTAATTTAATGCCATAGAAACCACTGCCCACGGCTCGCACCCCCTTCATAGGTCCCCCTTCATCCATTATCATAAGTTAGGTTTAGAAACATAGGTTAGATCTTAAGGTAATACTTTAGTCCTACTTCCATAGTGCTTAGGTAGCTAACCTTAGGAGCATTAAACCTATAGTTTAGGGATAGGTTAGATTAGCAATAATTCAACCCATACGTTATAGTTTTAGGTTAAGGTTATTAACCTTAATGAATCCATTCTAGGTCTCACAAGTAGAATCGTATCAGTATAAGAACCAATAGGGTATAACATTCCCGAAATGGATTCTATCCGGCATTGATAAGAAGCTTGTAGTATACACTAGAATTTTATTACCTGGCTTAAGGTCTAGGCCTTCTTGATATTACGATATCGGGAACCATTTCATTTAACATGATCAACCTGAGTTAGACTCTGGAATTGCTTATTCAAGACATTCATACCTTGTAACTTTCGTAAGGTCTATAATTTTTGTTCATCCAGAATAAACTTAAAACATCTCTTGGATCAATACTGTAACTGATCCAAGGCTGGGTCATAAAGACGGATAAATCCACAATTCCTTTTGAAATCAAATTAAACTCAGGTGCTAAAAATGAAAGAAATAAAAGAGTCCAAGCATATCCTGACTCAGTCAAAGATCTTCAAGAGCAAAGAAGATACAATCCATATCAAGCATGACTTCAAAATCAAAGGAACACATCCTTTTTACAGAAGAAATCATATACAACACTTGAATGCTCAGAGGAAGTAACAATGATTTGTAAATTATCTTGGGTTGTGCCAAAGTAACTGACTAATAAAAAGGAGTGAAGTGTCACACTGAGCCTTAGAAAATTGTGTAACCACAATATCTACCTGGACTGGGGCACCCATACACATAATCATAAAGACTATGAGGAAAGAGCTTATCTAGGATAATATGATCATCGAAAAAATATAGACATGCCACATGAAATGCTTAGATATTGTTTTGAGGGTCGCTATGGCCTTTAAAAATGGGTAATTTAGGAGTGAAAAAATTTGGAGGAAATCGGTAGGCATAGATGGTGAATGTGAAAGAAGTATGAATTAATAAATTAGAATCTAGATATGGAGATGCACAAGAAGTATCTAATTAAAGTTGACAACTTTGAGTTTTCAAATATTAATATAAAGAATTGATATCATGTTTATTTGAAGAAGCACCAGGTTGTGCATGATAATAATAAGGTTAATTGATGGGAGTGGTAGTAGTAGGAATGGAAGTAGGAATATGAAGGGGTTGAGTGGAGGCCAGGAAGGCCGAGGAAAAACTGACAAGAGGTGTAGAAGAAGCATCATGAGAGTTTTTATCAGCAATCAATGCATTAAGAATATGCAGAAGATGAGTAGGATTATCATACAAAGCTTTTCAAAAATTTGTGATCTTATCTAACTACTCTTGATCAACATTCAAGTCCTCATCATATGAGTGTTCACTATCACATGTTTCAATTTAACGAAGATGAACATTTTGAGAGTTGGAAAAATGATTTTTATTTTCCACCATTGATGTAGGAACCTTAGCCATAGAGTAATAAAGCTTATGGGAGGATGAAACTAGTTCAAGATGTTCAAAAGACCCAAAATGACCACTATGGGTGATATGAATAAGAAGAAAAACCTAGGAAGAAGGTTGGAATTGAGTGACAGATTCACCAAAATGATTAAGAAAATATTGAAACAAATATATTCCTAATACTAATTATGTAACAAAGCTAAATATATGTAATGAAGTACACAAATTGGCCCAAGAAAATTAATCTAAAAAACATGAAACCCTAGTTGTAAATGAATGGATATAATACTTAGCTAATTTGTAAATTATATTGGGTTGTGCCAAAGTAAATGACTATTAAAAAGGAGTGAAGTGTCACACTGAACCTTAGAAAATTGTGTGAGCACAATATCTTCCTAGACTGGGGCACCCAGACTAGGTTAGGGGTGCATACGAGTGTGGTAGACCTACTTTGGGCACCTATGACAGTTCATAACATCAGAAAACCAAATTTTGAGGGTTACAAGGTATTTTTTGTCCTTCTCTTCATGTCACTAGTATGTCATATCAAGTTCGTAGATGTCTCCTATAACATGTAATGAAGAAACTACCTATAAAATCCTCAAAAGCGCATCAAATCCAAAAAACAAAATAACAAATGAGGGGTCACACTATCCTCTTTTTTTCAAACAAGTGAACTTACAACTAAGCATTGCACTACATCTCAGACCTAATGTAGTTCTATGTATGTGTGTGTCGAAATTGTGCCCTAGGTGGATCTTCTGTGTAATGCACTTGATAGTGAGTAAGTAGCTAGACGTAAAATATGTAAATAAATGTGTGCATGAAAGAATTAACTTCCCCTCATATGAAGTGTATGAAAAAAAATGATTTTTTTTCTCTTGTGTTTAGGTTAGATGGATTCTTGAATGCTCTTGATAATGCCTTTGGATGCAACCTTAGGTGGTGATATCTAATGCTTAGTTCTTGGTTCCTTATTATGGTCACAAAACTTTATATTTATATAATTCCCTTACTTGAATTTTGCAATTAACCCCGAAACGACTGAATACCAAAAATATAAGATGTCTAAACAGATAGAAAGGACCCAAATGATATGGGATAAGTAAAAAGAGGTCAAGGGCACCCAAAGGGAACAAGGGTTCCTAAAACTGGCATCTTGGCTAGGTACTATTTGTATAGTGTGATAAATAATGAAGTATGAAAAGTCAAGATGGGATAGAAAGAGTGTAAGATCAACAGAGGAAACAAAAAGAAAGAAAAGGTGGCCAAAGACATCAGTTAATTAGTAATTTTCTTACTTAGGAATCATATGAATAGTAGTATGTGATTAGGACTAGATAGATACCCAAAGTGTGTTATTTAGTGTCTACACCTAAGACTTAAAATAATAGGGTTTATCGATACCCATGTTGACAGTCACAATTTCAGGATGGAGAGATGTAGATAGTGAAGAATCACTTCTCCTTTCACTGAGTGAAGAGACTTGCAAACAAAGACAACTGGACATAAGCTATTAGATAAATATGATAATGATATGCTCAAAAAATGCTGATTTAGGGATTCAAAAGGGACTTCCTTAAAGGATGTCAACTCATTTTGATACAATTAAGATTCATTGATAAATATAGTAAGGTAGATAATGACAATATGGATGATGCAAGATAAGGAAGATAAAACTCAAGATGGAAGGGAAGATCATGTTCAACTTCAAAGGTAGGCTAGGTTATAGTGGAAGAAATATGGAGATCTTCAAAGTAATCATACCAATATTCTTTAGTTGATTCACAGATCTTGTCAAGGATCTCAAACTGTTCTTCAATATCTTCAAGGGTATGTGAAAATATAATGGGTTACAAAGTGAGCTTGTGGAGGATGTGGAACTTCTCCCATATGAATGATGGTTGGACTATTGGGAGATCATAAATGCTTGTGATTAGATGAGATTGGCTTAGAACAAGCATCTATAGGAAAGACATCTTGCAAACATACATATTAAAACCAAATTGATAAATAAAAGGTGACGAAAAGTAATGATTAACAAATATGGATAGATTGGACATAATTATAGGAGATTAGTGATAATCATTAGCGATTAAGGGAATCATGGGTGATTCTTGTGAAAAAATTGATTGTTTTGGCAAGACGCTAAACTAATTAAAAATAGAGACTAAAATAATTATTTTGCTATTGTTTTGATGTGTAAATGAAATGAAAAAAATAATAAATAGATAGGTTTTACCTTTGATGTGAGAATAGTTGTGAAATGCTTACAAGAACTAGTTGATCTTGTGGTGATGAAGTTGTTGACTATTTGATGATGTGAGAAAGGTATTGAGGATGTATGACTGCTCAAACTAATGTGTTATGGCTTCGTCGAGTGGAAAGGTCTCATTCTAGGGTTTGGAGATTGCTAGATAGACATAATTTTGGTCGCAAGTTTGAAGATTCAAGATTTAAGATCATTAGAATAGGAACTCTAAGGTCCTATTTATAATCATGGGATTTTTTTTGGAATCTCTGGAAATACGGGAAATGTGGAGAAACCCATTTGGAAGTGGTTTCAAACACTTCCAAAACAAGGGTTTCGGGTATGGGGACGAAGGTAGAAGGTCAGGGAAGAGGTTAGACATGGATAGGGAATTGGATGGTTGGGATAAAAGGGTTAGGATGGGTTATAGGTGGTTAGGAGGTTTTAAGGAGGTTAGGGTAAGTTTAGATAAGTAATTAGGATCTATGAGTGGGGTAAAATGATTTTAAGATGGTGAGTATAATGACTTAGTAAATGTGACAATGATAGCTTAAATATTTTAATGCGCATATACAGGGTGTAGGTGGGTGATGAAAACCTAGTGTCTACATTCGCCCCTTTTTTCAAATGGTTTATGATAGATAAACTACTGGAAAAAAATTATTGAGATGGTTTGGCTTGTTCTTGGATGGGTGATCCTCCCCAAACTGGGGGTGATTGTAACATAGTGTAATAATCACCATCTTGAAAGAGTTCACTGAATGAGATATGTTTTATTTAACATTTTTGTTTTGATTTGAGTTTCCCCAAGATGAGGCATGGAAACAAGACTACCATTAAATGTGGATTTGATGCTACAATAGAGTCAAATGATAGGAGAACTAAGTGGTCCACAACCTATAGACATAGGATCTATAGGAAACAATCTCGAGAAATGATCCCTACTAGGTATGTTATCCATGATGATGTCACTACAAAGGTGGAATTAGATGACCGTGAAGTCAAGTGATAGGGAAATAAAAGGGTTCATGTCTTATAGATATATGACTTACTAGTGCTCAAGCTGCAAAAAATATGAGGTTGATCTTGGTAAGGGAATACTTTGTATCTAGGGTATTAATGTTAATCTAGTTAGGAGGACTAAAACATTGTAAATGAACTAAAGTAGTATGAAATAAATGTAAATAAATTATTATAGATGAAATGAAACCCTAATGTGCAAGAGAATAGTAAGGAAAAGACTCATATGATAACAGAAGGTTGTCACAAATATGGAAATAAAATTTGGAAGTGTAGACGAACCCTCAGAGACCATGTAAAGGGAAGATCTGGACTATCCGAGATGACATAGGTGCCATGGGAGTGTAATGAGGCACACTGAGGCACCCTGGTCTACAATATGGGCACTCAGAACACTACAAATCCTCAGAATCTGAATCTGGTATGGTAGCTAAGTATTTTCAAGTGCTTCCTGTCTATCGGGATGGATTCATCAGATGAACTAAAGAATGGCCCATAATCTAAGGAGAAGTATCAAACCCTAGGAAAAATAAAGATGCAGAATGAATGGGTCGGACTGAATTCAGTTACCAAGCTAGTAGACTTATCACTGAGTGTCACACTACATTTCAGACCCAAATGTAGTTCATGTGTGTGTGTGTGTGTGTATGTCATGTGCCCTAGGTGCTCTCATGTCGGTTGCACTTTGTGAAGTAGCGAGCAATAGTAGCTATAGAAATGTAAGTAGCATGTGTGCATGGAATAGAATGGAATCCCTCCCCCTATGAAGTGTGTGTGATGCAGATCTCCTAGCTTGAATTCATGGCACTATGTGGATGCAAGTGATGCAATGGATGTAACCCTAGATGGAGTGATAGTAGTGATAAGATGCAATGACCTAGGACCCTTATTATGGTCTTATAACTTTATATTTATAGGGATCTCAAGCTTAATTTTGTAATTAATCCTGACAAGGCCGACAAAGAAGAAGATAAGGATGACCAACAACTAGAAGTGACCCAAAAAGAAGTGGAAGAGGTTGTGCATAGACCGAGGCACCCAGAATGGGACCAGGGCACCTCGGGACACCCCAGTATAGGCTGGGGTGCCCTGATTTCAAGCTAGAATGTCAGAAAGGTCATGAAATGGGTTGATAGGTATCAGGAAATATGTGGTAAAGATGAAATAAAAGATAAGAAAAAGGTGGCCAAAATGTGGGATTAATTAGTACTTTGTACACTTGAGAACCTTCTAAATAGTACTATAAAGTTGTTCTAAATATTTTCTAATGTGCAAAATTTGTGTCTACATTTTCCCCCACTTTATGTTGGTGTGCAAAAATCTCGGTGACATAAAGTAGATAGAGATGTGTACCTGAAAACCATGTAGAGTGTAGAAGAAGACGTGTCAATGGACTAGACTCAAGCATGGTATGATAAAAATAAAAATGTGGAGGAACATGGATTCTAAAGATGAAAAATGTGTATAAAAAGTGATGAGAGTGAACCTAGGGTGGAACGCATGTGTAGCTTGTGTTGTGTGTAGTGTACTGCATGGTTAGTAAAGGAATATGCCTGTAGCGGTGTGTTATTTTCATCGTCATTGTTGTTATTGTTACTGCCCCCAATTTGACTGCTTGTTTCTCATACGGTGGACCTGCAAGGAGAAAATGATCAAGTAGTCAAATATGTATGTATGTAAAAATGTTGTGTAAAATACTCAAGAATAGAAAGTGTAAATGGAAAAATGGAACATGTTCACCTGATCCATGCTGAGAAAAAGGGTGTAGAAGGATATCATGTAGTGTCACAATTTTTTTGGGTGATCTCATGCCACCCTGGCTGAAGAAGTATAGGGAGGAACCATGTTGTATCCTCCAACCTTTAACTGCTTCTTCTGAAATATGGGAAGAGATCTCTGTACTATCCTAGTTTTTTGGTGATCTGACGCCACTGGATGGAGAAGTGTAGAGAGGCACACCCGTTGTACCCCCTGAGCATGTAACCACTCTGCAGAATTTCTGAAGGACACCGTGTCCTGTTGAGGCAATTATGTATGGAGTTCGTAGACTAGTCTACACTCACTCATTGTGTGTGAACCAGTGTAGATACAATGTATTAGTAGAAACCTCAATGATGCCCCCTCTTTGGGGGAACATGTGATGACCCTTGAAGGAGAATGCAGCCCCAAAAGAGGACCAACCACACTCTGACCTGTAGAAATCTGCCCTACAGGGGGAAAGGGAAACGCTTGGTAGATACCAAGGTGCACAAAAGGGGATGGCTAGCCAATACAAGTGTTAGTCTGAAAACATGCATGCAAATAAGACAAGTGTAAAATATGCAGACAATGTAAAACTACCAAGAAAAGTAGTGTAAACATGCAAGAAAACAAGTAGACCACACAAAGTGGGTTTCAAACATGGGACATCACTCATGATGTCGCAAGACATGCAAGGCCATCATGGCCAAAAACAACAATCAAGTGTGCACACAAGCAAAGGGAAAATCCCACATACAATGGAAAATAACACAGATAAGTAAAAACAAACATGTAGTCATGGAAACATGTAGTCCTACAAAACAAGTGTTGCACATGGAACACCCATTAGCATGTTAGAGTGATAACCAATATGTCAAAGCATGTAGAAGCAAGTAGTAAAATATGTTAAGTATAAAATGAAACAATAACACCTAGATAGGATGAATGTGGATGCCCCCAGCGACCGGTATAGGAAGGGTAGAAGGAAAGCATCCATGTCACGTGTAGAGTCTTGTATCTGTGATCACACTAAACAAAGGCGTGAACGTGCATGTGTGTATGATAATGACATATAAGAAATCAACTAACATGTGTAGTAGAATGAGCATGTAAAACACTAGTAAGCAAGAGTAAATGCTACCAAGACAATGCAATATGTTGTGGATGGATGGAATGGAATGCAAAATGGAATGATAGGAGCCACATGCCCCCTAAGTGAATGGAAGTGTATGCAATGAGGTTCATTTTGTTTTCCCCCTCAGCAGTCAAGAATGAACCATAAATGAGAGTGTGTCATCGGGAAATGGTTGAGTAGTGTTGGTTATATCTAGTGTGTTGTGATGAGTATGTGTATGGAATGGTGATGAAATACGACATGCAGAGAGGTGTGCATGGGCCCTATAGCCAAGAGCATATACCAAGCATTGATAGCATTGAATGAATGGAGTGATGATTTATCCCTAAGTGTATATTTAACACTATAAGATGAATGAGTGTATGGGAATGTGATACATGGAAAGATGTGCATGGACCCTATAGCCTAAGTGTATACCACGAATTGGTGAATGGAAGAGTGATGATTTATCCCTAAGTGTATATCACTATGGGATGAGTGGATGTGAATGAGACATATGGAAATATGTGTGTGGACCCTATAAGTGTATACCAGTTTAAATGACCCTATAGCCTAAGCATATACCACCTGACCTTGCGTATGTCACTACAATATGAGTGATGAAGTTTGGAGCCCTAAATGATATATGCAAGATGGAGAATGGAAGGTGGTGGTGTAACACTAAGCATGGACTACTATGTGATGAATAATAGGGGTGGTGATTTATCCTAAATCATATACCACTAAGTGATGAGTAGGATAAATGATGAGGTAATAGAATGACGTAGAATAGGATAATAGAATGGGTGATGATCGGATGTAAGAGGATAATGTAGAATGGATGAAGGGAGTGGTGATTTAACCTAAGGTGTATACCACTACAAGATGATGGAAGGTGTGATAATGTAATGGAATAATTTGGAATTGAGAAAATGTAAGAGGAGGAGAGAATAGCAAGATGATAGAACGTAATAGGATGATGTAGAAGTGATGAAAAGAGTGGTGATTTAACCTAAGGTGTATACCACTATAGTATGTGATGATGTGCGTGTGGGTGATGATATAGCCTAGAGCATCGGTCACTAGTCCAATGATGGTGGTATGATGATATGTCACATGTAGGTAAGGTCCATTTGATTGGTAAACCCTTGGAAGTTGAGTATGGACCAAGGAACTAAAGTGTGTCATAGGGTGGTGAGTGCAGTGCGTAGAAAACAACATAGTATAAATGACCAAGATATGTGAATGTGTAGTGTAGGAAATGTAATGTAGAGTGTGTAGTGGGTATGGAATGTAATGGAATATGTGGGTAGGTAGAAATAGAATGTGTAATGATGATAGGTAAAACTAGACCCAAGTATAAGGAAATATAGTGTAGGATGTAGAATAGGTAAGATGTATGAATGCAATGATAGTAATGTAAAAAAAGAGTGGATGGAATGATGATAGGTGGAACTAGACCCATGTGTAATGTAATCTAGTGTAGCGTGTAGGATAGGTAAGGTGTATGAATGCAATGTGGGTGTGTAGTATGTATATGTAGTGTGGAAGATATGATAATAGGTGTAGGTATAATATGTAGTGATGGTAAAAGATAAATCTAGACTCATATACAATGTGACCTAGCATAAATGTAGAATGAGAGGATGGAATGCAAAACTAGGCTCATATATAATGATGACTAGTGTAGTGTATGCCATGATGGAGATATAATGTAGGATGATGGAATGTAAATGTATAGGTCTTGTAGTGTAGTGTGTGGGGTTCAGTGTAATGGTAATCCCTCAACAGTCCAGTGTGAACCAAAGCACTAGGGTGTGTCATCAGGTAACGAGGGTGTGATAATATATGATGAAAATGTCGATATGTGAAGAAATAAAAATGTATGGATGCGAGAGGTAGTGATGTGAGAGAGTGATAGGAGGGGGTAGGAGTGTTTAATGGCTATGCCCCCTCAACTAGTTTAGGAAAGAGGAATCACCCAATAAGGTCGAGGGATGGATGTCCATCGACCCGTACATGAGAGAGAGGAAAGTGTAGAAGGATGCTCTAATAATGGTGGTATAGGAGATAAGCATTGTGTAGGGGAATGGAATATGATATGCATGTGAGGGGTGGATATAAGATGAATTTCGTGGCATAGTAAAGTGCGTAGGTGAGGGAGATCAAGGAGATGTTGTGTGTAAAGAGGAGGATGATTGACGTAGGATAAAGTGAGGTGGTGAGTGATGGTGAGATGTTGTAGTGGTCCGAGCAGGAGGCATGTGCCGATGTGTAGGACTAACGGAATGGAGTGATTGGAAATAAGATAAAAGAGGCATAGGAGGTAATGTAGATAACCTCATAGTAGCTATGTGGGAAAGAGGAGAGGATGTACAAGTAGTTGGACTAGAAATTGAGGATGAGGGAAGTGAAGAGTGTAGGAAAGGTTGTTGTTGAGGTGAGACGCGGGTAGTGTGAGTTCCCCTACAAAGTGCGAAAATCAGGTGAGCAGAGCGTATCGTAGAAGAAGGGAATGTGTTAAATGAAAGGATACCTAACTGTTGGAGCTCTCTAATAATATGGCTCAACATGTGGCAAGAGTCAGTATGATGCCCTCGAATGTGGTGGTAACAGAAGAACAATGGATCATGATAGTGGATTGGTTGAGGTGGCGGATAATGGTGATTAGATGGTAGATCAATGAGTTTATGATGAATTAGGTGGCCAAGAATGTCCTATGGTGTAGTAGTGGAAGGAAGAATAAGGGGTGAAGGTAATGGTACAACTGTTGGGGTAGTAAGGGGGAGGAAAGGGACGGGGATCTGTATTAGTAGTGGGATTATGTGAGTTAGCGACATCTTTAATTTGGTCAATCTCAAGGCAAAGAGATGCAATTTTTACCTCCATGGACTGACATTGTGTTTGTAGTAATTGTATAATGTCAAAGAAGTGGGTGGGAGATGGAGGATGACTAGGGTGAGATTCATCAACTATGGTGGTGGATATAGAAGAGGGTGTAGTTGGAGGTGGACTGCATGAAGGTAATGGTATGGAAAGAGCATCAGAGGGATCATCAAGAGAAGTTTCAAATTTGTACTGGACCACTCAAGATACATGATAGGAAAGTGTATGTGGGAGGTCATCTAGATAACCATGAATGTGTAAAATGTACATGACCATGGCATATTGCTCATCCATAAAGGCAGGTAATGGGCATCCCTGAGCATACCAAACAGTAAGGTTGGGTGTATAGAAAGCAAAAATAAACTACTACAAATACTAGTTGTATCGAATGGCATGGGGAAGGTGATATCAATATGATCAGAATCAAGGGTGCCCCTAATATAATCTAACCAAGAATGGCCTAGTGTAAGTCGATAGACAGTAAGATGGCATGCGAGATGAACCACAAGGTGAAAAACATGCAAACCATAAGCGATTGTGAGAATAACAGAACCATGATACAAATGTGGATTGCTCAAAGGAGTATGAAGGTCATCAAGGTGAAACCCTAGTCGATGGAGACCCTCATATGAACATACGGTGGTAGGACATGAGGTGTCGAGTGGTATGTGCTCCCAATAGGAATTTTTTATGAAGAGAGTACAAGTGAATGATGGGCATACTAAGGAGGTGGGGGATGGTGGTGAGAATGGGATGATATCAAGAGGTGGTGAGAAATCTCGGTATTGCACAATAGCAGTAGTAGTGTCACCTGGTGGGGAAGAAACAATACTAAACATGCGAAGAGTGGCTGTGAATGGCATGTCATATAGAAAAGGGGATAGGGGAGGAATAGGAAAAGTAACCGAGTAGTGTGGGGTGGGTGTAGTGGATGGTGTCAAAGTAACAACAGAAGTAAAAGGGACTAGATAAACCATGAAAACAGCAAGCACTAGGGTAGGTGGAGTTGGTTGAGGTGGAGACACGATTGTGGACAGAGAAGAAGGAGGTGTAGGGCTAGATTCATTTATGTCCAAGGTGGGAGAGAGAATGATAGGATCATGAGGAAGAGCTTGGAATTTGGAGAAGATTTGAGATAAAGTAGCAGGATTAATAGTGCATAAGTAGGAGGTAACAACATCTGCAATAGCACGAGGATCCATCCCAGAAGATGGAAGTTCAATAAATGAAGGACAAGGGCTATAACCAAAAGAAGCAGTGGGAGTGTTGGTGAAAGTGTGGCCACAACTATCAAATTGTAAATTAACAGGAGACTTAGAAGAAGAGAGCTTTCTATGATGCTTACCCATGGTGGAAAGTGCGGATTCAAGACCCTAAAAGGTGTAAGAAGAGAGGTTGGGTTCACCAAAATGATTAACAAAAATAAATATATTACCTAGATGGCCTAAAGGGATATCTAGGGTATTAATGTTAATCTAGTTAGGAGGACTAAAACATTGTAAATGAACTAAAGCAGTATGAAATAAATGTAAATAAATTATTCTAGATGAAATGAAACCCTAATGTGCAAGAGAAGAGTAAGGAAAAGACTCAGCTGATAACAGAAGACTGTCACATAGTGTCATAGATCTAGAAATAAAATCTGGAAGTGTAGACAAACCCTCAAAGACCCTGCAAAGGGTAGATCTAGATTGTCTGAGATGACACAAGCACCTGGGAGTGTATTGGGGCACCCTGGTCTATAATCTGTGTGCTGAGAACACTACAAATCCTCATAATCTAAATCGGGTATGGTCGTTAAGTATCTTCAAGTGTTTCCCGTTTGTTGCATTGGATTCGTCGGATGAACTGGAGAATGACCTGTAATGCAAGGAGAAGTATCAAACCCTAGAAAAATGAAATATGCATATGAATGGGTCAGACTAACCTCAGCCACCAAGCTAGTGGACTTATCACTGAGTGTTGCACTACATTTCAGACCCAGATGTAGTTCTTGTGTGTGTGTGTGTGTGTGTGTGTCATGCCCTAGGTGCTCTTGTGTCAGTCACACTTTGTGAAGTAACGAGCAATAGTAGCTATAGAAATGTAAGTAGCATGTGTGCATGGAATAGAATGGAATCCCTCCCCCTATGAAGTGTGTGTGATGCAGATCTCCTAGCTTGAATGCATGGAACTATGTGGATGCAAGTGATGCAATGGATGCAACCCTAGATGGAGTGATAGTAGTGATAAGATGCAAATGACCTAGGACCCTTATTATGGTCTTATAACTTTATATTTATAGGGATCTCAAGCTTAATTTTGTAATTAATCCTGACAAGGCCGACTGAGAAGAAGATAAGGATGACCAACAGCTAGAAGTGACCCAAAAAGAAGCAGAAGGGTTATGCATAGACCAGGGCACCCAAAATGGGACTAGGGTGCCTCGGGGCACCCCAGTACAGGATTGGGTGCCCTAATTTCAAGCTATAATGTCAGAAAGGTCATGAAATGGGATGATAGGTATCGGGAAATACGCAGGAAAGATGAAATAAAAGATAAGAAAAAGGTGGCCAAAAGGTGGGATTAATTAGTACTTTGTACACTTGAGAACCTTCTAAATAGTAGTATAAGGTCATGTTAAATATTGTCTAATGTGGGAAAAATTCACACCATATAAATAGGTGATAGTTACCATGGTAATTTCATTTTTACCACACGAATTGAGAGATTGAGAGCACTAATTAAGAAATTTTGTGTGAAAAAAGTATAATGGTGGTTGCAAGAGGATCCCAAAGATAGAGGAGGCCTAATCTAGGAGAGTAAATTCTCCTTTTTGATGTTTTTTATATGTTTTTAGCTAGTTTTTTTGGGGGGGATTTTGGGCCTGCATCAAGGCATGTTTTTTGAGTAGCAAGAATCACCGATGATTTAGTAAAATTGCTTGTGATTGGTATGAAATGCCAATGATTAGAATTAATCGCTAATGACTAGATGATTATATAGTGTGATTTTATTTGATGTTATAATTTGATGAAATTTTAATTAAGTTATTTTCTACTGGATGTTTTTGTGTTGTGGATGTAGGCGAGCGACAAGTTGACTATACAGGATATGATTTTGGTGATTCTATATGAGGTACATGCCTCTTTGTGAGATAATTATTGGGTGCACTTAGAGGATGTGGGTTCTAGAGTGATGTGTCATTACAAGTGTATCCACAGACAACAAGGTTTGTTTCTCACTTTGTTAAAGAGATGGGATCCTATTACATGTACTTTCTAGTTTCTGATGGGGGAGATGACTGTCACCTTGGAGGAAGTACACATGATTTTAAGATTTTCTATTCATGGGGTGTAGGTATACTTGATTTATGAGACATAGAGACCTAAGGTGATGAGGTGGTTGTTTGATGTTGAGGTAGGTGAGGTAGAGTTTTCTTTAGGTGAATTTTCATATGGGACATTTTACAATTATGAGATAGAGGGGAAATAACTTATGATTTTGATATTATTGGTATTTAGTGTTATGCTTTACCTAAATCTATTAGCGTTCAATTTTCATGGATGCTAATAGGAATATGCACAGACATGATGTAGTAGAGGATTGTCTTTGTATGGGCCCATGCATTACTAGCATTACAAGGATCTGTGTCAAAGAGGATAGGAGCTGATTTGGTATCGATGTGGATATTTTTATAGTGTTATTTTATGAGCAAAGCTCTAGTGGGTGGGCCAAGGGGTTACCATGGGGAGAGGCCTCCCCTACAATTTATAGAGACAATGGATTATTTGTGGAACGTAAAATCTACACTGCAACAAAGTAAATTTTAACTCAGGGAATAAAACCTAGAACAATATATAATTCTATTTTTGTATTTTCTAGAAACTTAAGAATGCAAGAAAAGAATCTATTTAAAACGTATCTAGAATTGACAACTTAATATAAAACTAAACCCCCCCCCCCCCCCCCCCAAAATTAACCGAGTGTAGTTATTGTCTATGTAAATTTGTAGATCTATTCAAATAATGAACATAACTTGCGTAATCATTTGCCCGAAATCTCAATCCTAGTTAGAAGTGAGGAATGAAAACATAGTTTCTCAGAAAACTTATCAATCGACACAGCTTCCCTAGACATACGAAAGTAACCTACCTAAAAAGAATTGATATCTACTCTATTGATATATTCTAATTTTGAGAACTTTGAAAGCTAGAAACTGGTTCTGCAGAATAGTGGCGAATCCAATGGCGTGTATGATTGGTCCCCAGTGTGATTTCTCGTTCCTTTCATGTTCACGTGAATCCAACATCATGTAATGCGAGCATCAATAGAAGTAGATGTTGGGACAAAGGTAGCTCAGAAACAGCTAGAATTACAATGCGAGTAGGCGAAGGGAGAGAACAAGAGTACAGAGCTAGGGCTTATGCAATTCTAGCGGGATTTTATTTGCTGATAACGCAACAGAAAGCATCCAGTAACCTGAAACTTATCCCGTTTTGAGGAGCAAAACCTGAAAACTTTAATGGCTTCTAAGCTATATTTCTCTAATGGGATTGGTGTAAATAAACAATACTGCCTGCATATAGATGGGTATGTGGCTTACCAACAACGCTAAAAAAGCTAACTAACATGCAAAGGATTGAAACTATGGCCTTTTTCTAAGCAATAATAAATTGGAACTATGAAAATGAGAGTATGAGAAGTGAATGAGGGGTAGATCATTTGTTTGTGCACCAAACCTTTTTATCGCTTTCATTCACCCAAAGAAAAAAAACAAATGAAACTCTAAAAACTATAAACAAATGGCACACACTATTCCCAGAGGGACCAAAAACATTAAATGCAGCCCAAGTCGGCCAAAAAAGCTGGTGAATCGTTGATTTTTACGTGAGTCGATAAAAAATGCTTTCTGGAAAATGCGTAAAGGAGCACCGATTTGAGTAGGGCGGTGGTTACAGGACCGCCACCCTAATCAGGGCGGCGGTCATGAGACCGCCGCCCATGCAAGGTGATGGTTTCATTACTGATGAGAAAAAGGCCAAGAAAAGAGGGGAAAAGGGAAAAAAAAGGACGTAGGGACATAGCGGGGCAGCGGGTGTTAACGCATACTTGGAGATCTTTTCTGGATCTGAAAACCTGGGCGGGGACCGTATCATCATGGGCATTGTCACATTTATTCCGGCCAGTACAGTCCTCTACAATTTTGGGTACGTACATATTGCCCCCTCGGAGAAGCGTTTTAGCCATGAGAGGAATACAAAATGGTTGGGTTGAGTATGGCAGAGTCCCGAAAATGGGGGAAGTAGAAGTTATACTGACATTCTGTGTGGAAATGATTGCCATCCAAAATGCCCGTACTGTTTAAAATGAAAAAGAGACTCAAGGTAGATTAAAACATAGTTTGGAAAAAAAACGCATAAGGATAACAAGAATGAGAACGTACCATTTGTGCTGAGGATAGGAAACTACCTCCACAATGCTCCAAACCTGTGAAAAAAAAAGTCATTTTCAAAACAAAATAAAGGGCTATAGGTATGAAAAGTTGGGGCCCATTTTTAGTCATTGCAGAGTCGATTCTGGCTGATTTTGAGCTCTAGGACCCACGGTGCGGTTTCTTACTGTGAGTAGAGTCAAAAAGTACGGCGCGAGATATGTGATCATGCCTCCCACTGCAGAAATCGACCTACCCACTCAGCGATCACATGTTAGTTTCTTTAGTTATTGTTTTCCCCTCCTTAATTTTGAAATGTTAAAATGCTCTACAATGGGCAGGTCATTTGAAAAATTGCTAGTGTTAAAAGGTCCAACTAGGGGGGATGACTACGGGTAGGGGTAGGCTCTGGTGTTTTAGGTTAAATGGTTGTTGTTGCACTTTGAGGATTTTTAGTTTTAAAAAAAACCATTGGATTTCAGACACGACTGCGGCCCTGCCTCGGGGGTGGTTACATGGACACCCTTCTGCTCATGGCATTGGTTTACATGACCGCCGCAATTAGGCGTGAGTTACAAAACCACCTCCCTGCTCAGGGCGGCGTGTTTTGCCACAGAATGACAAAAGGAAACCTGGTTTTGAGATGGGTTTGTATTTTGCTTCTAGATGTTTCATGATTTTCTTGGTATTGCATAGATGTACGTACTTTGTTTTGTTGTGTGTTTGGGTGTATGTAGGCGGAGAGAGGAGACATTGCTGAAGTAAAGAGAGGGGGAGTGTGATGGCTCCCAGGGGGTACGAGATGCCCTTACACGGATGAGGGAGGACACAACTTTAGAGGGCTGGCCATATTGCAACATATCACGTGGTGCCCCAGGTTACACCCTCTAGTCACATCTTTGGACTTGTGTTCATACTGGGATGCAGACGGAACACCTTCCAATTGCCAGGGTCCAGGTGAGTGGACCATTACATTGGAGGACGTCTACTGCATTCTAGGGGTCCCGATCATCGGGAGGTGACTCACTTTAGAGATAGCAGGCTCATGGGTACAGATTGCATAGTGGGAGACATATATGGGAGATGCAGCCATCTCCATGGGGTTGAAGAAGGGGGTGGGAGTTCGATCTATTCCTTCTTTGCCTATCCCCATATTTCGACAGGCCATCATGGGGATCCTTGCCTCGAGATTGATCGGGAACAAGGGAGGGGACACATTATTATACTACTGGGCCCCCATTATTACATAGATAGAAGGGCATGGTCGGATATACACTTGGGGAGCAGACATTCTTGGGACCACCTATCATGATCTATACAGGGTGGTCCATTTATAGGGGCAGTCATTAAGCCACCCGACTCTAGTCATGAGTTTTGTTTATGAGCATTTCATCCCTTATGGTAGGGGTGTGGAGGTGGCAGATCCTAGAGCTGTTAGGGCATCCAGATGGACATACATGTCGGTGCTTAGAGCACCTCATAATCCAGTTTCCTCCCTGACTATTGCCGACATGGAGGCGACACCGTATCAGACTATGGCGGGAATATGGGGCTAGGAGACTCCTACCTTGATCTCCTACTCCACCATAGGGCAGCTCATTGATAGAGTGGGACGAGTGGAGGTGCACCCCTTTGGCCAGGTTCCTCAGCAGTTTGGCCTACCACATATGGGTATGCTTCCCCCAGTGGTGTTGGTCTACAGATTAGTTTGTGAGGCTAGAGGGGGGCCTAGAGGCTAAGGTTGGACAGTGGTTACTCCTGGCATTCCCATTGCAGCCAGGAGGATAGTACGTGCTAGAGGGAGAGCCGATGCACCTCGGGCACCTTTACTTCAGATTTCTGCGGGTCTTGCTCATAACAGCGATGACCCTATTGACATTGACTTCAAGTCTGAGGAGTTCACAGAGGGAGGAACAGAGGAGGAGACCGATGACAGTGATCATGAGTGGCATAACACTCAGGATATCATGCAGGCAGAGAGGGCTGAGCAGAGCGTAGAGAGGGATACTCTAGTTTCAGAGGAGCCACTCTCCTAGGGCCATGGTGGAGAGGATGAGTCCGTTGTGGGGCGACATGTTGCTCCTGCCACAGGAGCAGCCCCTCAGTCGGCAGCAGCATCTGCGGTAGGTGCCGGTCCCAGCGACCCATCCTGGAGGCTTGGTGATCCGAGTAAGTTACCCTTTCTCCCTTTTAATGTTTATTTGTAGGCTCTCCTTAGTTGCTATTTTGTATCTTTTATTTTCTTGTTTAGTTTCTAATTTGTTTTCTCCTTTATTTGCAGGGACTGTTGATGAGTGGCGGGATTTGATCCGCAGGGTATGTACTGATTCCCTGATGATCCCCATGGATAGGACCCGTGCAAAGCTGTCCGTAGACACTGGGGAGCCTTCAACAGCTAGTAGGCATACCAACATCTTTGCTCTAGTCTAGCATGTGGCCAGGATGGTATCGACCCTTCGCACCGAGCTAGCAGGGTACAGGACGGCTGAGCATCTTATGAGGAGTTGTTCTCGTGGTGAGACTGCGGCTACTCCTTGGGATCCTGAGCCCTCCATATATTCAGAGCACTGGCGTAGCTGGAGTCCTAGGCATGGACGTGCACCTTTGGAGGGGTTGCATAGGGATTGAGAGGCCACTTGGATCTCGTAGATTTTGTTTTATATATTCTTTTGTATGTCACAGGATCTTTCAGCGTTTTGACCATGCTTAGTGCATGATGGCATTGTATATAAACATTGACTATTTATATATATGCATTCATTCTGGATCAAAACCTTGGCACTAATGGTTTCCTTTCTATTTCCATTTTCCCTATGTATACTACGATGTATGTTTATATGCTTTTTAGAATGTATGCAATGGAGAACAAATGATGCAAATGTTTGTTTCCTTTTGTGTTTCATGATGCCGATATATGGTGATGTAGATATAATGTGATTTTGAATCTTAGCTTCTATAAGAAATTTTGGATACCTCATGTTTGTTTTGCAAAGTGATGAATACAAACCAGTATGATGAACAGATAAACTTGCCCCACTTCTAACTCCACGCAACTAGGAAGATGTGAGGGCTCATCACCGAGAGCTAGAAAGGGCACAAGTTATGAGGTGTAGCTGAAATGATAGTGATCAAAGATAGACAAAGCTTTGGTGGAACCAAATTGGAAGCTACAAGCTTACTCTACCCGAGTGACTTCAAAGTTTAGAATGCAACTTACTTTATGGTTTATCTAGACTTAGATCCGTAGATGGCCACATAGTAGACAAAATCTGGGTTTTTAGGATTTTAACTCTCTTTGAATTTTGAACATCTGATTCATTTAATTTTGACTCAAAGTTTCAAAGTTTGAATTGTTTGTGTATGACCATTTGCATTTATTTGTCAAGAGGACTCCCTACACTTTGCCCCATGCTACTAGTAAGAAGCGTGGGTTTAACACCATGGGAAAATCATAGGCGAGTAAGGGCATTTCCATCCTTTCCCAACCCTACGTCACTAGTAAGAGATGCAAGCTCATCACCGAAGGTTGGTGGGGCAAGGAAATGTGTAAAATTAAAATTTTCTGTTTGATCAATGTTTGACTTGTTTTCTTGAGCAAAACGTCAGTATGTGCTTATTTCCAAAAAGATATACATATGGGATAGATGTGACACCATGAAGCTTCTAGAATAAACCATAGGTAAGACACCTGCCCTAAGAAGAAATAAAAGTGAGAATAAACTTGTAGATCTTGGTATGGTTACCGTTAATATTTTTTCATATCTAGCTTTATTTGATAAAATGATTCCAAGATAATTTGATGACATCATGAAAATGGAGAGGTATGATTAAAGAGTTTATGCCAACAACATCATGAGTTTGTAATGAATTTCTTTGAGAATAGATTCCTTGATCACCATTTATGTAAGAAATAAGTGGACAAAATGATCTTAATCTATATGAAGATGCAATGTAAATATATATAAGTAGTGCTAGCTGCTTATGCGTAGAATCGCTTGAGGTGAAGGGAATTGACTGTTTCACCAAATTCTTCACCTTCTAGCGTACATAAGAGGTATGCACCATTTCTGTTGTCCTTCATGACTCGGTATGGGCCCAACCATTTAGGCCAAAATTTCCTTCCTTCACCGGTCTTCTTGTTAATTTGGTTGTCTAGCCTTAGAACTAGATCCCCTTCGTATATGTCACATTCATAGACCTTCTTGTTGTACTGCCGGCACATCCGATCAGCATAAACTCTATGTCACTGTTCAGCATCTAACCTAGTTTCATCTAGGCTTTCTAGTTGGGAAAGACGTGCTTCTCTGTAAGTTTCTTCATCCAGAATCCCTTGTAATGAAATGCGGAGACTGGGTATTTCAACCTCGAGTGGGAGAACTACCTCTGCCCTGAACACTAGTGAGAAAGGAGTTGCTCCTGTTGGTGTTCTTATTGAGGTTTGGTGGGCCCACAAGGATGGATATAACTTCAAATGCCAATCTCATTTTTTTTCTTTCACAGTTTTAAGGAGAATGGCTTTCAGTGTCTTGTTTGTCACTTCAGCCTGTCCGTTGGCTTGAGGGTAATACAAGGAAGCCATATGATGGCTTATCTTAAATTTATTGCATAGCTCACGAACCTCTTCATTCTTAAAAGAAGTTCCATTATTGGAGAGGATCTGAGTGTGTATTTCTACTTCTTCTGGGGTTAATGAGGACCCTAATTTCAATATTTTTGGTTCATCCTTTGTTCCGATATTAACATCAATTGTTTCATCGATTAAAGAGGCATTACCTTCTTCAAACTCAGGTGGGGCTGGAGGTAAATCTAAATCGTCCCCACTTTCTACCGTGTATACGCTAGGTTCCATTATGGGATTTCTGCAGTAAGAAGATGAATGTGGGATTAAGGACAAATCTATCGTATGATAGGAGAGATGTAGTGCCGCATAGGTGTTTAAGTAATCCAAAGTGGCCATATCACTATCAACATGGTCTAGGATAGTAGATTCATTTTTGTTTAAAAGAGAATTTTTCGTTGTCTTTATCAATGGTTCATCACGAAGGGATACTATGAAACGGGTATCCTCTAACTTATTGCTTGGAGTAAAACATGATGCGGAAGTTGCTAATGAATTAGCGAGAAGATTTTATTCTCGCGGGATTGTTTCAATTGATATGAAGTCGAATTCCTTGCTTAAATCCAATACAACTTTTTTGTAAAGCTGCAAATGCTTGGCTTTGGTTTCATATATCTCAGAGACTTGGTTTGCTACTAATTGTGAGTCTCCTAATACTCTGATGTTATTAATACTGATCCTCTTGGCTAAAATGAGGCCAAGGAGGAGGGCTTCGTATTCAGTGCCATTGTTTGTACATTCAAAATTGTAGGACCTTTCCTTTAGGGGAAGTAAAGATTACACCAGCCCCTGCTCCATAACGGCATTTAGCTCCATCAAAATGGAGAGTCCAATATTTAGCTGGGAATATGGATGCTGGGATATTTGTTGTGTTTGCGCATTCTACTTCCACCATACAGAGATCCTCAGCTGGAAGAGAAACAACACCTAGGGAATTTCCCATGCCCACAGAATCAAATTGTAGAAACATTAGTAGATCTTGTTCTAGTAATTCAACAATTTTTGCAGTAGTTCCTAATGATATTGTTTCTACAATGTTAGCCTCGCCTTTTGAGGTTGGGATTGTCTTGACTAGATTCATAGTCTCAAGATCCATTGTAGGTACCAACTTCTCCTCCGGTTTTGCGTCAGTGGGTTTATTAAGTTGGTTTGTTGGAAGTTCAAATTCTGAGTGCACACCTAGCCTTTTCTTTAAGTCAGCTAGGTGTATATCGAAAGGTTTTGGATCGCCTTTGGCTACAAATAATTTTCCTAGATGCAAGAATCTTACTTCTTGGAATAACGTAGAAGGGATTGCCTTCATTCGGTGTATCCATGGTCGGCCAAGGATCATATTATAATTAGTTTCCTGATCTATAATATAAAACTCAGTCAGGATTTTTTTGGGTCCTAAGGTGACCGGTAGTATTATAGTTCCAATTGAAGTGGCTTTAAGGCTATCATAGTCTCTCAATGTATTTCGAGTGGTAGAATAGTTTGTTTCCCCATATCCTAACTTTTGAAGGAAAGAGAAGGGGACTATGTTAACTACAGCCCCATCATCAACCATTGCTCATTTTACATAGTTATTATAAATCCATACTTGTAAGTGTAAGGCTGGATCACCTCGGTGTGCAATCTCAACATCTGTAGGCATTTTACTTATTTCGAATATGAATTCGACATCCTTGTCTGGCTGTCCCAGAGGATGGATATCAAAATCTACATGATTTACCTGTGTTTCAGGAGGTGGAGTGATGTTAATTAAATGACCTAAACCTAATGCTTCTAAAAGAGCAGCCCTATGAGCAGGAGAGTTTTTTAGTAAATCTAAAAATGAAATGTGTGAGAAGGTTTTTGTTAGGTTGTTAATTAAATCATAGTCACCCACGGGTTTTTCTACTATTTGTTGACTCTTATCTATTTCTGGCAGGTGACTTGGGCTTGGTTGAGAGAAATATTCTCGTGTTCTTGTTATAGCTTCGATTGGTAGTTCAACATCTAGTTCTACTAAACTGACTATCTTGGGTCTCGGCTAATTTCCTAATTGTGGCGCAACTGATGGATTTAGTGAAGTCGAGGCTTCATGATCATTGTTTCCCATCATTGCACCCTTGTTCATCCCAGTTGGATTTAGTCTATTATTATCATGATTTTGGAGTGGATCGTTAAAGATCTTGAGGGGAGCATTCTGAGAGGAAACTGCCCCTGTGTGTGGGCTTGGTGGTGGGGACACGGGATCTGCCAAAAACAAATCTGTGAAGAACGGTCTTTGTTCTTCTGGAAAATGTTGCATGAATTTATTGTAGTCATGACATGTTCTAGTATCATGACCTCAAATTTTGTGGAAACCACAATATGAATTGGGATTGTAATTCCTGGTTTGTTGGTTTGGTGTATATTGTGGCCTAAAACTCTGATCAAACTGTTTCCTATTAGGATTAAAGTTTTGCATTTGTTGTTTATGGCTTTGATAACCAAATGAGTTTTGGCTTAGCCCTTGTATGGGATTTTTCCATTGTTTTTGTTGTTGTGGATGGTTAAAATCCACTGTATTGATTGTTGGGGTAAAGTTGTTGTTTCATTGGTTGTTCGTTTGTGATGGAGTATTGACGACATTTACCCTCTTGGGCTGATCGGTTACTCCATCTGTTGTTACACCCTGATTTTTGTTAAGGATTTTGGGTCCTTGGTTGATGTTTGCGGTGGTGGGGTAATTTGTAGTGTTCTGACTGGGGGTGATTAACCTCCCATTTGCTCCATATGTCTTACGACCACTATCAATTACCGCTTGATCTATTCGAAGAGCACTCTATAGTACTTCATCGTAAGTTCGTAATGGGAACTTCTAGACTTCTTCCTTCACTTCTCTGCTAAGAGAATGAAGGAATAAATCACATAGTTCCATTTGATCCATGTTTGGTGCACTTGCCAAGGAATAAAGGACTGTATGCCACCTTTGTATGAAATGGGCGACAGATTCGTTGTGTTCTTGTTTGATGTGTAAGAACTCCCTGATTCTTTCCTTAACAGTTTGTTCATGTCAAATGCCTTAATGAACTCTGATACGAGTTGTTTAAATGAATGGATGGAAGCCTCAGGTATTCTATAATACCAATCAACAGCGATGCCTTCCAAACTTTTGGGGAATATTTTAGCAACAACCCCATCCCAAGGGAGTAGTTCTCGTATGGCTGTAGCGTAAGCTTTGATATGCGTGTTTGGATCTCCCTCACCTTTGTACTTGGGTAAATCAGAAAGGGGTCTTGGAAGCATGATGCTTCATATGGCAAATTCTAAGGGCTCTTTCAAATATTCTGAATAAGTCCCTATCACATAGGTTTCAACCATTGATGGTGGTTGCTGAGGGAGTGGTGGTGGGATGGGTTGTTGATATGGCACAGCGTATGCATTAGTAGGGGCATAAGGAAACACCTGTGTTTGAGAAAGCATGCCGGGAGAGGAGAACATATCTCCTTGTGGTGATTTGGAGTACATGTTTAAGTATGACGGGGTATTGTCCAAGAATGGATTGTTTGATACTAGATCGGGAGGAATGGTGTTAGAGATGATGGGCCTAGTTGGCGTTTGTTGTGGATACTGAGGAGGCATGCCTAACGTGCCTACTCCTATGAGAAGATCTACTTGGCTAGGATGGTGTGGAGGACTGGAACCCCCTGTTTACACAAATTATGAATTTTGACTTGCCTGGGAAAGTTCTAACCCTCTCACTTTTTCTACTAACGTTGAAATGACTTCATTTGGTGAAGTCACGATATTTTGCCTTGGTGGCATTTGTTGTATACCATGGTTTTGTATAGGCATGTGATATCCTGCTATGAAATGATCATTATCTTGCCAAGTTTCTCCGAGAGTATTTCCTATATGGAATGGTATAGAGATATTTTCTTGAAAAGAGACCTCGGGTTGTGTTTGTAAACCTCCTACAGGTGGGTACATACCTTGAGAGCGTTGTTCACTCCTAGGATAACGTATTGATTGTTCATCATCTAAGACTAGGTATGGGTCTGATTGTCTACTAATTTGTGGTCTAAATAGCATCTAAGGAGATTATCCAAATTCTCCAGTGAACATCATATTATTCGAGCATGAAGGCTCTATTTGTTGTTTTTGAGGGGGTTGATCTAATTCCTCAGTTTGAAAAGATGAATTATATCTAATTCTTGGAGTTTGTGTTGACAACTGATTGGTTGAGTAGTTGTCACCCCATACCAAGAGTGATGGTGATGATTTCCTATTCTTTTGGGTGTAGTAAGCCTCAAGACCCAAGAGGGGTCTGCCATATCCATCGAATCCTGACATATTCGGGGGGTATATGAATACCTGTAGAATAATGGGAAGGAGCAAAGGTGGATGAGATAAGATGAAACTTCTCAAAGAAAAGGTGAAACAGTTGTTAGTTTCATGTTGGGTTCACCAATTTTGTATGCTAGAAAAGTGACAAGCGAGAGTGGGAATCTACAGGTAACTCTTCCGCGTACCTGACCTCCCGAGGTCGTGCCGAGATAGCTGGTAGGGATGGAATATGCGTGGGATGTAGAAAAGCTAGTTAGGCAATCTAATGTCTTCAATACGCACTAGTGGAATTTGTGAATCTAAGGTAAAGAAGGCCCTTCTAACCTAAACTGGTGTAAGGATGACTACTCGAAGGCTCCAATCAATATCAAGCTCTGGCGTGATTCGATTTATGGGTTGTGGAATACGTGGAAAATGACCTGGGATAGTTTCGTGTATGTCTCCAGATAAGGTCATATGGGGGTAAGGGATACAATCAACTCTATGGACGATTATCTGGCCATAGTCCAGAACTCTCTAGCTTTGTAGCCGCTATATATAGTAAGGATAACTTTTTGACGATGGTGGGAGGAAGTGCAGCGTTTAGATATGAATACTAATGTGATAGGCCAGTGTCTATGTCTGATTGACTTATGGATTCATTAGGTTGGCGGGATTTGTGGACACAAAACGTTTAGACTCCTTGGTTGTTGTTGTGGTCCTGGCTATGGTCAGTCCGAAATCAAGCCTAACCCTAGTATTCCAATAATCATATGCTTCTCAGCTTTAATTTAGGATCAATAACTGCAATGATCTTCTCAGAGTACCTCAACGGACGTTCTTGCAAACATGGATTCTTAGGTTGGTATCATATATATAGAAGAGTGTCTTCTGCTTGGATGTGGGACCAAAGGATCACAACCAAAGGTTTGTTCTCTTTTGAACCTTCTACAGTCTGTGTATGTTTGCCTAGGGTAATCTGTAGTTCGGTTGATTTGACCAAAACGTGTGTGGCTTGGTCGTCTTCTATATTTAATCCCCTCAACTGAGAGTTGGTCCTTCATAAATCTATTTTGTTTGGAAGATTTGTATTCTAAGGTTATGATCTATGTCAACTATTGCATGAGGAGATTGGGGTTGAGGCACAATTGGGCTCAAATATGTATTCCCTGGGCTCCCTAGGTCCCGTGATTGTCATATAAAAACGATAATGTAAATTTAACGGCAACAAAGTAATTTTAACTACCGTGGAAATAAACCTAGAACATATATATAATTTCTATTTTTGTATTTTCTGAGAAACTTAAGAATGCAAAGAAGAAGCTATTTAAACAGGTATCTAGAAGTTGACGACAACTAATATAAAACTTAAAACAAACAAAATAACCAAGTGTAGTTATTTGTCTGTGCAATTTGTAGATCTATTCTAAATAATGAAATAACTTGCTTACTTATTTGCCAGACTCGATCCTACCTCAGAGAAGGAGGAATGAAAACATAGTTTCTTAGAAACTATCAATCCCCATAGCTCCTGGAAATATCGAAGTAAACTTAACTGAAAATAATTGACTATTACTCTATCTGATTAGTTCTAATTTTAGAACTTTGAAACTTAGAACAGGCTTCTGCCCAGAACAGTGCGAAATCCAATGGTCGTGTATGATCTGGTCCCCTCATTGTGGATTTCCTCATTCCTTCGTGTTCACAGCATGAATCCAGCAAAAAGTGTAATGATAGCATCAACAAAATTAGCGGTTGGGCAAAGGTTAGCTCAAAATACAGACTTAATACAATGCGATAGGGGGGGGAAAAAAAGAGGATAGTGTTGCAGAGTACAAAGCTTGGCTTATGCAATTCCTAGCAGGAGGTAATTGCGCAAGAGTCATGCACATAAAGCATCTAGAACCTGAAAAACTATCTGTTTGAGGAGGAACAACCTATAACTTTAAGGTTTCCTAAGCCTATTTTACTCAATGGATTGGAGTGTGTATGAAATAACAATACTGCCTGGCCACAAGATGGATGTGGCTTACCAACAGCTAAACAATGACTAACTAAACATGAAAGGATTGAAACTATGGCTTCTAAGCAAAATATAAACTGAACTCTTTAGCTTTGTTAGCCGCTATATCTAGTAAGGATAACTTTTTGACGATGGTGGGAGGAAGTGCGGTAGATATGAATACTAATGTGCATAGGCCAGTGTCTATGTCTGATTGACTTATGGATTCATTAGGTTGCGGGATTTGTGGATCACAACCGTAGACTCTTGGTTGTTGTGGTCCTGCTATGGTCATGTACGAAATCAAGTCCTAATCCCTAGTATCCAATAATCATATGCTTTCTCAGCTTCTATATTTAGGATCAATAACTGCATGATCTTCTCAGAGTACCTCACAGGCGTTCTTGCAACCTGGATTCTTAGGCTGGTATCTATATCTAGAAGAGTGTCTTCTGCATCTGGATGTGGGACCAAAGGATCACAACCAAAGGTTTGTTCTCTTTTGAACCCTTCTACAGTCATGTGTATGTTTGCCTAGGGTAATCTGTAGTTCGGTTGATTTGACCAAAACGTGTGTGCTTGGTCGTCTTCTATATTTAATCCCCTCAACTGAGAGTTGGTCCTTCATAAATCTATTTTTGTTTGGAAGATTTGTATTCTAAGGTTATGATCTATGTCAACTATTGCCATGAGGAGATTGGGTTGAGGCACAATTGGCTCAAATATGTATTCCCTGGGCTCCCTAGGTCCCGTGATTGTCATATAAAACGATAATGTAAATTTAACTGCAACAAAGTAAATTTTAACTACGTGGAATAAACCTAGAACATATATATAATTTCTATTTTTGTATTTTCTGAGAAACCTTAAGAATGCAAGAAAGAAGCTATTTAAACGTATCTAGAATTTGACAACTAATATAAAAACTTAAAACAAACAAAAATAAGCCAAGTGTAGTTATTTGTCTGTGCAATTTGTAGATCTATTCTAAATAATGAAATAACTTGCTTAATCTATTTGCCAGACTCTCGATCCTACCTCAGAAGTGAGGAATGAAACATAGTTTCTTAGAAACTATCAATCCCCATAGCTTCCTTGGCAATATCGAAAGTAAACTTAACTGAAAATAATTGATTATCTACTCTATCTGATATATTTCTAATTTTAGAACTTTGAAAGCTAGAACCTGGATTCTGCAGAACAGTGGCGAATCCAATGTCGTGTATGATCTTGTCCCCTCATTGTGATTTCCTCATTCCTTCGTGTTCACATGAATCCAGAAAAACGTGTAATGCTAGCATCAACAAAATTAGATGTTGGGACAAAGGTAGCTCAAATTACAGACTTAATACAATGCGAGTAGGAGAGGGATAGTGTAAGAGTACAAAGCTTGGCTTATGCAATTCCTAGCAGGATTTATTGCGAGTCATGCAACATAAAGCATCTAGAACCTGAAACTATCCTGTTTTGAGGAGAAAAACCTATAACTTTAATGGTTTCCTAAGCTATTTTACTCCAATGGATTGGGTGAAATAACAATACTGCCTGCACAAGATGGGTATGTGGCTTACCAACAGCTAAACAATGCTAACTAAACATGCAAAGGATTGAAACTATGGCTTCTAAGCAAAATAATAAACTGAACTATTGAAAATGAGAGTATGAGAAGTGAATGAGGGGCAGATCATTTGTTTGTGCATAAACCATTTATTTATAGCTTTTCATTCACCTAAAGATCAAAACCAAACTGAACTCTAAAACTATAAACAATGGTAAAACACTATTCCAGGGGACCAAAAACATAAATGCAAGCCCAAGTCGGTAAAAAAAGCTGGTGAATTGTTGATTTTTAAGTGAGTCGGTAAAAAAGTGCTTTCTGGAAAATGCGTAAAGGACCGCCGCTCTGAGTAGGGCGGTGGTTATAGGACCGCCGCCCTGATCAGGGTGGCAGTCACAAGACCACCGCCCATGCAGGGTGGTGGTTTCATTACTGATGAGCAAAAGGCCAAGAAAAGAGGGGAAAAGGGAAAAACAAAGGACGCAGGGACTAAGTGGGGGCATGCGGGATGTTAACGTATACTTGGAGATCTTTTCTGGATCCTAAAAACCTTGCGAGGAGACCTGTATCATCATGTGGGCACTTGTCACGTTGTTCTGGCAGTACAGTACCTTACAATTTTTGGTACGTACAATGACCTTGTTTATACTCACCACAATCAAGGATAAATAGAGAATTGATTGGGTAAAATTATCAGTGACAACTTGCATCATCAGTTGCTCTAGGTACCATTCTTGAAAAGGTTTTCAATGAATTCATATTTGGTATACACTCTTGTGAGATTGAGGCCATTTAGAGGGTTGTCACTTACCCATAATATCTCCCAGAAGGCTTTGGAATTTGAAACATACCCACAACTAATCTTGAAGGAGATAAACCAACATTTCATGAGGGTGAATGATCAGTTCACGATGTCTTCCATTAGATCACTGGAATTAAATCCTCACTCAAGTTTTTTCTTGTAAGCGATTATTTTATCAAAAGGTATAAGTATTACGTCATAAAATTTGTGATCCATAGGGATCCATAAAAACACACCACTTCATCAGTTTCATTAGCACCAAGAAGGAGAATTGAAGAAAATTAAGGAAATGAGGTAAACAGAGGTTGTAGATAGAACCACCTCTATGTGAAGAGTGGCAGTTGTAGAAGTACTGACCTAGAAGGGTGGTGGTCCTATAAGCACCTCCTAGCTAGGGAGGTGGCCCTAAAACATCTGATCTACCCAGGGCGGCAGTCTCGACAATTCTAAATAGAAAACATAAATGGAGCATGAATGGACGTGAATTTGAAGTGCCCGACTATGTCTCTTCCCTCCCTAAAATTTCCCATTCTCTAGTGCATGGGAGGACATGGGAGAAGGTTTTAAATACAAGGAGGAGCAAGAAAATTCATCATTCAAAGATACAAAGAGATTAAAGAGAAAAGGTTTTAATGAGTGCAACTGAGCAAGATCTTCAATTCTGGAGTGGAATTATATGAGAAAGGTGTAGAAATAGAGAAATAAAGCATAATAAGGTAGAGGTTTACATTATTTTTTCCATTTTATACTTCTTGTAAACTGTAATTATCTATAATGGACCAATAAAAGTGGGAAGAAAGAGCATGTTTACCTTCTTGACCGGTTTTCCTCCATTGGAGGTTTCCAAGATAAAATTATTGGTGTTTGGAGTTTGAATTCTTTCTTATTCTATGAAATTTTCTCTCTATAGCACTAGATAATTAGTCACTAAATCTCTAATATTCAATTGATCTGTCATTTTCCAAAGTTGAAATTAGAACAACATAATTGTGTGATTTCTTAGAGTTCCAAAGTACAAGTTTATGGATCATTTTGGTATCATATCTGATTATATATCTAGAATTCTCGTATTCAATTCTTTCTTGTGATTTGTATGACAATGAAAAGGTCCAAAGATGAAGAATTTTTACCTTGTGAGCTAGAAATTTCTACGAATAAGTGGAAATAGAGAATTCGAGCTCAAATGGAGGAAGAAAACTTGGTCCGTAGAGTCAAGATGCTAGAGACCATGATGGATAGATTGCATAGAAAACAAGAAGAGATTTCAAATCTACAAAAGATGGCGTTGGTTAATCAAGATTCCATATAATTAGTGGTTTGAGAACTAGCCAAAAAAATTGGTATCAGAAAGAGCCATGAAGAGGAAGAATGGGAAGAGTGTGAAGAAGAGAATCTAATTGTAAGTGAGAAGGAAAAATCTACTCTTACACCTTTTAAAGTAGAAATGAAAGTGGAAATCAAGAATTTTGAAGGAAAAGTAGATGCAAAATGTCTTCATAAGTGGCTAAAAAATTTAAAAGTCTATTTTAGTGTGCATAATATTACTGAGGCACAAAGGATTACCTTTACACATCTCAAAAGTGAAGGTCATGCTCTGGTTTGGTGGGAAACCCATCTAGCCACTTGTGAGAAGAAGAAATGTCTTATTGTCATTACTTGGAAATGTTTTAAAGAATTTCTTAGAGATAAATTTTATCCTATTGGCCATAATACTAACATGATGATTAAGTGGTAGTACTTTAGGCAGGGAAGCGATCAAAGCATGTAAGACTACACTACATAATTTTAGAGATAAGCCATGTTGCTTAATACGGACTTGGAGGATGAGGAAATTATGACCAAGTATTTTGGAGGACTACACAATCACCTTCAGAGGAAGGTAATATCCACGAAGTGCAAGGATATTAATGAAGCTTGTATACAAGCATACTACATTGATGATGAGAAGAAGCAAGGAGAAGCAAATCTGAAAGGATACCAGTCAATAGATCAACAGGAAAAAGAACAAGGGAATACAAGTAGTAGAGGTAAGTGGAAAGGTAAACATGTCGCTACTTCTTTGCATACTTGTAAAGATCCTAAGAATTTATGTAAGAATTGTGATATAAAATGGACATAGTGACACCACATGGTGGAAGTTGAATCCATAATTACACCCAAATCACTAAACAAAGTATTCCAAGAAATCCATGGCCGCTATGAGAACAAAAGGAGAGGTGGAGATTGAGGAAAATTCAGATGTAGATGAGAGGCTAGGATGCATGACCACTAACATGTACGAGGGAGAAGAAGAAGAAGAGATGAGTAAGGTTTTTCAAATCAGAATCCAAATCAAGAAGACTAATGTAAACACTTTAGTAGATTCTAGTTCTTAGTCAAATTTGATTTCTAATGCAGTCGTAGAATAAATTATCCTAGAGAATAATGTGCATCCACATCCATACCCATTGGGATGGGTGTATATGGGTGTAGAAATATAGATTACAAGAAAGTGTAAGTTTAAGTTTGGGATAAATACCCAATATTGATGTATTAGAGGCTGATATCATTCCACTTGATGCATTTGATGTTATCTTTGGAAATCCTTACTTATATGTTAGGGATGTTGTGTTCAAAAGGAGGGAAAACTGATATAGATGGGTCAAGGATGGAGTCAGTTTCAACATCTGGGAACACCAGAGAAAATCTAATAAGGCTATGGTACATTTCAAACAAACACACAAAATTATTCAGGAAAATCATCAGCTTTTTTTTACTTTCATTGGAAGAAAATCAAAATGTACATGAGAGCATGGATATTATGACCAAAGAATGGAGAATTTGGATAGAAATTTTTAGTTTTTACAGAAGAAGCCACCAGAAGAACTATTCATTCAAGGAGCAATAAAAAATTCCACTATGCAGTCACCATATCTACCTATTGATTCACTGGACCTGACCATGGGGAAGCAAGGAGAAGAGGATATATAAGGAACAATGGTGACCATAGCAGCATCATACATAGAGAGGATTCAACCAATCCATATCAAGAGACAAAGGCAAGCAAAAAGGATTAAACCAATATAGTATAGGACCTTCGCCATACTTGAGTAGGTTAGAAAATAAACCTTCAGGCCATATTTCATGCATATACACACAGTAACAAGTTACAAGAGCTCACACCTATTAACACTATCTATACATGATAAAGAAGGAAACATACAAAAGTTTCCTTCCAAAGAGGATTATAATCAAGGAAACTTAGAGGAACATGTAACACTAGAGCCACAAACCATAGATCCACAGTAGTCTTGGTAGGTTGGATGAGAGAAGACACCAAGGCAAACCAAGTGTTACTTGAAGGAGCAAGAGAGGGATTTGATTCCTCTACCACTCCCCCACTAAGTATTTATGGGACCAAAATACTCCTAAGCATGGGGAGGTATGATGCATAGGGATCCATAAAAACACACCCCTTCATCAGCTCCATTAGCACCAAGAAGAAGAATTGAAGAAAATGAAGGAAATGAGGTAAACAGAGGTTCTAGAAAAAACCACCACTTTGTGTAGAGTGACAATTGTAGAACCACCACCCTCTAGGGGAGGCGGTCCTACAACCACCACCTAGCCAATGTGGTAGTCTTGAAACTATTGGTCTGCTCAAGGTGGAAGACCCGACACTTCTAAAATGAAAAGAGAAATGGAGAACGAATGGATGGTAATTTGAAGTTTCCAACTGTGTCTCTTCCCTACTCAAAATTTCACATTCTCCAATGCACGAGAGGACATGGGATAAGGTTATAAATATAAGGAGGATAAAGATAATTCATTATTTGGAGATCCAAAGAGATAAAAGAGTAAAGGTTTTAATGAGAGCAAGTGAACAAGATATTTAGTGCTGGAGTGGATTGTAGGAGAAAGGTGTAGAAACATAGAAAACAAGCATAGGAGGTTTATATTGTTGTATCCATTTTCTACTTCTTTTAATCTGTAATTGTCTATAATGGACCAATAAAAGTGGGAAGAAAGAGTGTTTTTCCCTTCCCGATAATATTTCCTCCATTGGATGTTTCCAGGATAGACTTTTTGGTGTTTGGAGTTTAAATTATTTCCTATTCTCTACAATTTTCTATCTATAACACTAGATAATCATTCACTAAAGCCTTAATCTTCAATCAATCTGTCATTTTCCAAATTTGAAATTATAACTACATAATTGTGTGATTTCGTAGAGTTTCCAAAGTAGAAGTTTAAGGATCAATTTACCACTTTCTCCTACATCTAATTATATGTTTTCAATCTTTCTCTACGAAGGCTACCACAATATCTCAATTAAAAGATCATGTTATTTGAGATATGTAGTTAGCTTTCTCATGTTTGTGGTAGGATCAAGAACTAGAATAGGAAGAACATATATTTCCCCATCCCCCTTAGAATATTCTTTTGCAAAAGTGTTAGTAATGTTGCACACCTGGAAGCTACCTTTGCCCCTCTGAATTTGTATTCATATACCCCAAGGGAATACTTTTATATCTGAAGTGATCCATACACTTTTCAACTCCCTGATTCATATCATGTTCAAGAGATCAAAAACTATAGGGTGAATTACATAGATGATTTTAAAGTCAAGGAACAAGACCACATGAGGATGAACATTGGGAAAATGAAAAGATTCAAGTTTGACTAGTATGAAGAAGGCATCCAAGATGATGGAAAAAATTTGTATGACCCAAAATATCAAGTATTAAAGATCTTGTCCTTTCCATAGGTGACAAAGAGTGTCCATGAATCGGGAGATATAAGAGATCAAATTGAATTCATCATCAAACAATCAATGGAATGGTTTAGAAAGAAGAAGGTTACCTTCATTACATCAAGAGATTTTTCCATACTTCAAAGGCATGTATCTCATCATTCCTCTTTAAATTTCATGGATAAATCTTACTCTATAGAAATCTTGAAGCAAAAGGAAGTGGAATTATGATACCCCTACTACAAAAGGTTTCATAAGAAGGTAAGAACAACAGATGATCATGTTGTAGAAATGGAGCTTAGGGAGAATGATCTAGTTCACCTTTCAGTCCCTTAGTAATCCAAGATATTTTCACATTTCATTTCCATATCGAACCCTCCTACATGATATGTACCTTCCCACCCCAAGAAGGAAACAATAGTCATTATAGTTGTTGAGCCTAAAATGAATGAGATGTTCCCTTTGATGTAAGAAATGATTACAAATGAGGCCAATAGGTGATTGTACCATATTTCTCAGTTATATCCTCATTGGTTAATGGAAGGAAGAGAAATGTCACTCGAGAAACTTTGATCCTCTTTAGTGGTACTTCAGGAAATTAGTATGTGAAAGTAGTCAGGACAAAAGTGAACAGGCCCATAGAATAAATGACCTCAAATGAATAAAAGATGAGGAATATTTCCCTAGGCCCAACAACCCTTGAGGGAGATGCACATATTTTCCAAGATTCTTCCACTCACCTTCTCATGAAAAATTAGGAGTACCAAGACAAAATTGATCATTTGGAAGACCATGTGTATACACTCTCCTCATACATGCAAAATATAATGTACCTAAATCCATCTTCATATCTTCCAATTGAAGACATTACTCCCATCAATAGCTTTGATCTCAATTCCATTGGAAAGCCACGTGGTTTCACCATATAGGGATGAGCTAGTGACAAATGGGTGAATAATTTCTTGGAAAAAAAGAAAGTTAAGCTTCCACAGATGATCTCATTATACAGGTAAATGTGCATGACTTCCACCAAAGTCTAAATGATGAGGGATGTGATTGAGAAAAAACATCATTGGGATCAGGCATACCCACTGGTTATGGAAATGGGGAAAGATCATTCTCTGGTGTTGGTAGACAAAAAATATTTGATTCTCCATCTGATAATATATCAATGGTATGGGGGAGGACTCTTGTATCTTAGTATGAGATGTTGAATCATGATTAGGAAGAGTTGGATTCAAATGAGGGACATGCCTCCAAGATGTAGGATGATGTGAAAAATAGGATATAGAAGCTTGTAGTTCCCATCATTGATGAGATTACCTTAGCAGATGAATTGTTGAATCCATTTGAGGAATATGTCAAGAAATAATTCAAGACCCATTTTCTTTCAATGAGGATACACTAGATTCTCTCATCAAGATCAGATCTATGATATTAAATAATGCAAAGAAACATCAGTCTTGGTTTGCTAAAAGAAATAACATCAATACCATCATGGATGGTTGGTTTTAGTCCTTGATTTCTATCCATATAACTCAGGACGAGAAAGGTGCACCTGCAGTAGCCTGATATAGTAGAGAGTTCAAAGGAGTGGGTTTTTTTTCCATTTGAGGTTGGTAAAGATCCATCACACTACGAATCACAATCAACAAGAGAATTGTCTTCATCAGAATAGTTATCTCTCTTATTTTATTTCTATCTTCCCCTCCTATCTCCTCCTGCTTCATGTTATATTTCCTCATTAGGGGTTACACTTTTCATTTTTTCCTATTCATTTAAATATCTCTATAGTTAACATTGTAGTAAATTCACCCTTAATTAATATAAGATGACTTAATTCTACTCCTATGAATAAGAAGAGTCACATGTTGTAAAGGAAAAAATGAAAATTCATGTGGGTAGTAGGTGAAGATTCTTCCTAAAGTATATAATTTTTAATGGTTTCCCCATTCTTAAGGGTTGTCAATTTTGTATGTTCAAGAGTAGATAACTACTTGTGATAAGAAAAATAGATATTTATTTTCCTCTATTATCCTTCTCGTATGTTCTTCCATTCCTCTCACTGCACAACTTTGTGAGAATGTAAATAAAGAATAAATGAGTGTCATGATTTTCTTGATGAGGGAATAAGTTAAATTGTGTGTTCATAATTCCATCTTGTCTTGTTGTTAGCAAGATTAATATTATTTAAACTATGTGTGTTGATATGATCATATTAATCTTTATAAGCATATGAGTTTTCCTACTTGAAACATTAATCCCCCCTCCTAATTTCCCACTCCCATTTTCCCACCTACCTACAAAATTCCTCCCTTGAAAGAAATTGCAAGAATTTTCCATAGGTGTAGTGGAGTGTTCTTATTTGATTCCTAACCTATAGACCAGGAACAAAATTTTATTTTTATTTACACATGAAAATGGAGCTTGCCCATTCAAGTAGAGGGACCTAGTCTTAAAGAGTTGGAAAAAACCCACCAATTCTCCCTATCGACAAATTTTCTTGCCAATATTTTTTGGCACCCACCATGGGGAAGATTTACTACTTCTGCACCCAAAATATGAATCAAAAAATACAAAAAAATCAAATATCCAAAAATTAAAAAAAATTTGTAATTTAAAAAGTCACAGATCCTTATGTCCCAAACCAATGACTATTCCTGGTAAGCCTCTAATCCAGAGACCTAAACTACTAATCCATATCCAAGAAGATACCATATCTGACTTGAGGGAAGGTATTTGGTATAACAAAGAATACTTTGCACAATACTTCATAGCTACAAGAGTGTTGGATGTTGAAGAGAAACATGTTGAAGATTTGGAAAGAGAAAAATAATCCCTAGTTTAAAAAAGGAGATCTTAAGTCAATCCAAAGTCTATAAGTTGGCTGATCGTAGATACACTAGGTTTGAAAGTCAAAGTGGAAATATCGAACCTATCTTTGAAGAACTCCAAAGGTAAAAAAAAAAGTTATAAATTCAAGACACTCATCTCATATTGATACTCCTCTCATCAGTGGTCCAAGTGGTGCCAATCCGTTAGACATAGAGTTTATAAACCTCGATGAATATTTTGAATACTTTGTTGAAGCTGAAGCTGAAGCTGAAGAAAGTGCAGGATCATAAGTAGAAGTAGAAGAAAGAGCAAGAGCATAATTATAAGTGGAGGCTAAAGAAGAAATATAAGAAATAATTGGTGAAAAAGAGAGACCTCAACTAATTATATAATGGGGCAGAAACATTGGTCCACTTTCCCTCCCTCAGCCTATTCATGAGATGACATGAAGTGTGAGAAAAAGCTTTCCCAAGTTTAGAGGAGATGGTTCACAGTGCCTAGAAGAGCATGTGGCAGATTTCATCACTACATATGGTATACTAGGAGTGGAGCATGAATATGTGTCAGTCAAGTTATTCATGGAATCCTTGTAAAACAAGGTAGAAAAATGGTTTTACCTCCTACCGACTAGATACATCACCCATTGCAATGATATAAAAACTATTTTTAAGGAAAGATTCAAATCCACTAAGGACTACTAAGACCTCCTAGTGAAACTAGTAAAAAATGAAAAAGGAATCCAATGATACTATGAGGGATTTTATAGCCCGATACAATATGTTGGTCAAGAGGACACATCTCAAAGCTATGCCCTCTGATGATAATTTAAATAGGTTCTTCATATATGATTAGCTACATAAGGTTGGATTCTTTCTCAAAAGGTACCTACCTAGGACTGTAAAAGAAGATTAATATTATTCCATTGAGATATAAGATGAACTAATTTTATTTGGCACGGTTAAGAATCTAAATGGAAAGTAAAAAGGTCAATCTTCTTGTTCCATCTCTACAAACCCCCTAGTATAGAAATTGGGAATCAATGTAATTGCACTCAAGAAATAAATCACACAAAGGACCTTGAGAAATTTTCCAAACAAGACGAATCTCCAAAAGAGGAAAAATATTGATCCACCTCCCCACAGACTTACCCTTGAGGCCTCACTGATTAATGCAACCTGTGATGTAGAAGAGGATGAAGAATAAGTGGAGGAACCATAAGACAAAAATGAGGATGACATCGTTCTCAAAATAAAATAAGTTGAAGAGGATTATGACATTTGTTTCCTCTAGTATTATTTTGGAGATGATGATGACAATGAATAAGAATTAAGCTTCTCATTCGTGGTGTTTACTCACTCCCAATATCAAAAGGGAGATTATTCATCTGTAGTTTTGGAAAAAAATAAAAAGAATGATGATCCTCAGGGTGGGTAACTCCACAGAACAAGATAATTAATAGAGGATCCCCACTCCCATCATCAACAGAATAAGAAAAATATAAACTAGACCAAATAGTAAGAAAGAATCAAGCCTTTGTGACAAGTAAGTCACCTGGTGTTTCCCCTAGCTCTAATTATTCCCTTAAGGCTAACCCTTCACCTAAGAATAATCTTATAAAATAACCTAATTCTCAATCAATATCAACCATTGCTCCCCAACTTGCTACTCCTTCAACAAAAGGTGCACAAGATTCCAAAGTAGCATTGCCTCTACCTTATAAAACTTTCCACTTTCACAAGAAACATCAAGTTCATCGGCCTCAACTTCTGTTCAATATCAGTGAACATGTGAATAAATAGAAATTTCATATTTCCAAGTATGATTTTTTGTAAGCACACCCCAGAAAAATTTGAGATGCTCATCAATTATATCAAGGTTAGTAGCTCAAATCCCAACACTAAAAATACCAATTCTAAGGGTCTATTTCCAACATCACCCACACCTCCTACACAATTTTTTTTTTGTATTGAGTACATAAAAAACCAATAAAGTGGAACCATTATACCTATCCATACTGATCAAAGCCCACCAATTTAATAATTTCATTATAGATTCAGGTGCCTCAAATAATGTAATTCCCATTAAAAAATTATATTTCCCTAAGAATTACCTTGACACGAGAAACTAGCTCTTGTTACTCTATGGAGTCTAAAGAGGTGTCACTTGTGGGAAGGATCAAATATGCTCAAGTATCCCTCGCATAATTCCTAGAAAATAATTTTTTTCTCACAATATTAGATGGTGGATATCCAAGCATCCTTCAGCATGTTGCTGAGAAGAAGCTTCTACAAAGACTTGGACGACACTATAAAAATGGATTGGTCCTCTGCAAACATTCTAGTGAAGGGTGAAATCAAAAAGTTGACATATTGTTTCAAGATAGTGGGCTAGGTAACTAATTCTTCACATACCAAAATAGATGATAATATTACTCTAAGACAAAGAAGATCAATTTTGGATCATGGAATTTGATGAAATCCATTCTAGTGCAGGGTCTAGAGCTAGAATTTTCCCGACCTCTCCCTCGGGAAAGTTCTTTCCATTTGCATACAAGTTACAGTTTGATAACACCAAAAATACTATAGAGGATGATGCTTTTCCTCCTCAAAATGGATGTTGACGAATCCATGGGCATCAAGAAACTCAAATTCCTCAGTGAAACTGAAATAATTATCAAACGAGTGAGAAATAAATATCAGGTCAAGAATATGAGACTCAAGCAGTACAGGAATCAAGTTTTGGAATATATTGAATCTTTCAATGCTTTCTCCATTCAAGTTATTCCTCTCGATAAAAACAATTTTTTTTTGACTCCCTTACAGTCTCTTCTTCTTTGACAACTTCACACCCATCCTTCAATAAGGAAAAAATTGACTGTCAAAATGTTATTCAGAAAAAGTGTGCCGGAAAATTCAAAATCATTGAAAAATTATTCAACGACGAGAGCCACCTCCTCTATTTCTTGGAAGAAAAGAGACAAATTTAGTAGTCTCTTCTATGAGGGAAGTGAAAATCCAAATCTAGAGTCAGTGGTGGAGGAAGACAAAGAAGGAATAGATGGATTTGATTCAGATGGTATTATCATATTTTAAGGAAACATGATCTTGAAAGGTCTTACATTGCTAGAGGATTTGTTTGAATTGCATGACAGGTTCATCAAGGAGAGAGAAAAAAGAGTCATCTTGCAGTATGGTTGATTTCAGTAAAAAAATTGGCACCACAAAGTGACCCATGATGGTGAAAATTTGAAAGTGTTTCTCACTTGAATAAAAAAGAAGGTTCATCTCATTGTTGAGGAAGTATTAGGATGTTTTGGAATATTCCTATGATTAACTCAAATCATTCCATCCTAAGGATATGTATCAATTAATTATGCTAAAGCCCAAAGCCAAGCCTTTAAGGTAAAAACAACGACCGTATAATCCAAAAATTACGGATACCATCAAGGAGGAATTCTTACAAATTCTGAATGTCAAGATCATCTTCCCTAACCACCATTCCACATGGGTATTAAAAATAATTATGAGCTCAAAATAAGAATGGATGAATAATAATTTGCATAGACTTATGCAATTTGAATAAGGTCTGTGTGAAGGATAACTACCCACTACCAATCATGGATCACATCCTACAAGTGGTCAGAAGGTCAAAGATGCTCTCATTTCTTGATGGTTTCTTTAGGTATAACCAAATTGAGGTAGAAGAAGAAGACAAATATAAAACAACCTTCACAACTGACCTGTGGGGAGGGCACTTTTGTTCATAACAAAATGCTTTTTGTTTTGATCAATGCGGGAGAAACCTTCTAAACGGAAATGGACCTTGCCTTCAAGGATCTTAAGCACTCTATAGTCATTTATCTGGTAGAACTTGTGGTCTTCTCAAATAAGGGATGAGATCACATAAATAACCTTAAGTAAGTGCTCATCAGATGCCAAAAAGCACAAAATATCTCTAAATCCCAATAATTTTATCTTTGGCATTGCTAAAGGGAAGCTCCTTTGACACATTTCAAACAAAGAGGGGGATAATATTGATATGAAAAGGATAAGAGAAATTCAAGAATTTTTTTTACCAATAAGCAAGAAGGGAGTGCATTCCTTATTTGGAAAAGTCAAAGTTCTCGGGTGATTTATTCTAGATTTCACTGAGTTGACCAAGAATATCGTTACCATGATGAAGAACAAAGAAAGATTCACATGGAATAATGAAGGAAAAATGTCATTCGAGGCAATCAAAGAAGAAATAACAAAGGATCCTACCCTAGTATGCCCAAATTTTGTTAAAAAATTCATTTTGTATTGCTACACTTCAAAGCACACAATATCAACCCATCTTGTTACAGAAAGAATGAAGAAGGCATCGGCGTCCTCATTGCGTTAATGGAATTTCTTATGAAGAAAAATGAGTTGAGGTAAAACCAACTATGAGAAACATGCCTAGGTTGTAGTCAAATCCGTAAAGAAATTTAGATTCTACATTCTCAAACTACCACATTATGGTAATGGTCTAAGAATCTACTATCAAGCCAATCTTTACCCAACAATATCCAAGAACCAAGAGGCACAATTGGGTGGAAAAAAATTAAAGAGTAGGACTTGGAGATAAGACCTTCAAATCTGGTTAGAAAACGTGGGATGTGCTAATTAATTACAGAAGATGAAGCAATTTTGATAGGAAATGATACAAGAATAATGTTGGTGCTATGAATGTATAAGTAAGCACTTGCTTCAAGTCCATTTTGTAAATACAAAAAGTGAGTGGTATGCCAAAATTTCCTAATTTTTGACTCACGGTGAGTTTCCTGCTCACATTGACTACAAACAAAGAACAAACCTCAAGCTTAAGTTAGTCAAGCATGTCCTTTGGAATAATGTGTTGTACAAGAGGGGACTTGATGGATGCTTCCTAAAGTGTGTAGAAAAATATCAATAAGAACATTTTCTAAAATTATATCAAGATTAGGCATGTAATATGCATTTCTCTATAATGGTGAAAACTCACAAAAATTATCCATGGTAGGTATTATTAGATTACCTTATTCATAGATGCTCTAAAATGGGTCTCCAAGTATGAAGCATGCCAAAAAAAAATTGGGGAGGCCACAAATTTCTGCACTTTTTCTTTAGTCGGTGGTGATCAAAGAAAATTTTCAGCAATGGGGCAATCGCAACCAAATAGGAAAATTCTAAAATGGTGTGAAATTTCATCAAAGAGAACATTATTGTTCATTTTGGGATACCTTAGAAGATTGTGGGTTCATAATTACACATAATTTTCCTCTAGATAATTGACATAATTTTTCTATAGTTATATAATATCACTATCTCATGCATAAGACTATTTTGCACAAGGGAATTGTTAGGCTAAGTTGAGAAACAAAAATATTTTGGTGATATTTTACAAACTAGTTGATCTGAATAAAAGGAATTGACACTAGAAGCTCTACGATGCACCATGGGCAGATAGAATAAATCCTAAGAAAATAAATCAGTATGTCATCATTCCAATTACTCTACGGGATAGATGCAGAGATTTCTGTCACCATTGAAATTCCAACACTATAATTAATCAAGGTAGTAGAAGATAGTCATTATCATTATTCAATTGACAAGAGAATATTTTTTCTTGAAAAGCTTGAGGAAGATAGGTTCAAGGTGTTATACTGTATAATAGAACATCAACTAAAGGTGAAAATTCTATTGGATAAGAAGGAAAAATCCAAGGATTTCAAATTTGGAGACCTATTCTTGCTATGGGAAAAATTAAGAGAACCCAAATGAAGTCATGGGGAATTTTGATTCCTTGTGGCTCTTTCCATTCGAGATTTGACAAACTTGTGGTGAAAATTATTTCTATCTATTGTATCTAGATGGTACACATTTGGAGTTTCCCCATAGTGGGAAGTACTTGAAATTGTATAAGAAATGAAAGTGGGTTGTCCCTCACATTATACCATAGGTGATTTAGGTGTGTGTTTCCACTTTCCTGTTGTGTGTTTCCTTTTTCCACGCGTGTGTGTGTTGCTCCTTTCAGTTCATTTGTTGCTTATAATGACTATGTAAATTCCCAATGAATAAGACACTGGTACAATTTGTAAAATGAAATTTTCGAGTTCATTTTGTCCCTTTCCTCACCTTTTTTAATCTAGAAGGATTCCCCAAGTGATATCCAACTATTGTCATGTTTTTTTGCAAGGGAAAAAATTAACTTGAAAACATGAGCACTTTTCCCTATTGTCAAAATTTTTTATTCTAAACCTTCTCGGGCACTCTTGAAGATCAGTTCATCCCTTGTGTCTAGCCTATCCCAATCATTTTATTTCTCATGTCTATGGTTATATACTTCCCCATGTGTTGAAAATCTAAAAACACTTTCATAAGTTTCTTTCGAGACAACATCTCTCAAGGCAGATTTTAAAGTGGACTTAAAAATGACTATTTTTAGCCTTTCTAAGGCAGATGTAAATATTTCAGAGCATATTTAAAAGACCCAAATTCATCATGGAGTGGTATTGAATATTTTAGAACATTTTTTCAAGTGATTTAGGGAAGTTTAGGAAATATTTGGAGGTTTAGGAGCAAGTTCGGAAAAAGTGGGGTTTTGAAGGTAAAGGAGCTTATAGTCTAAAAAAGAACTTGAGCTTCTAAAGATGATTCCGATATATCTAGAATTTGTTGGAGGTATATCAATGTAAAGATAATTTAATTACCTATATGGTGATATTATCATATTTTTCACAAGACCCATGCATTTCTTTCCACAACTCATTCTTGGAAGGCATAACTTGCAATCCTGAGAAATGAGACCATTTTTTAGGGGGGTAAAGGATGAATCAGACATTGAGACCCATATCATTATTCTAAAAATTACTTTTTTAGTAAAATTCATAAAAATAAGTGCCTAAAACATCCTCCAAGATCTCTGACAACATCATTTTCAAGGTCATTCCGAAGGTACACCTTTCCTTAGTCTATTTTACTAGTGCCACACATCAGCTTGAGGTTGAGGTGTACTTTTGTTTCCCTCTCATCCCATTCCAAGGAGAAAAATGGGATTTTTAAAATCCTTCCCTCCCCCTTTTGAGACCTTGGACCCACCACATGACCTTGTGAATCCTTTGTAAGCACTTTTCTCAAGTTTTCTAGCCCTCGCCTTGTACAACACATGCCCCAAAATTTACACCATAGGGTTGAGGCACATTTTTTTGTCCCTTTCATCCATTTTTCAAAGGGACAAAGGGAACAAGAAAATTCACCCCATTTCTCCCACATGATTCCTCACGTGATCAAAACTTTTCTCCCTGATGTGAAAAATAAGCTCCTCTCCCTCACCCTTCTGCAAGTGCATGTCTACCACTTGTCCTCATAGGGATAAGATACATTTTTTTTTCCCTTTCATCCTTTTTTAAGGGGACAAGGGGGGATTAAAAAATTCACCCCTCATAAAGCACAAAAATCAGAAAGATAACATTTTCAAATATCTTCATCCATTTTCTCAAAATTCCCTTGGAGCTCTGTCGATTTTTTTCCAAAATTCCCTTGATTTTTATTCCTCCTCCCTCCATGTTTTCATGATCACAACAGAGAATATATTACAAAATTTTCATTTTTTTAAAAGCTCCATGTCCATATTTTTTCCTAAGTGACTCCGTACCCATGAAAGTGGAAAATTAGTATCACAAACTGGTGAACGGATCGAGAAGGGGTTTTCTAAAATTTTATTATTTTATGTGTTCCTTAAGGACACAATGATTGTAAATACATGCATGCCCTAGATTTTTTTACACTGAATAAAACCTGACTTTGTGCCTTGTTTTTCATTTTTTCATTTTCTACCATTCAAGTGATTGGATTGAGATGAATTTTTGTATCTGAGATCCAGAGAAGAAACCTATCCTGGTGAAGTTGGTTTCATCACAATCCAAGGTGGGGAAGGGAACTTTCAAAAAATATTAAGTCTTTATATGATAACTTACTATAAATAGAAAACTCTCAAGAAAGATAGATTTCCTCAAGACAGTGTTATAAGAAAACAACCAAGGCAACGAACAAGGTGATTGAGAAGAGAGGAAGGGTGAAAAAGGGAAATTTTCTAAAAATAGTAATCCTTCATTTCAAGTGCAAAAGGGTGTCATTATCAAACATTAAATTTGATTTTATAGGTCTCGAGCCCATCTTAGCTCTCCCATCTAAATACTCGGGCATGGGTGATAATGATGTTACTCATATGGATCTAGAAGACCTCAAGGATGAGATGCTTAGTAGACCAAGGGACCCTATGGAGGATAAGTTCTACATAAGAAAGCTGTACATAGTAGATGGTCATCAAGTGTAAGTTAAAATTTCTGAGTTGGTGTTGGCATACTCCCATGATTATGAGTCAGACACAAAAACCATAAGAGTAGAAGATAATTCAGTCCTCAAAATTTTTTCTCACAGGGAAATATTTCACTTAATTAAATTCCAACTTGCAATAATATGGCCATCATCACAAGGGATGTTGCATCATCAAAATGGTCCAAAATACCTTTACACTAGGTTCATGGTTGAAGAAAGGAAGAAATTCTTCCCATATGTCAAAGTCCATCTCTCAGAGTGAATTTCATGAAGGCTTATTAGATGCAATCATTATTCTAAGTAGGGTAATGGGAGAAGAAAACATGAGAGATTTTCATGACTGGATGGCCTTGTTTATAATCACCATCATTGAGGGTAAACAAAGAATTTATTTGGGGAAAATTATCAGCAACAACTTACATCATCAGTTTCTCCAGGTAAAGGTCTCCAACAATTTTTCAATGAATTCATACTTGGTATACACTCTTGTGAGCTCAAGGCCATTCAAAGGGTTGAAACTTCCCCATAATATCTCCTAGAAGGATTTGGAATTTTAAAGGTACCCATAAATGATCTTGAAGGAGAGAAACAAAAATTTCATAAGGGTGAAGGATGCATTCACAATGTTTTCCATTAGATCACTAGAAGGAAATCCTCACTCAAGGTTGTCTTCGCAAAAAGTTATGGGTCTTACTTCATATAATTTGATAATTTCTCCTACATATGAGTTTGTTTTTTTAATATTTCTCCTTGAAGGCTACCATGATTTCTCAACGACAAGATCATGTTGTTCAAGTTAGGTAGGAAGATTTCCCATGTTTATGGTAAGCTCAAGAACCATAAGAGGAAGAACATCTCTTTCCCCATCTCCCTAGGAATATTCTCTTGCAAAATTGTCAGTGATGCTACAAACCTAGAAGCTTCCTTTTCTACTTGAGTTTTTATTCATATACCATAAGGGTAGACTTCAATATATGAAGTGATCTAGACACTTTTCACCTCCCTAATTCATATCATGTCTCATAGATCGAAGAATATTGGGTGAATTACATATATGATTATGAAGTTAGGGAATGAGACTACATGAGGATGACCATCAGGAAAATGAAAAGATTCAATTTTTACTAGTATGAATGAGGCATCCAAGATGATGGAAAAATTTAATACAACACATAATATCAAGTATTAGAGGCCTCATCCCTTCCATAGGTGACATGGAGGATCTGTGAATTAGGAGATATAAGTGAGAGGACTGAGGTCTTCAAACAAATATAAAAGGAATGGTTTATAAAGAAGGTTTAGTTCATTACATCAAGAGATTTCCCCAATCTTAAAAGGTAGACATCTCATCATTCCTCTTCAAAGGTCATGCATAAATCTTTAAGATCGACTTACTCTAGATAAATTTTGAAGCACAAGGTAGTAAAATCAGGAGCCCCAAACTACAAAAGGTAGCATAAGAAGTTAAGAAAAACAAATGATCTTATGGTAGAAATGGATCTTGGGGAGAATGATCAAGACCACCTTTTAGTCCCGCAATAACCCCAAAATCTCTCACCTTTCACTATCACACCAGACCCTTTTGTACGAAATGTAACTTTTAACCCCCAACAGGAAATAATAGTCATGCCAATTTCCGAGCCTAAAACAAATGATATGTTATCTTCAATGTAAGAAATTATCACAAAGGAGGCCCATACAGTTCAATAGGTGGCCGTCCCTGATTTCTCAACTATATCCTCATTGGTTAAGGGAATTAAGAGAAATCCGATTCAAGAAACTTCACACATGTTCAATGCTACTTTATGAAACTAGTATGTGGAATTATTTAGGAAAAATGTGATTAATCCCATAAAATAAATGACCCCGACTAACTATGATATGAAAAATATTTCCCTAGGCCCAACAACCCATGAGGGAGATGCACATTTTTTCTAGGAGTCTTCCACTCACCGTCTCATGAGAAATAAATGATATAAAAAGAAAATTGATTAGTTGGAAGACCATGTGTGAACACTCACCTCGTACATGTAAAATTTCATGGACTCGAATGCTTCTTTGTCTATTCCAATTAAATAAGTTACTGCCATTAGTAACTTTGATTCATAGTCAATTCAGAAGATAGAATGTTTCACCATGCAAGGAATAGCTACTAACAAATGGGTGAACAAGATCATAAAAAAATGGAAAATTCTACTTCTAGAGATGATCTCATTATATAGGTACATGTGTGTGACTGCCACCAAATTCCAAATGATGAGGGATGAGATTGAGAAAGAAAAATAATATTGGGATTAAGTGTACCCTTTTGTTGTGGAAATGGGGAAAGCTCATTCTCAAGTGTTGATAGAAAGAAAAGTATTTGATTCTTAATATGATAATTTGTCATAGGTATGGGTGAGGACTCTTGTCTCCCAATATGAGATTCTGAATCATGCTTTTGATGAGTTGGCATAAAATGAGGAACATGCCTTCAAGATGCAAGATTATGGAAATAATAGGATATAGATGCTTGGAGTCCCATCATTGATGAGAGTATGTCAATGGATGAACTATTGAAGCCATTTGAGGAATATGTCAAGAAATAATCCGGGGACCCCTTTTCTTTCAATGAGGATACACTAGAGTCTCTCATGGAGATCAGAGCTATGATATCAAACATTACAAAAAACATCATTCTTGGTTTTTCAAATGAAAGAACATCAATGCCATCTTAGATGGTTGAATCGAGTCCTTTATTTGTTTTCATATCCCTCAGGCTAAGAAATTTTCACATGCAAGGGCATAGTATAGAAGAGAGTTCAAAGGAGTGGATATTTTTTTGATTGAGCTTGGAAAAGATCTATCAGAAAACAAAATATAATTATCAATATCATCATATTCATCAAACTAGTTATCTCTCTTATTTTCTCTCTCTTCCCTCCCCCTTACCCCTCCTTTATGTTCTATTTATTCATTGGGGGTTGCACTTTTCATTTTTTCATATTCATTGAAATGTGAGTATAGTTGACATCATAACAAGTAACCCTTAATTAATAAAAGGGGATTTAATTATATTCCTAGGAATACAAAGAGTCACATGTTGTAAAGGAGAAATGAAATGTAATGTGGGGTGTAGGTGAAGAGTCTTCCTAAAGTCTATAAATTTTAATGACTTCCCCATTCTTAAGGGTTATCAATTTTTTATGTTCAAGAGTAGATAACTACTTGCGAGAAGAAAAAGAGATAGATATTTTCCTCTATTCTCCTTCTCATATGTTCTTCCATTTGTCTCATTGTACAACTTTGTGAGAATGTCAATAAAGAAGAAATGGGTCTCGTGATTTTCTTGATGAGGGAATAAATGAAACTATGTGTTCATAATTCCATCTTGTCTTAGTGTTATTAACAAGTTTTTTATTCTTTCTAACTATGTGTATTGATATACTTTAATTAATCTTTGTAAGAATTTGAGTTTTCCTTCTTGCAATATTAATCCCCCCTCTTAATTTCCCACTCCCGTTTCCCATCTACCTAGTAAATTCCTTCCTCACAAGAAATTGCAAACATTTACTACAAGTGCAGTGGAGTGTACTTGTTAGATCCTGACCTCTAGGCCAACAATACTTTTGTATTTTTTTTACACACAATAATGGATATTCCCTATTCAATTAGCAGGACTTAATCTCATAGCATTGGCAGAAATCCACCAATTTTTCCTATCAAATTTTTTTCTCACCAACAGATTATGATTTTGAGTCATGTTTTGTTGACTTATTTTTATGTTTTATGTTGTCGATGATGTGATGTTGGATTAGATATATGGTTTTTGATCATGATGACATGATTTTTTATATGGTTTAGAGATAGTTTCGATGTGTTATTTTAGATATGATGTTGTCATGATAGTTAGATGTATAGATGTTGGCCATGATGCTTGATGTGGTGCTTGAGATAGATTAGATATATTTGATGTGATGTTGAGATAGATTGGATATAATGTTTAGATATTGATCATGATGTGTTAATGGTGATGTGACTTAAAATATAATGGTCTTGATGTATGTCAAAATTTACTTAATCATGGTTACAAATAAAATGTGAATTTTTTGTTTGTAAACAAGATCTCATATGTATGTAACACGATGGTAATATGTATAATGAAGGAAATTCTGTGTTTGGACTTGTAACAAAAGTTAACACATAAGTAACAATAGGTAGTCACATGTAGGATCTTGGATATAGATAGAAGTGTATTTTTATACCTTCTTAGAATATGGGAAGGGTTTATATATGTAGTTTTTAAAGGATATTAGGTTCTCCTTTTAATGATTTCATAAGATCATTCCCCAGATATAGTTTTTTATTTTGACACAAATTGATCAATGCAGGAATTTTGATTTGATGGGAAAGTTGATCGATGTAGGAATATTTCCTAGAATGCTTTTGATATTTTGAATTTTTGAAGGTTGATAGATGTTAGAATCCTTTATAATGACATGGGTAGCCATCCTTTGATGGAGTGGTCTATAATTTTTTCACTTTGATTTTGAATAGCCATCCTTCAAGGGATCGATCTATATTTTTATAGGACGTTGTACTTTAAGGGAACGATATGTTTTTGACAATATGATTTAATAGCTTATCTTTGAGGGGAAAGTTTAAATTTTTATAGGATAGATCCATAGATATTATTTTATTTTTTTGTTTTCATGCTAAGGGTAAGCCTAGTAGACCATCTTAAGGAGGGGAAACAATGTTTGCACATACTACACAAGTGTATCACGTAACATGATTTCAGTCGGTAGAGAAGGTCGATAGATGTAATGATTATGAGTTTCCTACTAAGGAGGAATGTGTCCATGTGAAAGATAAGATGAAAATATCTTTGGTGTTCACCTTTAAGGTTTTTATTATAGGATAGTGATGATAGAACACATGCTTAAAATAATTGCAATGATAAAATGATAGGTTGGTGATGGAATGTGATTGTTGATGTGACTAACATCATGACGGTTTATATGTTAATAGTATAAAATCCATAAGTGCAAGGAATTCAAATGTTCCTTTTCAGGTGTACCATCAAGAGAGGATAGATGATATTCTCTCAAACCATGCTTGTGAGTGATACCATATGGACTGATCCAGTTGAGGGAAAACTTTCCACGTTTACTCCTTTCTAGAGTAGTGAAATTTTAATTTTCTTTGAGGAAAAGATCACTAATATTGATGTCACATTCTCTGACATGTTTTTAATATGCGCACTTGATGCAATCTTGATAGACATGATGGTGTTAGAGGGATGTTAGGAGACATTCATCTAATAATTCCAATTATGCTAGACATTTTTTATGACAATTCTCATTGGGAATGAATTCTTTGAGGGATACACACAGTGATGTGATTTGAACTTCAAGGGGAAATACCACCTTAGAGCCATAAAATAAAGAGAAGGGCATAACACATGTAGTATTACAAATGCTAGTTCAATAATCCTAGAGAGAAATCATGATTTGGAGATTTTGATTCCATCCTACTTGGCTGATGGGATGATTTTCATAAGAATTTTGTTAAGTGTTTTATTAGAAGCTTAAGCTTATCCATTTTACTATGGGTGATAAATTGATTAAATTATTATTTTGATAAATTGAATTTGTCAGATAATTTTTTTTAGATAAGATAAAAAAGTTTGGTTTTAAATGGGGAACAAAAAAACCCAGACATAGAGGAACAATTTTTCAAAGACAAAAAATAAAACAAGGCCATGAAGGAAGAGTCAAAATTACTTGGAAATAGGCCCCCACAAAGACAGGCTAAACTACAAGAGTTTACAAAATTAACAAAGTTTTGTTTTGACCCCAAAGGGGAAGAGATATAACCAAAACAAATAGAAAAGGGAAGCAAAAGGAACGCAATTAGTTCACCATGGCCCTGCTATGGGATCTAGTGCTCGAACCACCATCCCTCCTGCCAACAACCTTAATAATGACCTTGTTTGGTCGGTTAACATCCATATTCTCTATCTGGGTCTCCACCTACTCTTCCGTCTAATCCTTTCTTTGATTGTATTCTGCAACCATACTTGAGCTATCTCCATTGTCTGATTCCTCGTTGTCATACGTGCTCAACATCAATTTCATCTTGATTTTTCCTTCCTCAGTAATACCCTAATCCTATAGAATAGAAATCCACTAGTCTTGCATAACAAAATCATCTTGGATACCCTTGGTGGTTTTGTTCTGGGAATCAATACGCTGATGGAAATATTTCAAATCTTGAATGAGGTTTTTGTTGATGGTGAGAAGTGTGTCATTGGTGGTCTCAGCCCTCATAAGTTTGACCTCCCGATCAACAATTTCCCGGGCCCTTTTTGGGGAATTATCATCCAGATTCTTAATACCCTTTTTGATATTACTCTCTAAGTCAATCACTTTTTGTTTCTTAATTTTGTTAATGCGAGAGGCTAGGGTTTCCTAATCAGAATCATGATAATTAACAGAGAAAGGGATGGGTAAGTGCACCAAGTTGGGGGACAATTAAGTGGACATCAAATCCTGAATTTTACATTAAAAACAACAAAACATCAAATTTAGTCTTTTGTGGACTTGAACCATGCCGAAAAGTAAAAAATATGTCATAAAAATGGTACCATTGCATAGGGGAGACTATTAGCTTTGTAGAAATACTGATTTTAAAGTGAATAGAAGAGGATAAATATCATTTTATAATTTTTTACTAATAGTAGGTCTTTAAGAAACTTTTTCCTGTGAATGTTTATGTCTACGTTTAAGACTACAAAATTTGTTTCACTTATCATAATGTGATAAAACTTATACCATCCCAACCATGGTGAAATTATATACATGTTCAAAAAAAAAATTATTTGATTTCAATATTTTTTGATGAAGTTAGGGCGGGCAAACAAAAAGTGCTCTGTTTTCTTTATGTTTTCATACCACTTTCACGGAAAAAATCATAAAAAATAAAATATTACTCAAAAAAATACAAAATAAAATCCATCCCAAGATAGATAGTGGCATATAACTTCTCACCAAAGGAAAAAAATATATATCAATTTTTGGTCATCCAAATTGTGGGCAAACGGACTATAATCTTATCGGCGTTTTTAAAAAAAAAAATACCAAGTCATTGAATTATGAGTGTTTAATATAGCTAATCTTATCCATTTTTTACAAAAATTAGTATTTTAAAAACTAGATTCCGGATGCTATGATTTATATTAATATAATTTTGTCTAATTTTGAGTGTATGTATTGCTAATAATCCCTACAAGTTGATATTATGTTGTTATTTGCAATATGATGTCCACGGATGACCCTATATTTGTCCATCAACTTTCTGCACTTACCCGGATATCCATTTTACCTCTTTGAACCATGAAGAGGATGAGACCCTGGTGGAGGGGAATATCTATATTTTACTTCTTAAAATACTTGATGGTCGAGAGAAACGATCGATAAAGAAAATAAGTGAGGCTCGTAGACTGACCCTAATGGAAGAGATTTAGAATAGACAGATGACAGGTTATTTTTTTTTGAAATTTCCCTTCAAGGGTCAAATATTTTAGAATAACCATGAAAACATCCACCCACCTATATGGAAAGCAAGTGTAGGAAATCCCATCGTAATAAGCAATGATATTTTCCCCAACCTGAAAGAAAGTCACAATTTCATGCTTCTTCCTAGTTTTGAATTTAAATTTTTTGAGGCCCTCCATTTTTAACCCAGTAACTTCATAAATCACTTCCTCCAAGATATCAATATTAACCCCATGAAAATCAAAACTACCATCCTTCTAGGAAGTAACAAATTTAAAAGATAGGATAGGGTCATTACCTTTGAGCCTTCGAATGAATTTAATAAAACCCCCTTTATGTAATAATTTCCATAGACCCATGTCATTTTTGAGATGGAGAAAAGTAGTGGGCTCTGTTCTCACCCTAAAACACCTTTTTAGAGACAAGACAGACACTGAATCAAGAAAAAAGTGAAATTGATAAGGTTAGTTTTCCAAAAAAATGAAAATACTACCATAATCCTGACCATGCAAACCAGGGTTGTCATAAAATTCCTTCTTCCTACATTACATCATCATTAATGATCTTATTCACCTAACTCCAAGGAGTACGTGTCCCAATCCACATCTCCAAATCCACCTTGGCCGTACCTTTATTAGCCAACACATCTTTCATTTTGTTCCCCACACGATAAGAGTGTTGAATGACCACTTGATCAAATGAAGCAAGGATGGAACATGCCTCCATAATCAAAGTATTAAGTTTCCAACCACACTTTCTATTGTGCTTGAGAGCATTAATTCCACATGCTAAGTCACCCTCAATAATTATATTTTTTTATCCCATGTCGTGACAAAGCCTAACTCCCTAAAGCATGGGTTTGGCCTCCACTAAATTATTCGATTGGTTTCCTATAGGCCCCACATAGGCGCTAATGAAAATACCTTTATGGTCATGAAAAATACCCCCTCCTCTAGCCACTTTTTCAATCACATGATCTGACCCATCAAAGTTTAGCTTGAAGCTTCCATCCAGTGGTTTGATCCCAATGACAATACATTTTAGTTTTTCCTTAATGGTGAAGGAGGATCCAACCTCTAAGTTCTTAAGTACATTCATCTCCCACTTTGGGTACACTTTGACCTATTTGGATTTAAGGATCCTATAGTTATCCTTAAGAGCCTGTAACTCTTTATCGGAAACCCTGCTTGAGCTAACCAATTTTTTGTTGAAAATATTATTATTACATTCAATCTAGATTCCCCAAAATATGTGAGGCAAGGACATCTTCCACATTTTTTAACCTTGTCATTCTAAAAATTTAAGTTCCACTGTTCAGGTAAGAGAGCCACATCACAAAGGAGGACCCACTGCACATTGAAGATACCCAAGATCACAACAAAAATTTGAAAAGAGAAAGGGCATTCCATAAATAAATACCTAATAGTTTTTTCATTGTCATAACATAGCCCACATCTGTTAATAATGATCATTCCCTTCCTTCTTAGATAGTCAACAGTAAGGATCTTACCTTTGATGATTTCCCATAAAAAAATTGATCTTAGGGATAAGATTTTTGTTCCAAACCTTCCTCCAAATTACATTTGAATCCATATGGTCAAATTTTTTCAAATATTTGGATTTAACCTCATAATCCTGAGTATCAGTGAGTCTCCAAACAAGCTCATCCTTGACACTAGCGAGAGGGATATGGAGATCCCTTAGTTTTCTATTTAACTCATGAAAAGGTTGGATATCCCCATGAAATAAAGGAGGGGGAAGTAAAGGGGACCGTCTTTGTTCCTCATCCCAATAATTAGACACAAGAAATCCTTTCTCATCAGAGTAGAAATGTCAAAGTTCCCTCCAAGGGTTTATAAAATTTAGGGTAACATCCTCCACCCAAGGGTCATCCCAAAATTTTATTTTATAGACATCTCCAAGGTTCCATTTGTACCCTTTGATAAGCGATTTCCTATTTTGACATAGGTTATTCCAGAAAATAGAACCTCTCGGAAGCACCAAATCAATGAAAAAAAAACATTCCACCAAAGGGTAGCAAATATTTCACTTTCAGAATAGTCACCCAGATACCAACTTCTTTATGAAGCCGACACCCAACCTTAACAATGAGGGAATGATTCATAAACTGAATATTCTTAAAACCCAACCCACCTTTATCCTTGGGTTGGGTAACCTTGTCCCATACAACTAGAGGGATTCTATTTTTATCCTTAGATCCAGTCCATAAGAACATTTTCTGAATCCCTTCAAAAGCCTTCTTGAATCTTCTTGGAAGAATAAAGATGGACATTATAAACATAGGAATACCTTGTAGACTACTATGAAGAAGCTCAGCCTTCCTAGCTTAAGAGATAAGGGAGACTTTCCAAGAGGAAAAATTCTTATGAAATATCTCTAAGAGAAGATTCCACACTCCTTCATCACATTTACTCCCATAAAGAGGAATTCCCAAATAGGAATCAGGAAGGCTTTTGATACTACAATCTAGGATGGTAGCTAATCTGATTTTTTGTTCCTTTCCCATATTTATGAAGAAACAATAGCTTTTCCTAAAGTTGATTTTCTAACCTGTAGCCCTCTCATACTTCTTAGTTATGCCTTTTGTAGTCTTGGCTTCTTGAATATAAAATTGACCTAGAAGGACCATATCGTCGACAAAATGCTACAAAAATTGATTTTCTATAACACTGCCAACCTTAATCCCCTCCATATGACCTTCTCTTTGGGATTTAAGGCATAATCTGCACAAATTTTCAGCAACAATTATATACAGAAAGGGGGATAAAGGATCTCCTTGTCTTATACCCCCTTTCATCTTTGAAAAAACCATTGGGTTTACCATTTATGATAACTGAAAAGCTCAGATCCTTAGTACAAGACTGAATCATTTTAATGAAATGAGGATTGTATCCCAACTTAGAAAGAAGAGAGAAAAAAATTCCAAGAAATTCTATCATATGATTTTTACATGTCCAGCTTCAAAATCATTATTTCCCTTCCAGAAAGTTCCACCGAATGAATAGTTTCATGAATTATAATAATACTATCCAAAATTTGTCTACCAGGAACAAAAGCACCTTAGTTTGGAGAAATGAAGCTATCAAGGGTCTCCCTAGTCTAAATGCCATAATTTTAGAGATGAGATTGTACATGGTATTACATAGAATAATTGGTCTAAAGTACCCCAAATCCTTAGAACCAGGGTTTTTAGGTAAGAGGGAAATAAAATTATATTAATCTGTTTAATAAGCATCCTGATCGGAAAAATTATTAGAAAAATTAACAATATCCTAATATAGTTGGAAGAAAAAATCCATAAATTCATCCTGACCAGGACTTTTATCACCTTCCATAGTGTCCAAAATAGCATTGATCTCCTCTTCATTAGGGATAAAAATGATTTCCTAATTTTCTTCAAGACTAATAGCAAGTTCAAAAAGGTTAAGGATGTCTTCCTTAGTAACTTCATCACTAAGAAGATCCTCAGCAAAAAGTTTTTTGAAGAAGGAAACAATGGTAGAAACAATATCACTATCATCATTAGTAATATTCCCATTATCTTTCTTGCTCTCTTGAATACACATTTTATTATCTTTAATAATAGAAAAGATACAAAAAATTTGGTGTTCCAATTCCCCTCCTTAAGCCATGTGATTATCGATTGCTGCTTCTAGTAAACCTCTTCCTGATGCAGGATATTGTGGTAGTCTAAAGAAGGATTTTTTTTTGGGATTTTCCTCAAGGTTCCACCATCCATGTTCCATGTTTTCTTCAAGAATCCTGAGATCCTTATTCCAAACTATTAGATTAACTTTGATATTTTTGAGCTTGGTGGTTACCTTGAACATATTTTTACCTATCACTTCAGTGTTCCACCATTCCTACAGTCTCTATTCCAAATCAGGGTGAGTGTTCCACATCTTTTCAAACCTAAAGGGATGACTAACCATGTGATCTCTAAAATTAGTTTTGAGGATTAACGGATTATGATCTAACCCAATCCTAGGAAGGGTGGAGAGAGTGTAATGTTATTGTTGAATCCACTAAGTATTGACAAAAAAATAGTCCAATTTTTATTTGAATAAGATTATCCCCCTCTCTCCTGTTGGACGAAGTGAATTTAGAGCCACTGAGATTTAGATCAATTAATGCATTCCAACCCATTAAATTACCCAAGTCCTCCATACTTTTAGTGAAGTCATTAATACCCCCTTCTTCTCAAAAGGGATGAGAGGTGTATTAAAGTTTCCACAAATAATCCAATTTAAATCTTTAAACATTCTTCTGAAAGTGTTCATTTTCTCCCATAGCTCCCTTCTTCCCACAGAGGTATTGGGAACATAGACATTTGATAGGATAAATTTATTTCTAGATTTGACTTCAGTAAAAAAAAATAGCTAAATGGTTTTGACTATTGATGAGAGGAAATCCTTATAGTTTATCCTTTTTCCACATGCACTACAAACCACTTGAGGCTCTAGCAGTAGGTTGATAATGAAATCCAAAATCTTTCAAAAAATAATCCTGAAAATCCTTCATTCTCATGTCATTCATCTTAGTTTCTTGTAACATTAACACATTTGGTTTCTTTTTCTCTTTTAAATCCCTCAAAATCCTATGCTTATTGGGATGATTTATGCTCCTAATGTTCCAAGAGATGCAAATAATTTATGATAAGTGGATTTCTTACCCAACACTAATGGTTTTTGGAGACCTTCCATGATATCTTTCTTTGTCACTTTATCCTTTTTTTCCTTCTCTAAAGGCCATCCTAGGGATTCCTTGTTTGCTCATAAATCCTCCTTAGATATGGTTCTTGGTGTTGTAATTTGGTTCAGGGATGGCCTAGAGTCAGGGATGATAAAATTTGAGCTCACCATAAAAGCATTCTCTTTGACCACATCATCCACCTTCTTTCTTACATCAGTAAATTCTTTTACAATTTCTTCATCAAGCTCCTTTCCCTATTGTGCATCCTCCACAATAGTATAGATATACTCTAGATTTACATCTAACATTTGATACATATTTCTCACCAATAGATCTTCCTTTGGCATTTGAGCAAAGAAACTTACATGTAAAGAGTCTAGGACTATTGAACTTACTATACTATCCTCTTGAAAATCTTCGAAAAACACTGTATCCTCATTATTCCCATGTTGTTGGGTTGTCTCACTATTTCTGACCTTATCCTGCCATTCCTCAACAACTATCTTGACCTATGCTTTTGGAGTGAGTTCCATGGGCTTTTCTAACTATCTCCATTTAGGATTGACCTTCGATGATCCACTGGCATTTAACTGTATTGTTCCCTTTCCCTTCAGATCCTCCTTATTCTTAGTCTTCTTAACATGAGCTTTAATAGAATCTTCCTCTTTAGATTTGGGACAAGATTTGATATTGTGTCCTGCTTTAAAGAAGGAAAAACACATAAAAGGAGAAAAATCATAGTCGATATTTTGAGTGTGACTACCCCATGGTGCTTTGATCTCAATGCTTCTTGGTAAAGGTGTTTTAGAAGTGAAATTTACACAATAACTTGAAAAAGAAGCCTTATTCTAGCATAGGTAACCGAATCAATAATGACCAAGGCACCAATGGCCCTAGCTATCCCATGAAGGATATTCAGGTCCTAATGTTGCAAAGGAATGCTAGGTAACCAGACCCATATAGGATATTCTTTAATGATAGTATCCAAAGGATTGAAACCTGACACCCACTTTTGAACCAAAACCACAACACGACCCATGAACCAAGCCCCCCCTACAAGAATCCTTAAGAATTCCTCCTCCAGAGACAGATAAATCACCAAAGAGGCATTAACTTAAGCCACTACATCCATCACCCCCTTGGGAATCCATTTATTATTTGCCCATTTCTTGAAGTCTTCAATATTGGGTCTACTATCAGGAATCTTTGCCAGAATAGTATTACACATAGAAGACTGAACACGATTGGCTAGAAAATCTAGTATTGTAAAGAAAACACCTTTTTCATTATAAACATGGGAGATATCAATGGAATGTACTGGTTTGACTGGTTGACCTACCACACGCCTCACCCATGTGACAGAGGGGACCTTGGCTAGCTCCACTTTATCCCTTTCCGTAGTGAACTGAACATCTTTCTTGCCCTCCTACAGATGCTCCCTGTGATCCTCTGCACTATGCTCCCTCTCAGATTCTTGCCTTAAACCAAATTCAAAAACTCCCACTCTTGTTGTCGTTCCTTCCATCGCTTGTGTCACATAATTTCTTAACTTCCTTATTCATACAATATTTTCCATTGTTTTTTATTAATTTGTGAGATATTCTGAAGCGACATATGATGTGTTAATAAATGAATTTGATGATTTTGTTTTCTTTAGTAGAGACTAGGGGAATGGCCTCTACCATTGTAGTTAAATATTTAGTAATTGTGATGGTAGAATGATTTTTTTGTGATAAACGAGGGATAATGAGATAAATGATGTCAAGCCCCCATTATGAAAAGGGCCATAGAACTTGAGCAGGTTGTAGAACCTGACTAGGAATGTGAGTGAGAGTGGAATGTTGTTGACATTTAACAGTTTTTTTTGACATATGCGCAACAATATTGATTTAGAGTAGGACAATAATATCCCATCCGTAGAACATGTTTAGTGAAAACCATACCATTAAAGTGTCCACCACATATGCCATCATGAACTTCTAAGATAGCTTTAGTGGATTCATGGGATTTTAGACATTATAATAAAATTCCATCAAACCCACATTTGTATAGAACACCACCTATGATGACATATCAGGTAGCGCATTCAAGAAAATATCACTTAGCATTCTTAGATAGATCGGGGGGGTTTAGATTCTGAGAGATAGTCAAATGTTTGGGTATACTAGAGGTTTTTTTTATTATCTTTGATGAGGTTGATAGATGGAATTTCATTGTTATGCGATGGTTGATTGAGTCTATGTATAAAGAAAACTAGTTTGGAATCATTAGTTGATAGAGGGATGAGTGATGCAAGAGAATCCGTGGTGTCTGCAAATTCATTAAAATATTAGAGAACTATTTGGATGGTGTAATGAAGGAAGGATTCTAAGAGGAATTCAACAATGGTTTTATATATTTGTAGAATATCATTTTTACATTGATAAATTCCTTTGATATGATTGATGACAAGATATGAGCTCCATACATTTCCAAGATTTGAACACTGAGCATGATAGTGGTTTAGAGACCCTTGATAAGAACTTAATATTCAACCATGTTATTAGTGAATTCAATATTTAATTTGAAATATAAGGGGATAGGAGTCCCCTAAGGAATTTTGATAACAATACCAATACCTCCCCCTGCTGACACTTATATCCATAAAAGAAAAGTTTCATTTTGATGGGAGTGTATTCATGATTGATGGTTTTGATGTATTCATCAGGAAATTGTTCATTTAGTAGTTGTTTATCAGAAAGAGGATCTTCAATGAGTTGGTCAGTGATGGCTTGTCCTTGAATATATTGTTTTGATATGATTTCAAGGTCGAACTCGGTCATGAACATGAGCCACTAAGTGATATGTTCACTATTATATGGTTTGGAGTGTATATTTTTAAGGGAATTGAAGCTGGTGATAACATAATTTTTATAGTTAAGTAGATAATGACGGATTTTGGAAGTTGTGAAGTATAAGGCACAGACAACTTATCGGATTTGGTATAATGAGTCTCGTAGTCATGGAGAGTGCAACTTATATAATATATATCCTTTTCATGACCTTTCTCATCTCGATGAGAAAGAATAACACCCAAACCATGATTAGTGGAGGATATGTAGAGGTAGAACAGATCCCTCTCATGTAGAGGTGTAAGCATAGGTGATGATAAGAGGTGTTGTTTGATATCATAGAAGGAATTTTGACAATTTTTATCCCACTTAAAGTGGATATCCTTATGAAGGAGATGATGGAAAGGCTGATTCAAATATACCTTGAATGATGTGAAGATATTTGAGGTTTGATGGAGGGGGCATCTCTATGATGGATTTTATCTTAGTGGGGTATACTTCTATGACCCTGATAGAAATGTTGAACCCTAGAAGTTTCCTTATGAGGATACTAAATAAATGCTTTATAGGGTGAATACGAAGGAAATATTGGATGATTCAAGAAAATATGGTGGCCTAGGAAAACAAGATGGCCCCTCTATTTCTTTAATTTTCCTTAGAGGTCATCAAAATATTCTTCTACAATTTTTTGGATAAGGTCATGGAAAATATATGTCATTGCATGTTGATAAGTGGCCCTTTTTTTAAAAGTCTAATGGGCATGAGATGGTAGTAAACGGTCCCCCATGGAGTAATGAAGGAGGTTTTGTCTTGATCTTCGGTAGCAATGAGGATTTGATTGTATCTAGAGAAATCATCCATAAAGGAAAGTATTTCATAGCCAATGGTAAGTTTGACAAGCTAATTGATGTTTAGAAGAGGAAATTCATCTTTAGGACAAGTAAGATTGAGGTCTCATAATTCCATGCAAATATGTAGCTTTCTAGAGGCCTTGGTAATGGGTATGATATTAGAGATGCACTATGGATAATCAATTGGTACGATGAAATTAGCATAAAGAAGACATTGTAACTCTAATTTTATGAGAAGAGCCAATTGAGGGTGCATTCTGCGTAGCCTTTTTTTATTGGTTTACCATTGGTATAGGTGATGATATTATGAATGATGATGTTATGGTCAATACCAAGCATGTTGTTATACAAGCATGACAAATATTGAATATTTTTATAGAGGAAGGTGGTGAAGTCTTCTAATTCTTGTGAATCTAAGTATTGAAAAAATTTAAATATGTCAGGATCCTATAGAATTCCTATGTTAACATTGAGGAGTGTCGATGTGTTAGGTGGTAGAGTATTTTTAAGGTAATTTTCTTCTGCCCCCATCTAAGAGAGGATAGATTGATCATGATGGCATTGGAGAATTTTGATGGTAGGGGAATTCTCCTCTATCATTTTAGGTAATATGAGGGGAGGGTCTTAGTATTGTTGTTAGTTCGATAAGTGGTTCTAATGTAATTGTATTAACTAATAAAAGGCTAGATGGGATGGAAATTGTGTCATTTGTGTCCATGGGGTTGTCATACAAGGGTAAGGAAGATGGTTATAGTTTTATTATAGACCTGGATGTCATGTTGGAGTATTATGAGGCTAGGTTTTCAAAACCTAATCCATATTGGTTTTTTTTTTACATGAATAATCAAGGATTAAATCGATAATACCGTGTTCATAACATCTGAGGCTGAATCCCTTCCAAGCACAATGATGGAGTTACATTTATGTGAATTATTGGTTATGCAAGAAGGAGAAATATGATATGAATGGTTTTACATGGCATTGATTATTAACATGCAGGGAAGGAAAATTGATCCCTCCATAGATGAGAGTAGTTTTAAGACATGATGGACCAAAGGAGATAATGTCTCTAACATTAGGCTCATACATGTGTTGTTTTTCAGGCTTCCATATGTCCTCAGTGTAGGAAGAGAATTAAGTGTAAGGAGGTGATACTCTCATAGTGAAATACGTTGCATGAAATCATTGAAGGAGTTATAATCTAGAAATTTTTATGTGGTGACGAAAGAACTGGTAGAGGCTTTATTAGATGAGCCCAAGTTTGTTTTAGGGATAAGCATGTCATTGGGTAGATACATCATGTGACATGCTTTGAAAAGGTTTGGGTCAGCTGGGATGGTGAAAGTTGTACCCTCATGTTAATATTTGAGACAATGATGGAGGGTGGAAGGGATACAACACATAACATAGATCTAGGGTCATCCTAATAACATGTTATATTGAAACTCTATTTCTACCAAATAGAATAGTTCATGAAGGGTATTAATACTAAATTTTATGGGTAAGATAATTGTGCCCAATGTGGGTGTGATGGTTTTGTTAAAGGATCATAGTAATATAGGTGACTGGGTAATGATAGTGTTGGATAGATGGATTTTTAAAAAATCTTGTGATGATATAATATTGATGCTAGCGTCATTGTTGAGCATGACTCTTTTAATAACAATATCATCAATTTGGGAGGTGATGAATAATGGAATGTCATGATCTTCAGGTTGTAAGAATGGGATTTCAGAATTTTCAATAGAAATAGAAATGAACATTTTGAGTATACTGACCAGAGTTGTAAATGGTTGTGAATCATCTGAGGGTATGGATATGGATTAAATTGTTCCAATAATTGCTTGTCAATATTGAGGTGAGCTTTGTATAAGGTCATAGAGGGAAATCTTTACTGGAGCTTGATTAACTTTCTTTATGATGGTTTTTTACACATGAGTGGTACATTGGGTACGTATATTAGTAAGGATGGATACTTTATATTTAACAAAAGGTGTTGCATTAGGTGATTCAAGAGTGAGAGAGATGGTGACCTTGGACTTACTTTTATATGAAGTCTTAGGGTCTTGTGCATGAGCTCTTGTTATTATACAAATAATGTCAATTTGATGGAGTAGGGTACTTTTATAAAGGGCCTCATTTTGGTAAATGTAGATTTAGTATCAGATGATGGTGTGGGAACCATAATTTAGGGATTTAATGGGTCATTTAAACTTGATTTCTTTGTTTTAGATAAGTGGGGAGAATCCCCTTTTTAGAAAGTATTCAAATGATAGTGTGGATGGATTTTTAGTCCTCTATAGAATGTCATAGTGTTTTATGATAATCAAAAAATTCTTCAAAGTCATAACAAGAGGGTTTCCACCCCCGTGAACCATATGGCTTAAGAGAAGGTAGGGTTATGATAGATTGCTTGATGAGCCTTTCCAATATTTTAGCATAGTTTCCTTTTGAGGATGAGGTTAAGAGAATTGGTGTTTCATTTGATGATATGGATGTTGACGTAAAAGGGATAATTTTTCATGTGACACATTTAGGTTTCATTTTGGGAATGATTTTATATTCTATGATAGTGACTGGAAATTTGGATGAGGAGTGTGACCCCAAAATAGATGGAAATGATTGTGGATTATGTGTTAAGAGGGTTGGATGACCATGTGATATGATGGCTACTTTCTTAGATGGAAGGATGGGAGGTCACATAACGGGTTCTTAAAGTTTCTATAAATAATATTGGGTGACATGATCATCATAATATATTTTTATATATTTTATGATAGGTTACTTATATAAGGATTTTGAAGAGCTCACATATGATTTTGAAGTGGATGCACTGGAAGTGGATAGATTTGTGGTCTTTCCATAGAAGAGACTAGGATAAGTACATGATTCAATAGGTGCTTATGGGATAGAAACACTAGGTGTAGGTGGTTTAGTTGGTTTAGATGGTGCTTTTATGATTAGAGAATTAGATTTTTGTAGTGTGTATGTTTGATCTTTGATAGTATTAATAGTGTGATGTGAATGGATGTTGGACCCCTAGAATATTGGCCAAGTATGAAGGTGCATAGGCACGTAGGGTCCCAGTTATGAAAAGGCGTGCAAGGAAAAAGTGCATGAGACAAAGGTTTATGGAAACACATATCACGTGTAACACATGAAAGGAGGCTCAGAACTTAGTCAATTTGAGAGCCCATGATAGAACACATGAAAAGCGTGATTGGTTGCACATGGATAAGATGCCATCCTGACGATAGGTTGGCCCAGGAAAGAGCATGCCTTGGATGGAATAGTCTAGAAGAACATCATGAGATAAAGTGGAAAGCTTAGGCTTGGAGAAGCATGCTCACATGGACCACATTCGACACTTGGCACCAGATCTGAGGACATTGGAAGGTGAGTTGGAAGTGTAGGAGAATTATAAATACAAGTGCCTACGGAGTAAAATATATACAAGTATAAGATATAGCAGGTTAGAGAGCGAGCATAGCTCTATAGAATTACTGTGAGTGGATATTTGTGTTCAGGAAGGAATGTACTAAGCACGGGGTTGTAATTTTTCTTTTTCTGTTAGCTTAGTTACATACATCCAGTGATATGCATGACTGTGGTCTACTCTTTGTGATACTCTGTAATGAATCAATGAATATAATGAGGTTACCTGTTATAAATAGACATGGATATTAGTCATTTTAATGCATATTTCTCTCATATGATTTCTCTTTCTTTTCATGCTATGTATGAATGCTTGTATAGTTCTTTCTGTCATAATGCATGTTATGGATTTTGTTAAAGTACTCAGTCTAAGGTGACTGTAAGGATCTAGAGGCTGTTCTGAGCCCTTTGGTCCTTGTATGTTTCAACCTCCCTCATAAAAACTCTTAGACTAATCATAAATGATGCTTCCCACTAAACTCACATAAAAGAGAGACTAGGTACCCACACATGCCTTAGGTGAGCGTTCAGCTTCTGTTGGGTGATAAGCTGGAGCACATGGGGTTCCTTCCTTTTATGATGGGAGTAAAAATGACTAAATCTTGGTTCTGTTACTGGGACCTATTTTCAAAGTTGTAGTGGGATATAACATACATCATGATCTGTGTAGTGAGGAATGACATAGCGGTTAACATTGGAAAATGTTGAATCATGGTTCAAGAGCATGGAGGATGAATTTTCTCAGATATTCAGCACTAGACATGAGTTTAATACATGTAGATGGGTAAAAGAGAGCCTCTACCATGATCTATACGAGACCTTCTTCTGATGCTTCTTAGTAAAATTATATGAATGTATTTTAGCCTATGTGTCTAGATAAAGTTAGCATTATTGATCGGAAGTATGGACCGAAGATGACTACCAAATATTATAGGATGTAGATATGATGTGGACCTGTGTTGTAGATCATTGGTGGAGAGGAGTACTAACTAGTTACACTTTGGAGTATGCCATTTCTAGGTATTCTTTTCTAGAGGTTGCTGATTTTGAATTTCTGTGAGAACCTAGAGGAACATTTGTACATGCTATTCCCCTAGCTATGAAGATATTGATGGTTACCATGAATTTAGAGGCCTTACCAATGGCCAGCTAAACCATTCTAAGTGTTGGGTAAGGGAGTTTGGGTGGAGGAAGATGATAGATATCATGACAGAAAAGGAGAGGGAAGAGAGATGGCTCAAGTATAGTGAAGTGCGTGAAAGGGAGATTTCTAGATGATGTGAGGCTGCTAATATGATGGATCTATGGTGACAGAAATTGTGGGAAGGAGTTGAGGTTCACACAGAAGATGTGGAACGTGAGTAGTCTATGCTACCCCATCTTGGAAAGCTTGTGATGGAGACCCCTTCAGCTTCTAGTGAGAGTTCATCACACGGAGAGAGGAGAGTCATTGGTGCATATCTGAACCCACCCAGTGACTGAGCCCTAGTGCTTGGTTTTACTGAACCAGGAAGAAGTGTTATTGACCTAATTGATATCAGTGGAAGAGACAGATCCACACCTAGGAGATATAATTTTACAGTCCCTTCTTCTATGGATGCACACATTCCAGTATTTGGAGGTGTCTTTGGATAAGGAGTAAGTGTACAAGCTTTTAGTTTTGTATCAGGGAGTGGCATGGGACATAGTAGTAGGAGCGGATCACTATCACAGACCATCGACATGGAGTTTAGTGGTACCGTGGGGGAACTCGGTATAAATCCTACATGCCCTATTAGATCCAGTGGTTCTGGTGGATCTGGTGGCTCTGGAGGCATAGGACTTGGTGGACTTGGTGGATCAAGTGGTGGAGGAAACACCAGAGGGAACCAAGGCTCTAGCTCAGGAGGACAGGGACCCCAACCACCACCTCAAGTATTCTTTGAAATGTCTCTACATTTACTAGATTACATCGACATTGAGGATGCTGCAGAACATTTTCACAAGTGTGAACTACTATGGCATGCGAAGGGTATCATAACCATAGAATGGAAGGCTAGTCAATTTGTGATCATGTTGCAAGGGTGCACGCATAGCTAGTATAGGAAGTATGACCCTCATCAAACGGTGGTGGACTATACTACTTTAAAGAATGCATTCTTGGAAAAGTTCCACATTCCTGAGTTTGAGTAGAAGAGCATCAGTGCTTTGAAGGAGATTCAATAAGGAATGGCAGAGAGTGTGTGGGAGTATGCTGTGCACTTTAAAACTCTATTTTCTAAATTAACATATGATATCCATCCTTCTCAGCATGCATAGTTGGTTTTTGGAGGATTGATGACCCCTTTTAGAAGGGCCTTGTCTCATAAAAATTTTACAGACCCACGTGAAGCATTGGAAGCTACCTTGCATGCCGAGGGTATTGGCAGTATTGATATTGGTGTTATCCTATTCTTGGAGGCTCAAATTGCTGCTATGGAAAAGTAGTTGGAAAAATTATCTGTGAACATAGCCCATGAGACTCGTAGTGGTTTTTGGTGTACATATTTTGAAATAGAGGGACACGTCAAGGATAATTTTCCCCAGAGGATGGTACACACTTTGACAGTGGATTATGAAATTTGTCATGGGGACCATGATGTAAGTAGATGTCCCTTACTACAGCACGTGATCAGGAAGAATGTATCTTGTTATGACAAAATTTACACCTCTACAACCCATGATACTAAGGAATGTAGGCTCATTGATTAGATCCATGAGGCCATTGATCATGGGGTGCACCAAACCAGTGTTGTCAGTGGTTCTAAGGATAATGATCACCGTTATGAGGAGTGCATAGAAGGAGGCGCGTGTGGAAGAGGTTTTCGAGGATTCCATGGTCAAGGTAACCGCAGAGGAGGAAGGAGTGAGTTCCCGCATGGAACCTATTTCAACTGTGGATCTACATAACATTACAAGCATGAGTTCCTAGACTTGTTACAATGCTCATGGTGGGGAAAGAAGCATAAGTATGAGGAGTGCCCGGAATTATTTGAGCATATGAATCAACAGCACCGAAAGGACAAGGGCACTACAATGGTCAGTATTAACAAGGAATACATACAGCGGATGCCCCAGGTAACATGGGATGAAGGTTTGGAGCATGTATTAGTAATAACAAGGGTAGAAGCCACACGTGCGTGAGAGGTACCAAGACAGAAAACCCTAGTTTCAAGAGAGGAGGTCATTCATGGAAAATATCCATACCCCGCACATCATAAGGAGATATATTAGGAAACCATGGATGTTATTCAAATCTTACAAGGGGAGATCTAGTGTCTAAAGGAGAAATCCAGGAGGGAGGAACAAAGAGGGAGAGTTAAGAAACAAAAGGATGACCTAGATGAGGTTAAAGTGGTGTGTAAAATGCTAAGGCATGAGAATACAATTCCCTTGTTAGGATCCTAGTTGAGAGAGAAGGTACCACGTGCCAGAGAAGAGTGCAAGAGATAGGTCTTGCACGTGAACCTTCCCCCTCATAGCCTCGACTATGAAAATGAGATTATGTTAAATGCAGTTATATATAGATGGCTCCTCAGCAATATCCTCATTGACACAGGCGCGGAGGTTAATGTTCTGACTTTGGATGCATGGCATCATATGGAAGGCCTGCATTATAGCCATCTTCGAATGTGATGTATATGGAAAACAATACTAAGGAAATGTCCATCAGTGTCTTGAAGGATGCTGCTATTACTATCCAGTGAGCCAAGTTTACAGGGGACTTCGAAGTCTTGGTGCTCGCCAAGGTGGATAATTTCCCATCACTACTTGGGCATCCTTGGTGTTATAACAACAATGCGGACCTTTGGTTCATCAAAGGGTACATCATCTTTGAGAACAAGGAGGAATGGGTCATTATACCCCTAGTTGATGGGACGTTGACACCCTATATTGAACCATTGGGAGAAGAAGTTTTAGACAAGATTTATGTGCGCTCAATCAGAGACCCTGAGATGATACAACCTACTAATGGGGTTATCCAGTTTGAAGATGCTCAGTCAGTGAGTGATACCACTTGTTTGGCATGTGAAAATTAGGTGCATGGAACTTACAAATTAATGGGATGGTATTTGAGAGGGTCGGTGACAAAGGTAACAAATGCATGTACGGTTAGGCACCTCGGAGGAAAAGAACTACCCAAGTATTTAGGAGGAGCCTTCCCTGACATATTTCTACAGGAGGTAGAAGCTCGGTGGAGGGATGAGAAGGAACAAAGGGAGATGTTAACTTATGTCTTGCTCAGCACAATAGCTCAGTGGTGGGCCACACATCAGGAGAGCCTTTTAGAATGGCGCGAGGTAAGAATTTATCTCTTTGTCAGATTCTCTAGGAGTAATGTACCTGTATGTACCAAAAATTATAGGGTACTGCACTACCAAATAAAACATTACACATGCCCCAATGATGATACATGTCTACTTATAAGGTGTTCAGGATCCAGAAAATCTCTCCAAGTATGAATTAGCATCTTGCATTCCTTACTTAGCCCCTGCGTGCTTTGATTTTTCCTTCCCCCTCTTTTCCTTTGCTTTTCAGTCTTTAGTGACGAAACCACCGCCTTGTCTGGGCGGCGGTCTCGTGAATGCCGCCCAAACAGGGTGGTGGTCCTGTAACTACTCCCCTACTCAGGGTGGCAGTCCTTCACGTGTTTTCAAGAATGTTCTTTTTAACGCGACTCACCTAAATTTCAATGTTTACCAGCTTTTTTCACCGCCTTTGCTTGTATTTATGATTCTGGTTCCCTGGAATAGTGTTTTTACATTGTTTATGGTTAAAGAGTTCAATTTGGTTTTCACCTTTGGGTAAATGGGAATTCTATAAATAGCTGGCTTGTGCTCAAGAAAATGGCCCCTCAAATTTTCCTCTCAATTTCTCATTTCAATAGCTTAGTCTTTCAATTTTGCTTAGGATTCATAGTTTTATTTGTTGCATGCATGGTTAGTGTTGTTTAGCTATTAGGAAGCCACATAATCTTCTTGTGCTAGTGTTGTTACTATTTCATGCAATTCATTGGAATAGGATATTTTGATTTTCAGTAGGAAGCCATTAAATTTGTAGGTCTTGTTCGTCAAACAAGATAGTTTCAGGTTCTAAACATTTTATGTTATATGACTCACAATAAATCCCGCTAGGAATTACATAAGCCAAGATTTGTTCTCTTGCGTTATCCCTCTCCTACTTGCATTGTATTCAGTCTGCATCCTAAACTTCCACTGTCCCAAATACCTACTTCTATTGATGCTAACATCACACACTTTTCTGGATTCACGTGAGCATAAAGGAACGAAGAGATCACACTAAGGGGACAAAGCCACACACTAACCGGATTCACCACTATTCTACAAAATCTAGGTTCAAGCTTTCAAATTTCTAGTTAAAACATATCAAATAGAGTAGTCAATCATTTCATTTCAGTTAATCTCAGAAGGCTTGTGGGGTTGATAGTTTCTGAGAAACTATGATTCATTCCTCACTTCTGAGGTAGGATCGAGAGTCTTTCAAATAGATTAGATCAGTTATCTGGTTATTTAGAATAGATTTCATGAAGTAGCTATACTCGGCTGTTTGTTTTAATTTTGTTACTTAGTTTAGTTGTCAATTTCTAGATATCTTAAATAGTTTCTCTTTTAAGTTCGTTCAAATAGTTCATCAGAAAAACACAAAAAATAGAAGAATATACATAGATGTATCTTGCATAGTTAGTTTATTCTGTCATTAGTTAGATTTATATCATTTCCTTTTTTTGCATGACAATCACGGGACCTAGGGAGCCCAAAGAATAAATGTTCGAGCCAATAGTGTCTCATCCCAATATCGTTACGGAATTAACTGATATAGATCAAAATCTTAGAATCCAATTCTTCCGAACAATAGTAGACTTACAACAGATCAGCTCATAGTTAAGACGGTTAAATATAGAGGACGACCAAACACACAAGTTTTGGTCAAACCAGCCAAACTACAGATTACCCTAGGTAAATATCCACATGACCATAGAATGGATTGAAATAGAGCAAACATTTGGTTGTGACCCTTTGGTCCCACAGCCAGACGTAGGAGACATTTTCACTGACATAGACACTAGCTTAAGAATTCAGGTTGCCAAAACACCTGTAAGGTACTCTAAGAAGATTTCACAACTTGCAGTTCTAAATATAGAGGCCGAAAAGGCATACGACTACTAGATATTAGGGATTAGAGATTGATTCTACATATGACCATAACAGGTCCACAACAACCATGAATCTACAGTTGTGATCCACAAATCCCACAAACCAACGAGTCCACAGGTCAATCATACATAGATGTTGGCTTACACACATTAGTATTTAGATCCACTCCACTTCCACCAACCATTATAACACAGTTATCCTTGTTAGATATAGCAGCTAACAAAACTAAAGATTTCTGGACTAGACTAGAGAATCGACCATAGAATCCACTGTACCCATCATCCATCTTATGACCCTATTTGGAGATATACACAAAACAATCCTAGGTCATTTTCCCCATATACCACAACCTATAGATCAGATCATGCCAGAGCTCGATATTGATTGGAGCCTTCGAGCAGTCATCCTCACTGACTGATCTATCACACTAGTTCAAGTTAGGAGGGCCTTCTTTTCCTTAGATTCGTAGATTCCATTAGTGTGCATCGAAGACATAAGATTTCCTAACTAGCTTGTCTACATCCCACGTATATTCCATCCCCACTGGCTGTCTCGGCATGACCTTGGGAGGTCGGGTGTAAGGAAGAGTTACTTGTAGATTCCCATGCTCACTTGTCACTTTTCCATCGTACAAAATTGGTGAACTTGACGTGAAAGGAATAGTTGCTTCCCTTTTACCTTTCCCCGTTTAGTGTTTCATATTTCTTCCATCCACCTTCGCTCTTTCCCATTATTCTACGGGTATTCATATACCCCCCGAATATGTCAGGATTCGATGCATATGGCAGACCTCTCCTAGGTCTTGAAGCATATTACGATCAACTGAATAGATAGCCATCACCCTCACTCTCAGCATGGGGTGACAACTATGTAACTAACCAATTGTCAACACAAACTCTACCCCCAAGGACTAAATATAGCTCTTCTTTCCAAATAGAGGAGTTGGGTCAGCTCACTAAAACGCAACACCCAGATCCTTCAAGCTCGAATGCCATGACGTTTACAGGAGAATCTGGTTCATCTCCTCAGGTATTGCTTAGACCACAAATTAGTAGACAATCAGATCCATATCCATTTTTAGATGATGAACATTCAGTGCATCATGCCAGGAATGAATAATGCTCTTAGAGTATGTACCCTCCTATAGGAAGTTTACAAACACAACCCGAGGTCTCGTTTCAAGAAAACACCTCCATGCCACTACCTATAGGAAATACCCTTGGTGAAACTTAGCAGGGCAACGATCAATTCATAGTGGAGTACCACATGCCTATATAACCTCAGGATATATGAAAAAGTCCACTAAGGAAAAATACCGTGAATTTTCCAGATGAAGTCATCTCAACTTTAGTAGAAAAAGTTAGAGGGTTAGAGCTTGCTCAAGCAAGTCAAAATTCTCAATTCATGCAGGTAGGAAATTCCAATCCTCCGCATCATCCCGGCCAAGTAGACCTCCTCACAGGAATAGGCACATTGGGCATGCCTCCTCAGTATTCACAATAAACCCCAACTAGAACCATGTTTTCTAACACCATTCCGGTGGAAAATATGACACCTCCCGGTCTAGTACAAAATAGTCCATTCTTGGGAAATAATCCTCCATACTTGAACATATATTCCAAATCACAACAAGGAGATATGTTCTCTTCTCCTGGCATGTTCGCTCAACCACAAGGATTGCCTTATGCCCCTGCAAATGCATATGCCATGCCATACCAACAAACCATCCCACCTCCACCCCCTCAGCAGGCACCATCGATGGTCGAAACCTATGCGATAGGGACTTATTCAGAATATTTGAAAGAACCCTTAGACTTAACTATATGAAGCATCACGCTTCCAAGACCTCTTCCCAATTTACCCAAATACAAAGGGGAAGGAGACCTAAATGCACATATCAAGGCCTATGCCACAACTATTCGAGAACTGCTCCCTTGGGATGGGGTTGTTGCTAAAATATTTCCCAAAACGTTAGAGGGCATTGCCCTCGATTGGTATTATAGAATACCTGAAGCTTCCATACATTCATTTAAACAACTCGTTTTAGAGTTCATCAAGGCGTTTGACATGAACAAACTGTTGAGAACAGGAATCAAGGAATTCTTACACATTAAACAAGAACACAATGAATCTGTTGCTCACTTCATCCAAAGATGGCGTACAGTCCTTTATTCTTTGGCAAGTGCTCCAAATATGGACCAAATGGAACTATGCGATTTATTCCTTCATTCTCTTAGCAGAGAGGTAAAGGAAGAAGTCCAGAAGTTCCCACTAAGGACTTATGATGAAGTACTTGAGAGTGCTCTCCAATAGATCAAGCGACAATAGATAGCGGTCGCAAGATGTATGGAACAAATGGGAGGCTAATCACCCCCAGCTAGAATACTACAACTTATCCTACTACCGCAAACATCAATCAAGGACCTAAAATCCTTAACAAAAATTACGGCATAACCACAGATGGAGTAACTGACCAAAAAAAAAGAGCAAATGTTGTAAATGATCCAACGCCAATTAATAATCAATGAAACAACAACTCTACCCCGACAATCAATACAGTGGATTTTAATCATCCACAACAACAACAACAACAAAGGTATACCCAGACACACGGTCTAAGTCAAAATTCAACTAGATATCAGAACCAAAACCAAAACCAAAGACAACAAATGCAAAATCCTAATGGTCAACGGTTTAATCAGAGTTTTGGACCTCAATATGCGCCAAACCAACAACCTAGGAATTACAATCCCAATTTGTATTGTGGTTTCCACAAAATTCGAGGCCATAACACTAGAACATGTTGTGATTACAATAATTTCATGCAATGTTTTCCAGAGGAACAAAGACAACTTTTCATAGACATGTTCTTAGCAGATCCTACATCACCTACCCCAAATACCTTCACAGGAGCAGTCTCCCCTCAAAATGCACCCCTCAAGATCTTCAACGATCCCCTCCCAAATCACAATAACAACAAATTAAGTCCAAATGGGATGAACAAGAGCATAATGACAAGAAACAATGATCATGAAGCCTCAACTTCGCTAAATCCACATGCCACACCGCAATTAGGAAATCAGCTATGACCCAAGATAGTCAATTTGGTGGAGTTAGACAATGAGCTACCCGTGGAAGCTGTAACAAGGACACGAGAGTATTCCTCTCAGCCAAGTCCAAGTTACCCACTAGAGACAGATAACATTCAAAATCCATTAGTAAAACCCGTAGGTGCCTATGATTTAATTAATGACCTAACAAAGACCTTCTCTCATATCTCCTTTTTGGATTTATTGAAGAACTCTCCTGCCCATAGGGCTGCTCTTTTAGAAGCATTAGGTTTAGGTCATTTAATTAACATCACTCCACCTCCCGAAACACAGGTAAACCATATAGAATTTTATATCCACCCTCCGGGGCAGCCGGATAGGGATACCGAGTTTATATTCGAAATAAACAAAATGCCAATAGATGCTGAGATTACACGCATAGGTGATCCCGCCTTACATTTCCAAGTGTGGGTTTATAACAATTACATTAAATACACAATGGTTGATGATGGGGTAGTAGTTAACATAGTTCCCTTCTCTTTCCTTCAAAAGATAGGGTATGGAGAGAAAAATTGTTCCACGACTCGGTTTATGCTAAGAGGCTATGATAGCCTTAAGTCCACTTCGATTGGAACTATAATACTACCAGTCACCTTAGGACCCAAAAAAATCCTCACTGAGTTTTATATTATAGATCGGGAAACCAACTATAATATGATCCTCGGCCGACCGTGGATACACCGTATGAAGGCAATCCCTTCTACATTATTCCAAGAAGTAAGATTCTTGCACTTAGGAAAGGTATTCATAGCAAAAGGTGATATAAAACCATTCTATATACACCTATCAGACCTAAAGAAAAGACCAGGCATTCACTCTAAGTTTGAACTCCCAACAAACCAACTTAACAAGCCAACCGACTCGAAACTGGAAGGAAAGTTGGTACCTACAATGGAGTTAGAAGTTACGAACCTAATCAAGAATATCCCAGCCCTCAAGGAAGAGGCTAACACTATAGAAACAGTATCATTAGGAACTATGGAAAAAATTGTCGAATTGCTAGAACAGGATCTACCAATTTTCCTGCCATTTGATTATGTAGGCATGGGATATACCCTAGGAGTTGGTTCTCTTCCAGCAGAAGAACTCTGCATGGTAGAAGTAACCGAAGTGGATGAAATAGATGGAACAAATGTCCCAACATCCATCTTCCCAATTAAATATTGGACTCTTCATTTTGATGGAGCTAGATGTCATTATGGGGCTGGGGCAGGTGTGATATTTACTTCACCCGAAGGAAAAATCCTACCATTCACCTTTAAACTAAATTTCAAATGTACAAACAACGGCGCTGAGTACGAAGCCCTCCTCCTTGGCCTCATCCTAGCTAAAAGGCTCAGTGTTAATGACATCAGGGTGTTAGGAGACTCTCAATTAATAGCAAACCAAGTCTCTGAGGTGTATGAGACCAGAGCTGAACACTTACAGCTCTACAAAATAGCAGTATTAGATTTGAGCAAAGAGTTTGACTTCATATCAATTGAAGCAATCCCGCGAGAACAAAATCTTCTCACAGATTCGATAGCAACCTCAGCTTCACGTTTCACTCCAAGCAGTGAGTTGGAGGACACCCATTTCATGGTATCCCTTCGCACTGAACCATTAGTGAAGAAAATGTCAAACCCTCTTTTAACAAACATAGCTGAGAACAAGTCTACTAGCTTAGATCACATTGATAGTGATAGAGCTACTCTTGATTACTTAAATGTCACCTATGCAACGTTACATCTCACCCATCACGTGGTAGATTTGTCTTTAATCCCACATTCATCTTCTTACTTTGAAAATCCCATGATAGAGCTTCCCCTGCAAAAGGAACTTGACATATACGCTGGTAGAGAATGGAGAAGATCTGGAACTACCTCTAGCCCTGCCTGAGTTTAAAGAAGGTAACACTTCTTTAATCGAAGAAACGATTGATATTAACATTGGAACAGAAGAAGAACCAAAGATCTTGAAACTAGGATCTTCGTTAACTCCAGAAGAAATAGAAATACACACTCAAATCCTCAAAGAACATTAGAAGGCTTTTGCATTTAATTATAAAGAAATGACAGGGGTTGCACCACACATCACGGTACATAACCTCGTCACCAAATTAGATGCAAAGCCAATTAAACAAAAATCGAGACCAATGAAACCCAAGGTAGCTCTCATGGTGAAAGAAGAAGTAATGAAACTCCTCCAAGTGGGATTCATCAAACTGCTCAATTACTCTCAGTGGGTATCTAATATCGTTCCCGTTCTCAAAAAAATTGGAAGATATGCATTTGCATAGATTTCTCGAGACATTAACAAGGCATGCCCTAAGGACGACTTCCCAGTTACCATCCATAGACGTCATCGTTGACACAACAGCTAGATTTGAGATTTTGTCTCTCATGGATGGATTCTCAGGATACAATCAAATCAGAATATCCAAACAAGACCAAGCCAAAACCACGTTTATAACTCCTTGGGGAACCTATTGCTACGTTGTTATGCCATTCGGTCTCAAGAACTCTGGTGCTACATACCAATGGGCAATGACATATATATTTCATGATCTTATACACAAAATCATGGAATCCTATGTAGATGACTTGTTAGCTAAAGCCAGGAAGTGACTGTGATCACCCGGAAGTGCTCTGTATCATTCTTTCACGTTTGATAGAATACAGAGTCACACTAAACCCAGAAAAATGTGTATTTGGTGTGACAGGAGGGAAGCTCCTAGGTTACATTATATCATCATGAGGGATCGATGTAGACCCAGCTAAAATCTAGGCTATTCTTGAAATGATCCCACCGTCGGATGAATCTGGAATCAGGTCGTTTCTTGGGAAACTCAGTGTAATCCGAAGATTCATCCCAGATTTAAGTTTTGCCATTCATCCAATCAACAATCTACTCAAGAAAGAGTACAGTATCGATTAGACCAAAGACTGCAATGAGGCTTTCGAAGCAATTAATCATTTCTTATTGTCACCACCTACAATAATGCCTCCTAAGCCAGACCACGTTTAATCTTATATTCATGAGCTACCAATGTCTCACTAGCCTGCATGCTAGCCCAAGAAGATGATGACAAATGAGAATGTGTGATCTATTTTATTAGCCGAACATTACTCGATTATGAGACACATTATACACAAGCAGAGCAAGAATGCCTTGCCATAGTCTTCACAACCAAACTCTTAAGACATTACATGCTAAATCAAGAAACAAGGGTCATTGTAAAAACATACCATTTACAAACTTTCCTCACGTAAGGATCTTTGTCTAAAAAGGCTGGACGCTTTATAACCTTAATGGGTGAATTCAAATTAAATTTTGTAAACCAGAAGTCTGTTAAGGGACAAATCATTACAGATTGGTTAGCTGATAACCCATTAGATGGAGGCGATCTAGTAGATCTAGATTTTCCTGATGAATGCATATATTACGTCCAAACTAGACCTCCCATCTCTAAATGTCCTTGGTATACTGATATTATTAATTATATCATGGGCCATGTCTATCCAGAAGGTGCTACACTACAACAAATAAGGTGGTTACACATTATCGTAGCTAAATACATTATTATAGAACAAGTGCTCTATCATAAGGCTTTCGATGGAATGCTTCTAAGGTGTGTTGACACAGAAAAATCCAAGAAGATTCTCCACAAATCTCACAGTGGGATATGTAGAGGCCACTTCAGTGGTCATGCCACTACTCACAAAATACATCAGATGGGCTATTTCTGGCCCACTCTAGAGCACGACGTAGTAGAGTTTGTACGTAAGTGTCATAAATGCCAAGAATTTTCCCACGAGATTCACATGCCAGCACAAGCTCTACAACCAATCGCAACTCCATGGCCCTTTTCTACATGGGGCCTAGATTTGATAGGGAAATTCTCTCCCTCATCTACAGATGGCCATAACTTCATAATCACGGCCACCAAGTATTTTACTAAATGGGTAGAGGCTATGCCTCTTACCACTGTACCAGGTGCGGTGATCGCCAAGTTCATTTTGAACCATATCATTTATAGGTACGGTGTCCCACAAATCATTATCTCAGATAATGGCACTTCTTTTAAGAATGACGAAGTCCATGAGCTATGCAGTAAATTTAAAATAAACCATCATACAGCCTCCCTGTATTACCCTCAAGCCAATGGATAGGCTGAAGCAACAAATAAGACATTAAAAGCTATTCTCCTTAAAACGGTAAAAGAAAATAAATGAGATTGGCATTTAAAGTTATACCTGGCCTTTGTGGGCCCACCGAACCTCAATAAGAACACCCACAGGAGCAACTCCTTTCTCATTGGTATTCGGAGCAGAAGCAGTTCTCCCACTTGAGGTTGAAATACCCAGTCTCCACATCTCATTACAAGGGATTCTGGATGAAGACACTTATAGAGAAGCATGTCTCTCCCAACTAGAAATCCTAGATGAGGCCAAGTTAGATGCTAAATAGCGGCATAGAGTTTATGCTGACTGGATGTGCCAGCAGTATAACAAAAAGGTCTATGAATGAGATATATATGAAGGATATCTAGTTTTAAGAATAGACAGCCGGATTGACAAAAAGACTGGTGAAGGAAGGAAATTATGGCCCAAATGGTTGGGCCCGTACCGAGTCATGAAAGACTATGGAAATGGTGCATATCTCTTATGTACACTGGAAGGTGAGGAATTCAATGAAACAGTCAATTCCTTGCATCTTAAACGATTCTATGCATAAGCAACCCACACTGTTTGTATAATTATATCTACATTGCATCTTCATGTAGTTAGGTTCATTTTGTCCACTTATTTCGTACAATTTTGTGATCAAGGAACTTATTCTCAAATCAATTCATTACAAACTTCTGATGGTATTGGCATAATCATTCAAATCATACTTCTTCACTTTCATAATCACATCACCTGTTTCTAAATCATCTCATCAAATAAAGCTAGATATGGCAAAGTCTTAATGGTAACCATACCAAGGTTTGCATGCTTTTTCTCACTTTTGGTTTCTTCCTAGGATAGGTGTCTTGCCTATGGTCTGTTCTAGAAGCTTCATCAGTGTCACATCTATCCCGTATGCATATCTCTTTGGAAATAAGAACATACTGACATTTTTCTCAAATATATAAATCAAATGTAGATCAAATAGAAAATTTTATTTTTACACATTTCCTTTCCCTACCAACCTTCGGTGATGAGCTTGCGTCTCTTACTAGTGACATAGGGTTGGGAAAGGATGGGAATGCCCTTACTCACCTATACCTTGTCCATGGTGATAAGCCCACGCTTCTTACTAGTAGCATGGGGCAAGGTGTAGGGGGTCCTCTTGACAAATAAACGTTGAAGGTCATAAGAAAACAATTCAAATGAACCTTTGAAATCTTGAGTCAAAAACAAATGAATCAGATGTCCAAAATTCCAAGAGAGCTCAAAACCCCGAAAACTAGATTTTGTCTACCATGTGGCCATCTACGGATCTAAGTCTAGATAAACCACAAAGCAAGTAGCATTCTAAACTATGGAGTCACTCGAGTAGAGTAGGTTTGTAGCATCCTAATTTGGTTCCACCAAATATTTGTCTCTCTCATCACTACCATTCAACAAATTTCATAGCTTGTGCCATTTCTAGCTCTCGGTGATGAGCCCTTTCATCTTACTAGTTGCGTGGAGTTAGGAGTGGGGCAAGTTCATCTGCTCATCATACCAGTTTATCATCTCATTTTTTCAAAACAAATATGAAGTACAAAATAATTGCTTATAGAAACTAAAGTTCAAGATCACATTGTGTCTACATTATCATACATCAGCATCACAAAATACAAAAAGAAAGAAAGCACTTGTATCATTTGTTCTCCACTGCATACATTTTGAAAAGCATATAAAAACAACATTATAGTTTACATGTGGAAATGAATCACAAAATCATATATACCAAGAGTCTGATCTAAAAATAATATCAATATATATATATATATATATATATATATATATATGATATTTCTTGTACAATGCCATCATGTGCTAGGCATGGTCAAAATGCTCAAAGATCCTGGGAAATACAAAATACATCATACAAATAATCTAAGAGAGCCAAGTGGCTTCTCAACCCCTATGAGATCCCTCCGAAGGTGCACGCCCACATCTAGGACTCCGGCTACGCTAGCTCTCTAAGTGCATGGAGGGCTCACGATCCTGAGGAGCGGCTGCGGCCTCGCCATGAGAGTGACTCCTCATCAGGTGACTCTATTTGTCCTGTATCCTACCAACTCAGTATGGAGGGTAGACACCATCCTGGCTACATGCCAGATAGTGGCAAAAATGTCGGTATGCCTACCGGCTGCTGAGGGCTCCCTGCATCCATGGATAACTCCGCATGGGTCTTCTCTATGGGGATCATTAAGGTATCAGTGCATACTATGTGAATCACGTCTCACCACTCGTCAATAGTCTCTGCAAGTAAAGGAGAAAACAAATTAGAAATACTCAAAATATAAAAACAAAAGTAAACAAAAGGAGAGATAGCAACTAAGACAATCATAGCTAAAAACAAACATTAAAGAGAAGGATGATAACTCACTCGGATCTCCGGGCCTCCAAGATGGATCCCTAGGGTCAGCACCTGCCACAGATGTCACGTCGCTGACTGATGCACTCCTCCTATCCCTAGAGCCACATAAGATCCTACTACGGACTCATCCTCTCTGCCCAAGCCCTGAGAAAGTGGCTCCTCTGAAGCTAGGGTCACCCTCTCCGCACTCTGACTCCACCCTCTCCACCTGTAAGATATCCTGAGTGTCATGCCACTCAGGATCACTGTCCTCCTCTCCGCCTGACTCACTAACCTCAGCCTCGGTCTCCTCCTCTGTCTCTCCCCCTATGAACTCCTCGGACTCAGACTCTATATCAATGGGGTCGTCACCACTATGGGTGGGATCAGTGGTAATATGAAGTAAGGGTGCTCAAGGAGCACCGGCTCTCCCTCAAGCATGTACCACTCGCCTAGCTGTAATAGGAATGCCAAGAGTAACAACTATCCAACCCTGGCCTCTAGGACCTCCTCTAGCCTCCCTGACCGATCTAAACACTGGCACCACTGGGGGAAGCATACCAATGTAAGGAAGGCCAAACTGCTGAGGCACTCGACCAAAAGGATGTGTCTCCACCTTCCCCGTCCTATCCACAAGCTGTCCCTATGGTAGAGCAAGAGATCAAAGTAAGAGCCTCCTTGCCCCATAACCCTACCATGGCCTGATAGGGTGTGGCCTCCATATCATCAGTAGTCAAGGAGGCGACTGGCTGGTGGGGTGCTCTGAGCACCGACATATCTGTCCATCTAGTTGCCCTCACAGCTCCGGGATCTGCCACCTCTACACCTCTCCCATAAGGGATGAAACACTCATAGACCCAACTCATAACTAGGGTTGGATGACTCAATGACTTCCCCTGTAAACAAACCACCCATCATGATAGGTGGTCCCAAGTATGTCAACTCTCCAGGCGTAAATCCGGCCATGTCCCTCAATCTATGCAATGATGGGTGACCAACAATAAAGTAAAGTGTCTCCTCCCTTGTCCCTCGATCAATCTTGAGGCAAAGGATCCCCATAATGGCCTGGTGAATCAAGGGGATAGGTAGGCTAGGAATAGATCGGACCCTCACCCCCTTCTTCAAACCAGTGGAGATAACTACATCTCCCATATATGAAGCCCACTGTGCTATCTGAGCCCGTGACCCTCTTGCTGTCTCAAGTGTGAGCCATCTCCCGATGATCGGGACCCCCAAGATGCAGTAAACATCCTCCAAAGTAATGGTCCACTCACCCCTGACTCCTGGAAATCAGAAAGTGTTCCGATCAACATCCCAATATGAAAACAAGTCACAAAGTATGTGACTAGAAGGTGCAACATGCGGGACCCGTGATATACGTAATATACCAGCCCTCTGAAGAGTGTCCTACTCATCCTGAGAAAGTGCATCCAATACTGCTGGAAGCCAATCACACTCTCTCTCTCTCTCGACTCCATCTGATATACTCCTCCTTCACCTGCATACACCCAAAAACATACAAAAAGGAGTAAGTTAGTATTCAAAATGACATTAGAAAAATCATTAAGACATATAAGAATGCTAGAAATACAAAAATAATTTCAAACAAGTACTCTTTTAGCATTCTGTGAAGGAACCACCGCCTTGATCTGAGCGTAGCGGTCATGTAACCGCCGCCCTACTTAGGGTGGCGGTCGTGTGTCCCAAATTTCCACGTGCGAGTCATGTGCCCTAAATGACACCTAAAAACACAAAAAAACAACTATTTTTGACCAAAACAAAGCCTACCCATTAGGCGTCCCCCCTAAGTGACCCTATTAAAATTGACATTTTCAAAAATAATCCCCCCATGACAAAGATTTCACCAATTTAACATTTTGGGGGTAAAAACGGTAAATCAAGAAAAACTAACCTGTGATCTCGCGGGTCGGTGTTCTGCTTGTGGAGGCATGATCACAATCTCGTCCCAAACATTTTGACTATACTCTCATCAGCAAACCCATCACCATGGGTCCCAGAGCTCAAAATCAATCAAATCGACATGCACAAATGAATAGGAAAATGGGCCTACTTTTACATATATAGCATCCTGACTTGTTTTGAATGCCCCTTTTCACAGGTTTGGAGCACCGATGGAGGTAATTTCTTATCCCCACACAAATGGTACGTCCTCATTTCATATTATTTTAGTTTTATTTTTCGATCTATTTTATCTATCTGCACTTGATTCCTCTTTTCATTTTGCAAGTAGCAGGAATCTTGGAGGGTGTCATTTCGACACATGGGCGTATCAAGTATAATTTCTAGCTTCCCATTTCGGGACCGCCATACTCGGACCCACTGTTTTACACCTCTTCATGGCTAAAACACTTCTCCGAGTGGGCTATATGTACAGTACCCAAAAGTTGTAGGGTACTGCACCGCCAGAACAATGTTACACATGCCCCAATGATGATTCAGGTCTCCTCACAAGGTGTTCAGGATCTAGAAAAGCTCTCCAAGTATGCGTTAACATCCCGCATGCCCCACTTAGCCCCTGCGCTGCTTTGTTTTTTCCTTCCCCCTCTTTTCCTTTGCTTTTCAGTCTTCAATGACGAAACCACCACCCTGCTTGGGTGGCGGTCGTGTGACCGCCACCCAGGCAGGGCGGTGGTCATGTAACCACCACCCTGCTCAGGGTGGTGGTCCTTCACGCATTTTCTATAATGTTCTTTTTAACATGACTCATGTAAATTTCAATTTTTACCAGCTTTTTTCACCGCCTTTGCTTGTATTTATGATTCTGGTTCCTTGGAATAGTGTTTTTGCATTGTTTATGGTTAAAGAGTTCAATTTGGTTTTCACCTTTGGGTAAATGGGAATTCTATAAATAGCTGGCTTGTGCTCAAGCAAAAGGCCCCTCAAATTTGCCTCTCAATTTCTCATTTCAATAGCTTAGCCTTTCAATTTTTGCTTAGGATTCATAGTTTTATTTTTTGCATGCATGGTTAGTGTTGTTTAGCTGTTAGGAGGCCACATAATCTTCTTGTGCTAGTGTAGTTACTGTTTCATGCAATTCATTGGAATAGGATAGTTTGATTTTTAGTAGGAAGCCATTAAAGTTGCAGGTCTTGTTCATCAAACATGATAGTTTTAGGTTCTGGACAATGTTATGTTGTATGAATCACAATAAATCCCGATAGGAATTGCATAAGCCAAGCTCTTTTCTCTTGCGCTATCCCTCTCCTACTCACATCGTATTTAGTCTACATCCTAAGCTACCATTATTTCGATACCAACTTCTATTGATGCTAACATCACATGATTTTCTAGATCCATGTGAGCACAAAGGAACGAGGAGATCACATTGAGGGGACAAAGACACACACCATCGGATTCGCCACTGTTCTGTAAAATCTAGGTTCAAGCTTTCAAAGTTCTAGTTAAAGCATATCAAATAGAGTAGTTCAATCATTTCATTTCAGTTAATATTATTTTTGATATTGCCGAGGAAGCTGTGGGGATTGATAGTTTCTGAGAAACTATGATTCACTCCTCAATTCTGAGGTAGGATCGAGAGTCTTTCAAGTAGATTAGATCAGTTATCTGGTTATTTAGAATAGATTCACAACTGCACAGGAAAGTAGCTATACTCGGCTGCTTTGTTTGTTTTAATTTCATTATTAGTTTAGTTTTCAATTTCTAGATATCTTAAATAGTTTCTCTTTTAAGTTCGTTCAAATAGTTCATCAGAAAAACACAAAAAATAGAAGAATATACATAGATGTATCTGACATAGTTAGTTTATTCTATCATTAGTTAGATTTATATCATTTCATTTTTTTGCATGACAATCACAAGACTTAGAGAGCCCAGAGAATACCTATTTGAGCCAATCGTGCCTCAACCCAATCTTGTTACAGCAATAGCTGATATAGATCAGAAACTTAGAATCCAAGTCTTCCGAACAACAACAGACTTACAACAGATCAGTTCACAGTTAAGAGGGTTGAACATAGAAGGATGACCAAGCACACACGTTTTGGTCAACCTAGCCAAACTACAGATTACCCTAGATAAATATCCACATGACTATAGAAGGGCTTGAAAGAGAGAAAACATTTGGCTGTGACCCTTTGGTCCCACAGCCAGACGCAGGAGACATTCTCATTGACGAAGACACTAGCCTACGAATTCAGGTTACTAGAACGCCTGTAAGGTACTCTGAGAAGATTGCATTACTTGCAGTTCTAAACATAGAGGCTGAAAAGGCATACGGCTATTACATACTAGGGATTAGGGACTGATTCCACATATGACCATTGAAGGTCAACAACAACCACGAATCTACGGTTGTGATCCACATATCCCACAATCCAACGAGTCCATAGGTTAATCAGACGTAGATCGTAGGCTTACGCACATTAATATTTAGATCCATGCCACTTCTACCTATCATCATCGCAAAGTTATCCTTGTTAGACATAACAACTAATGAAGCTAAGGATTTCTAGACTAGATCAGAGAATCAACCATAGAATCCACTATACCCATCATCCATCTTATGACCCTATCTGAAGATATATACGAAACAATCCCAGGTCATTTTTCCCATATCCCACAACCTATAGATAGGATCATGCCAGATCTCGATATTGATTGGAGCCTTTGAGTAGTCATCCTCGCCAACCGATCTATCATGCCAATTCAGGTTAGGAGGGCCTTCTTTGCCTTAGATTCATAGTTTCCATTAGTGTGCATCAAAGACATAAGATTTCCTAACTAGCTTGTCTGCATCCCACGTAGAGTCCATCCCCACTGACTGTCTTGACATGACCTCAGGAGGTCGGGTGCGAGGAAGAGTTATTGTATATTCCCATGCTCGCTTATCACTTTTCCATTGTACAATACCCACCATCATCAAGGAGTACCATGGGAGGGAAGGCGCGGAAGCTTTTCCACCATCCCTCTGGGTGCACAAGTTGTATTCTACATTGTAGGGCTGCACGTGTGCATGGTACATTCATTCAGAGACATGCTGCTAGACAAGGAATTGGCAAGAGCTTGCGGCTAGCCTTATTCAAACCTTTGAATATCGAAGTACTAAGCAATCGGATAATAAGGCCTTACAGGGTATGAAACACCTTACCATGGGGGATAGTGCCAAGACGTAAGATAGGATTTTGGAATTACTAGGGGAACTAGGATTGGAGGTGTGCTTTGAAGAAGAAGAGGAAGCAGAAGAGTTACAACTTGAGCGTGCGTGTTTGGAAAAAGAGAACGGAAAATTGGTGTATGTGATTGATGGAGAGGAATCAGAAATCTTGGATGTTAGCCATTCTATGGGGATGCGAGAGGTAGTGGATAGTGTATATGCTCACATGCGTGCCTACCATGAGCCTTTAAAGATGAATAAATTTATCATCGATTCAGAAGAAGAGCCTAAGGAAGCTATTATTAGGGATTACTAGATAGAGAAGGAAGTATCAAAGGTCATTGATCTGTTGCATGAATTTGAGGATTTATTTCCACAGGGGTATCATGAGCTCAAAGGTGTTCACCATTCCTTAGGGGAGATGAAGATAAAATTGAAGGATGGTGCATGCCTAGTTAGGAAAAGGCCCTACTTGATGAATCCCAACTTATGCGTGAAGGTTAAGGAGGAGATAGACAAAATGATAGCTTCTAGGATCATTGAGGCAGTGGAAGAATCAGAGTGGATAAGTTTGATGGTAATCAACATCAAGAAGGATGGGAGGATTAGGATCTATGTGGATTATAGGGAATTAAATGTAGTTTGTGTCATTGATCCTTTTCTGACCCCCTTCAGTGAATAAATTTTGGAAGGAGTCGCTGGGCGCAAAATATATTCCTTTACGGATGGATTTTTTAGGGTACCACCAAGTCCAGATTACAAAGGAAGACCAGGAGAAGATGAATTTCACCACCAAGTGGGGAAGTTTTGCATATATGGTCATGCTCTTTGGGTTGAAGAATGCGCCTACTGTCTTTTTGTGCATAGTGGTGCAAGCATTCCAGGACTTCATCCATAAGTTTCTTCAGGTATATTTGGATGATTGGATAGTATATGGTCTGGTTAAAGACCAATGTGATAATTTAAGGTTAATGTTTGAGAGGTGTAGACAATTGAGGATATCCCTCAACATTAAGAAGTGTGTGTTTTCTACACCCTTTGGGACTTTATTGGGGCATATCACATGTAAGAAGGGCTTATTGGTAGATCCTACTAAGGTTGTAGTTATTATGGGGTTAAGGGAGCCTACTAGTCAGAGCACAGTGTGCAGATTCCTTGGGCATGTGGGCTATTACAAAAAGTTCATTAAGGGATATGCCAAGATTTTCATGCTATTAGAAGAGCTACTTAGACATAAAAGTGCCTTCCATTGGGGAGAGATGCAGTAGAGGGTGTTTGATACATTAAAATATAGGCTTATTACCATGCCTATGTTATGGTGTCCATCTTGGGACTTCCATTGGAACATTGCTTGCATAACCAAGTGAAGGGATTGTTGATCATCCTCTCTGTTTTGCAAGTAGGAAACTGACACTAGTAGAGTAGAATTATACCACAACTGAGCGTGAGGCATTGTCAATGATCTACGTGCTCTTGAAGTTTAGACAGCATCTGCTAGTAACACCCTTTGTGTTTTACACTGACCACATGGCATTGAAGTATTTAGTGAATAATCCTGTTCTACAAGGACGTATATGTCGACGGGTGTTGTTGTTTCAAGAGTTTGAGTTCACCGTTGTAGTGAATCCTGGAAAAATCAACTGTGGGCTTGACCATATATCAAGAATTGATTTAGGGGAGGACATGCATAGTATTGAGGAAGCAATTCCAGATGCGTAACTATTTAGGTTGTGGCGTGCGCCCTCAGATTTGGAAGAGATTGCAATATTTTTAGTGTGGCACCAGATGGAATGAAGACATTAGAAAAGAAGCAGTTAGCCATACGTGCCACACCCTACATGTTAATAAGTGCGGACTTATACGAATTGGGACATGAAGAAGTTTTGCATGGATTTGTCATAGAGCATGAGTGCCTAGCCATCATGGAGGAAGCACACGGGGGAAGTGCAGGTGGGCATTATGGAGGTGATGCTACCACGTGAAAGATTGTAGAGATTATTGTAAAGCGTGTGACCATTGTCAGTGCATTGGCAAAACAAGGATGAGAGATGAGATGCCTTTGCACCCTATTCCTAGCATGGAGCCTTTTGAAAAGTGGGTGATAGACTTTGTAGGACTGGGTCACATTATGTCATCATTTGCATAGATTATCTCACAAGGTGGGAAGAGGCAGCCCCAACTAAATACTACATAACAACAACAACAACGAGGTTCTTATGGGAGAACGTTATCACAAGGTATGAATTCCCTTTGAGTCTGACCAGTGATAGGGGTACGCATTTCTTTAATGAGACTATTAGGATCCTATTATTAGAGTTCATGTTGGCACATCACAATATTACACCCTATCACCCACAAGAAAATGGAACCGCAAAAGCATTCAACAATATACTGAGTCATACCTTGACCAAAATTTGTGATATGGATGACAAAGTATCGACAGTTTTATGGGCTTACAGGACAACGTATAAAAGAATAAATAAAGTCACACCTTTTTAATTGGTGTTTGGCATGGAATTTGTTTTTCTAGTTGAATTTATGTTGTCTTCTCTGTGAATAGCGCGCGCAGGAGGGTTAGACGATCAACAAGCACTAGAAGAACGAATTGATGAGTTAATGAAACTAGATGAGAGACGATCACTCACCTGATGGAGCCAAATAATGGAAAAGGAAAATCAAAAGGTTTGGCATGATTTGCATATTAGAAACAATAAGTTTGAGGTTAGAGATATGGTGTTACTATATGATTCTAAGTTTCTGCACCATCGTGGGAAGTTAAAAGTCCATTGGTTGGGTCCCTACACAATCTCATACATCCTTGATTCGGGTGCGTACCAGTTATAAGCAGTGGATGGGATGAAGTTTCCTAGACACTTCAATGGGAGTAGGCTAGAGCCCTACTATAAATAAGTCTTCTTGGTGTGTGTAAATATGGCAGTTTTGCTAGTTATTTTAGGAGTTTTCTTTATACATTTTTCCCTTTCTTGTGTTTCCCTTACGCGTTGTTTTTTTGTTTTGCACCCTGGGTTCCGGTAACCTTATTACTATTTTTGGAGAATTTGTGAGTGTGTAGAGGACCGCGCATCACTTTAAGTGTGGGGTAGAGGAAATTGAAGAAGCACGTTGCTTAAGTACAAAGAAGTGTATGTGAAATCCTTGTTGAGTAGCTGGGTTGAAATAGGTATATAAATAGGAAGATGGAAAAATGGTTAGTGCTAGGATAAAGCTAATTGTAGGTCCCACAGAGGAGAAAGTGCATTTTAAGCAACATGAGGTAAGCAAGAGTAAGGATCAGGAAAGAATAAGTGCCTTTGGCGTGGGTTACACATGCGCAAGAGTCTCCTGTTAGGGTGGATTGGTTGCACACTAGAAGGTTAGAAGATTTTTCACACAGGTTGGGTGTGTAAGTGAAGGCACTAAAGATATAATTTGTTTGAAAAAACCACATTAAATGAAAAAAGTATGGTGGTAGGTGAAGTAGCATTTAATGTTAAGAAAAGAGAAAAACTATAAGTAAAGGGTTGGGGGCACTCTCATTTTTACTTTGCAAAATAGAGGAGTTTGAGATATAAGCGAGTCCCATAAACTAGGGATTTCAATTTGATCAAGTGAAGGAAGATCTTTGAGATTGAAGCAACCAGTTTGAGTTTGTGAACTAGAAGGGGTTACACAGGTATGGAAAGAGTGAAGAGGCATTATCTTGTGAATATTTTCTTCCTAGTTAGGGTTCGACAAACTAGGGCACGGGTTCAGAAGGATTGTATCACGGATTTAAGATCAGAGGATTGGTAAGAAGTAAGATAGAGTAACAAGGATAGAATAGGAGTGATAAAAATACCTCAACCATGACACCTAAGAAACGAAAGGGTAAAGCCAAGGATAAACAACCAAAACCCATGGTAGACACAAATGAAGAATGGTATGTAGAGATGTAATACTCGGATGGGGTGATGATGGGGAAAGAATGGGAATCCCACTTGAGAAGTGTACTTGTTAATGACTATAATCACTGCAAGAACACAATAGAAAAAGAAATGGCATTGGAATTAGTATGCCCCACAAAAAAACAAACACCTAGGGGTTTGCCTATATACGATGATGACATTAAGATTAAAATGGAGAAGGAAGGGTTGTTGCAACTCTATGAGTTTCCTTATTTTGGAAAGGCAGAGTGCTTGTACCAATGATTGATGTCACTGGTACATGAAGATTATTTCCACTTTATGGGGCACAAGATGAACATCACTCCCCAGCTAATCTCACAATTTACAGGCCTCATATGTGAGGGAGATAGCCTAGAAGATGACCTTGGCGACAAGGAGGCGATTTCATGAGACCATCATCGAGTATGCCTGCAAGAAGGGGTCGTGGTACTATGACATTTCAGACATCAAGGACCCCGTAATGAAAATGGCCATGCATTTGGTGACTATGCTGAATGGCCAGGAGAGGTGGATGTAGGTCAACAAACCTTGGCTACATGTCTACAGGAATATTACAGAGGGAACCATATACAACCTATCCACATACATCGTGGAGGAAATTTTCAGCTACACAAAGTAAGGGGACACGATCCTCTTTGGAAACGTCTTGCTCACCATTATATTCATGGAGATTGGGGTTCTTGATGCACCAGAAAAATTTGTATGGGAGTACCCCGTCAAGGATCCTTCACCCGTGAAGAGGTTTGAAAAATATGCCTATGATACAATGACAACACCCCACAAGGCGAGGATGGAGAAATGGTACATGCACCTGAGAAACATGTTTGGGGTAGAGTGGAGAATCCCTGAACAACTCCTAGCAGCCAATGAGGGGGAAGCCAAATTCATGGTTTATCAACACTACTACCTGGGAAGATTCAAGTTGATAAACAAATCATGGAGCCTTTGGTGCAATCTTCCCTTCATGTTCACTACTCAGTACTTCCAAGCGGGGGTAAACTGGTTTAAAGAGTCAAAGAAGATAAGGTTGGAGTTGGGTGGTCTAGACCGGGAACATAGGGAGATGAGAAAGAAGCTAAATTACCCTAGTAGAAAGCTGCGTACATGGAAAAGTATGTGTCACACGAGATTCATATGACAAGGAAGATGATGCTACCTATTGTTGGAGGATTCTCGACGCACGTGTACTTACACATAAGGCCAAAGTTTGAGAAGGGTGTGTATCTAGAGAATGAAGTCTCCATACCTAAAGACCCCTTAGGGAAGAAGAAGCTAGTATCCAAGAAAAGAGGGAGAGGAGAGGAAGAAGCACAATTGTGCAGACTTCTGAGACAGTGAGCATGCCATCCACGAGTGCTAAACCTAGCAATTACATATGGAGAAAGAATACTCTGTGGAAGGAGAAGATGCCATAGGTAGAACCACATAGGAAACCCATCCCTAAGGAAGAATCACCTGAGGAAGAAGATAATGCCAAATCCCCTGATCAGGAACCACCTCTTAGGAAAAAGCAAAGGGTGGATAAGGAAGCTGACTCAGAGGTGACTGACAACTTGGAAAAATACTTGGGAGAAAGAGAAGATGAGGGTGACGGAGATGATAGCAAGGAATAAGAGGTAGAGAAAGACCAAGAGCCACATGCCTTTAGCTTCTACAACTCTGAAGAGGAGAGTGGAGATGAGAAGTAGGAGTTCGTATTCATGTGGCACAAGGGTGCACAGGATGAGGAAGACACCGAAGACATGGAGGATGAGGAGGTTACCAGGGATAAAGAGGGTGCCATAAGTTTTACAAAGGAGTAGATCACTAAGGTGGTAGAGAGAGAAGCACAAAGAATGCTTGAGGTCCTGGTAGACCAAGAGTTAGAGCATAACACGGACATAGTGCTGAAGGAGGGGAAGGAGGAGAACATAAAAAAAGAGCATGACAACCTGGGAGGCCTCTCTCTAACAATAAGCTTCCTTAAAGGCACACGATCGGGTAGAAGAAATATGGATGTAGAAAAAAATAGGTAATGGGATATGTTGATGACACAAGGAAGGAGTTATGCACGTGATTCCAGAGTACCGTACCCATGGAAAGGCTCATAGCCATGGGCTATTTTGAGAAGGACAATGCGTACCCCAGAACCAAGAAGATGCTCTCTTGGGTGTTCGAGTCCCACGTTGATGAGCCAAACTTCAAATTCTGCCAAGGAGCGATCATCAAATTACCATAATCTAAGGGGGTCAATCTCTTAGTGAATGCTCAGGATCTCTCAGATGAGAAAGTCTATAATGCACTGAACAAGGTCACGATCGAGACCAAGGCTAGATTATTCACATGCAACGACATGATCAGAGTATTGGAGGTGAATTTAGGAGAGAAGGAAGAAGAAATGGTTGAGAAGGCCAAGATCTTGAAATAGGAAGAATTGATCAGCACACGAGTTAAAGAAAGAGAAGGTAAAGGTGTAGGAATTTTACAAGAAAATAGAGTCTATCAAAGGCACCATCCTCCTGAAGCACCCAAACTTAGAACCACCCACACAAAAGTACTCGTCCCTCCTAGAGTGTATAAAATATCTAACACACATCCTTACCATGGAGAGATGAACATTGGCCATGTAATCTATAGAAGTGGTCACATGCTTGAAAGATGAGGATAGGATGAAGGTGGTAGCACTCATTGCTGAGTATAGCCAAGTACTCACGAAGTTTAAGATTTCTTCCCAATCTGTAGAGGCTGCATATGATACATGTGTGGATAGAGATAAGGTGGCAAGCTCCTTGGTCATCACACTTGAAGAAGAACTAAAAGAATTCCAAGAAAATAACAAAGGGAACCAGGAGGAGAGGGACAAGGTTCTGGCCAAAGTAGAGAAGAAATCAAAGGTAATTGAGGCTTTAAGGAGCTCAATTAAGGCCCAGCTAAAGGAACTATACACCCAGATTACTAGAGGGATGGATAAACTCGAGGACCTGACCAAAGAGATGGAGCATACTGTGGACATTTTGGGCACCTAGGGAGTTGGCCTGAGTTTTGATGAAGTGAGAGCCCTGGTGGGCGACCTCTGCCAGAAGGCACAGGGTGAGGTTGAAGTATCAAATAAGCTAGGGGTAGACGTTTAAAAATATTTTCCTAGCTTGTTGAATTGATGTCCCACCTTATTCTTCATTATTTCCCCAATTCTTTCATTTCCTTATTCTTTTTTGTAAAGTGTAAGACTATTCATTAGTTCCCTAGACAACAAGAATCTTGGTAAAGTAAAATGTTTCCGAGTATGGAGAATAGGCGTAGTGTGGGGTGATTTTGGACCCCTAGAATATTGGCCAAGTATGAAGGTGCATAGGTGCACAGGGTCCCAGTTATGAAAAGGAACGTAAGGAAAAAGCATGCGAGACAAAGGTTTAGGGAAGAACAAAGGATGTGTGATGCATAAAAGGAGGCTCAAGACTTAGTCAATTTGAGCACCCAGGATAGAACATGTGAAAAGAATGATTAGTTACACATGGATAAGATGCCAGCCTTGCGATAGGCTGGCCCAGGAAAGAGCATGCCTTGGATGGAATCTTCTAGAAGAACATCATGAGATAAAGTGGAAAGCTTAGGCCTGGAGAAGCATGCTCGCATGGATCACATTCGACTGTTAGCACCAAATCTGAGGATGCTAGAAGGTTAGTTGGTAGCGTAGGAGAATTATAAATACAATTGCCTACACAGTAAAAGATATACAAGTACGAGATATAACAGGTTAGAGAGTGAGTGGAGCTCTGCAAAATTACTATGAATGGATATTTGTGTTCAGGAAGGAAGGTACTAAGCATGGGGTTATAAATTTTATTTTTCTGTTATCTTAGGTACATACGTCCAGTGATATGCATGACTATGGTTTGCTCTCTGTGACACTTTGTAATGAATCAATGAATAAAATGAGGTTACCTGTTATAAATAGACATGGATATCAGTGGTTTTTAATGCATATTTCTCTCATACGAGTTATCTTTATTTTCATGCTATGTATGAATGCTTTTATAGTTATTTCCATCATAATGCATGTTTTTGGATTATATTTAAGTACTTAGTCTAATGTGACTGTAAGGATCTAGAGGTCGTTATGAGCCCTTTTGGTCCTTGTATGTTTCAACCTCCCTCATAAAAACTCTTACACTAATCATAAATGATGCCTTCCCACTAAACTCACATAAGAGAGAGACTCGTTACTTTGCCATGTGCCTTGGGTGAGTGCTCAACTTCTACTGGGTGATACGCTAGTGCACATGGGGTTCCTTCCTTTTGTGATGGGAGTAAACATGACTACAATGGATAACATCAGTATGGGGTTGACTAGCTGATGGATCATGGTTCATAAAGGGTTATTTAAAAATATCCAAGTTATGTTTTGCAGGAACATTTGAGTTATCCAATTGTAACAAACCTTTTTTGATAAGGTCCTAGAGGAATTTTTGAAATGAGTGACACATTTTGATGTTATGACCCTTGACCCTATGGTATTCAAAATAATCATTCTCTCGATACCAAGAGGTTTTTGAGACAGATGTGTTGATAGGACGAATGGGTGAAAGAGTGATCATACACACAACCAAGAGTTTATAAAAAAACCGTACTGTAAGATTCACCAACGGGTGTATAGTTATGTTGAAGGAGGTATGTTAGGGAGATGAACATTCTTTAGAAGTGGATTTTATGAAAACCGTATTTTTTGAAGTCTTAGATTTGTCATGACTGGAGGATGGTTTGAATGAGGAATCTAATTTAGGATTTTTTGATATGAGTTTAACCCTACCCTCCTTAAGGGTGTGGAGTTATAGTTTGCGAGCCATAGTAAAGGATTCATTAAAAATATGGAAATATTGTATTTGTAGTGTCAATGATATATGTTTAGCACAAGAGTGAGAAAATAGCCTGATTAATTATATTTGTGAGAGGGAGAAACATTATTTGTTACTAACACCCCTATAGCAGGTGACAAAATATGCAATAGATTCATCTCTAAATTTCTTTATGGCGTAAAGATTGGTGATAGTTAATTTATAGGTGATGTTGATCGAAAAGTGTTCTAACAAAAGTTACAGAAGTTGTGCCAAGGAGAACAGTGAGTATTGAGGGATACTGTTATAAAAATATTACACGGGCCCTATTAAGGATATAGGGAATGTTCTCAGCATGAGATCCTGGTCATGTGTGATGAGGTTAAAAGCATGTTATAATGCTTGGATGTGTTGTTAATGGTTTTCTTTGCTATATAATTTAAGGAACTTGGGGAGTTCCTGGTGTGGAGGGTATGCATTGTATGGTACAAAATGATGTATGGGTTTGTTACAATTTTTTTGTAAAATAACATGTTCTGAGGACCCGTGGAGAAAGATTCAATGCCATAGATCTTGTTCATCAATTCCTATAAGGGATCACTTTGTGAGATTTTATTTTGGGGATTGAATGATGAATGACCTGGTTGATTATATGGATGTGGGTTTGTGTTGGTTAGATAATTTATAGCACTTAGTAAAATGTATATAGAAAGTTTGCATGGGAGAGCATAGCATGTTCAAGGGTGTGGAGGAACTAGAAAGGAATCACGCATGAAGGAGAAAGACAAATTCAAGACTTAGCCATTTTCACAAGTACTACCTATTTTTGGAGATGAAGTGTAGAGTACATGAACTAGATGGAGACTTACGCATCACATGTAGGCTGTATTGGAAGGATGTCTACTAAGTTTTCACATGGGTACAAGCTATTAATATAGTTACCACTACTGTTAACTATGAAAGACCTATTGTTAGCACACTTACATGTGTGGCTAGTATTGTAAAAGGCGTGTGGCTATTAATAGCATGTGATCTAACTTGGAATAGATAAGTGGTGAAGGTAAAATCCCCACCCTTATAAGTATAGGATAGAACATGTAGTAAGGGATATATAGATTTGAGAGAGAGATACATAGAGTTATGTTGTGAGTTTTGTTTCATGTATACATGTATATTGATGGTATTGTAATGAGATTCTGTGTATTTATCATGTTTAATAAAATGGTGTGTATTGACTGAATAAAGGTACTAATCCTCAGTATATTTGGTTCTTGAATGGTTGGTTTCATTATGGATATTGTTTAAACTTAATATGCTCTAGATCTAGATCTGAACATGTTTGGTAGAATGCTGTAATAACTTTGGATATGGATGAATTAAGTCTTTATCATGTTAACATCCTACAACAACAACCCTAAAGAGGGGGCCTAGTACCTTTGTGTGCTTCCAATGAGCACTAAGTCTCGGCTGAATGATGTGCTAGCACACCTAGGCATTTTACAGGTATATTCTAGGTTACATCATTGGTTTTGTTTCGAGAAACCTCTTTTTCAATTGTTATCAGGATGGTTCACAATGAAGACATACCGGTTGACCCTAGCAAGTGTTGAGGAGTGGATTAAATATTTGGAAGAAGAATACGCATGGTGGTTTAGCACTAGATCTGAGTTTGAAAGCACACATGGGTGGAACATAATCTTTATGACTATTTATATGAGAGCTTATTTACTATCTTTCCGGTAGAACTGTACGAGTTGCTAGTTGTATATGCATCTAAATAGAATTAGAGGTATCACACACTTGTCTAGACACAGGAAGAATTTTAGACCCTTTTATGGTGTTGATCTTATTTGGACTCACATTATGGATATGTGGTTCTTGTGGTGTTTTGAAAAGCTACATTTTTGAATAATCAATTTCCACTTATTCATGCCCAGAGGTAGCTGAAATCCATTTTTTGTGATATCCTAGGGGAACTTACTTTCAAGGTATTCAGATGGAAATCAAGATCCTTATGGTAGCCTTGAACTTGGAAGAAAAACCTATGGCTAGTTAAACCCCACCACACATGCAGGGGAAGGAGTAGGATTAGTGGAATATGGCATGACCTACCTAGGTAGAAAGCAAAAGAGAAGAGAGAGGCAACTCAAGTATAATGAGGTGTGAGAGGGAGATAGAAAAGTAAGCATGATGTTATAGAGAGGATGGTGTTGCAGAGAGAGATGGCTCATGAAGTATTTATATCTCACACAAGAAGTGTGGAGGTAGAGCATCAATATCTCCCCCATCTAGGGAAGCATGATAGGGAAACCTCCTCGGCCTTGTATGGAAGTGCGCCAGTAGAAATGACCTAGGATGTGGGTGTGCATATGAATCTACCTAGAAAACTCACCCTTGCATTTAGTTTTCCAGTATCTAGTACTCCAAGTAGTCGGCACCTAGTTTGGGAAATAGGAAAGAAGGAGTAAGTCAGGTGGCAAGTATAGCTATGACAGGACAAATGTCTTCATTGTGTTTTAGGGGTACCTTTTCAGGTGCATCATCTACACAGAATGTGAACATGCAGAATTTCAGACTCACTACGGGGAGTGGTACTACCTCACAGGTGGTAGGGGTTTAGTACATTACAACTATTGGGACACATGGAAGTACCTCTTCTGTTCCATTTCTAGTTATAGGTGGGGGATCAGGTGGTATAGGTGGCTCTATTTCTTTTGGATCAGGTGGTTCTAGAGGTAGAGGTAACACAAGAGGTTCTGGATTGGGTGGAAAGGGTCCGTGTTAGCCTCAGAATATTTACATGGAAATGTCTCTTCACCTTCGAGAATATAGGGGCATAGAAGATGCTACTGAACATGTACACATGTGTGAAATACTATGGCATACAAAAGGGATTACAACATCTGAGCACCGAGCAAGTCAGTTTTCCACTACATTATAAGGATGCACACACAGTTGGTATAGGAAGTTTGACCCTGATCAAACTTGCATAGATTATGCAAAATTAAAGATGCCTTCCTTAAAGAGTTTCATATCCTAAAGTTCCAAGTAGAAGAGAATTAGTGCACTCAAATACATTAAGAAAGGAACTATTGAGAGTCTCAAGGAGTATGATGACCCATTTCAAGACTCTCATATCTAAAATTTCTTATGATATTCATGCTAGTCAGTATGCACAATGGTTTGTTGGAGGACTGATCACACTGTTTATAAGGGAACTGTCACATAAAACATACACTGATCCGCGTGAAGGTGCACTTGAAGAAGCCTTTGCACACTGAGGCCATTAGGAGTATAGACACTGGAGTTATCCCATTTTTGGAGGCACAAATTATGGCTATGGCCAAGCAGCTGGAAAAGATCTCTGTTGATTTAGCTCATGAGACACGTATTGGGATTTGGTGTACAGATTGTGAAGTAGAAGGGCATACCAAGGATAGTTGTCCTCATAGGTTAGTGCATTCATTACTTTTGAACTATGAGATATGCCATTTAAACCATGATGCTAGCCACTACCCATTGTTAAAATGCATGATAAGAAAGAATGTATCTTGTAATTGTAAGATTTTTCGGTCCACGAGTCATGATACTGAAAATTGTAGGCTGATTGGTCAAATATATGATGCTAAAGACATTGGTGTATGGAAGACAGGGGTATCAGATAACTCTAACGGAAAGGGTGAGCATCAAGACAACAATCAAGCCTACTATGAATGAAATGAAGGGCACTTTGAAGGATGTTTTGGAAGAGGTCAAGGATTTTGAGGAGGATATGGAGGTAGAGGCCATGGTGTTAGAAGGAGTGACTTCCCTCATAGAATGTGTTACACATGTGGATATCCTAACCACTACAAGTGTGACTGTCCTCAGAATATTAGTTATTTTTTCTATGGAAAGAATCATAGCTATGAAGAGTGCCTGGACTTATATGATCATTTTAGTAAGCAACATAGACAGGAGAAAAAAGATGTAGGGATGGTAAGGATTACAACGTGCTATTGAAAATTAGTGGATGCCAAAGTTAACTCTGGCACATGAAGTATTACCTATAAAGATTACTACATGCACTGAGGTTGCACCAGAGAGGAATCTCAACAGAAGTCCACTACTACATAGGAGGAAATTTTTCATGCAATATATCCAATCCTGACACACTAGAAGGAGGTTTATCAAGAAACCATTGAATCCCTCAAGAACCTTTAGGGTGAGATATAGTGTTTGAAGGAGAAATCATGGAAGATGGAGTAAAGGAATGCAACGGATACAGTTCAGTCATATATTGATGATTTGAAGGAAACATCCAAGATGCTATGTCAGGAGAATATTATTCCATTATTAGGGAATTGGCTAAAGGGGAATACTCTAATTACACACATTGAGAATGGTCGGAAGATTCTGCATGCCAATCTTCCCCCTCATAGTTTGGATTATGATAAGGAGATCACTTTGAATGATGTTGTGGATGGATGGATTTTGAGAAATATATTGATTAACATAGTTGCAGAAGTCAATGTTCTTACTTTAGATGCATGGGTACAAATGAGGTGACCTCCATTGCAGCCATCATCGAATGTGATGTTTATGGATAATCGAACTAAGGTAACTCCCATCAGGGGTTTGAAATATGCATCCATCACTATACATGGGAGCCAATTCACTGGGGACTTTGAGGTGTTAGCACTCATAGAAGAAGAAAACTTCCCAGCTCTACTTGGGTGCCCTTGGTGTTATGCAAATAATGATAATCTCTGGTTCAATAAGGGGTATATTGGTTTTGAGAATAAGGAGGATAGAGTAATCATCCCTTTAACGGATAGGAATTTTGCACCCTATGTTGAGCCATTGAGTGAAGAATATATGAATAGAATCTATGTATGCACTGTTCAAGACCCAAAGGTACTCAAGCCATCCAAAGAAGGAATTCTACAATGGGAAGATACATAGTGAGTTAGTGATACTAAGAGTGTTAGTTGTGATAACTGGGCATATGGCACTTATGAGATGGTTGGGGGGGGTAAGGAATGCACTTGTATGGAAGATAACTATTCATTGTGTAAGGAACATAGGTCATAGTGTTATACCTCGGTACAATGGATAAGAGGGATCCTAAAATATTCATGCTCACCATGGAGGAACAGTGGAAAATTTGGGTATAACAAAGAAATATGTTAGTATATATACTGCATGGGATAACAGTGCACTAGTGGGTGGTTTCATAGGGACAATCTTTTGGAATGGGAGGAAATCCATATTTCTTTGACCACATGTTCTCACATAGAAATATACCTACTCAAATCAGCAACTATCATGGTAATGAACCTATTCAGTGCCACGTTTAGCAGTGTGAGGGACTCTGGATGGAAGGAAAGGAAGCTTTACCACATTTTCTATGGGTCCATAAGTTTTAATACACATTGCATGATTGTGCATGTGCTTGGTATGTATATGTTGAACTCTATACACAAACTGGGAATTGGTAGGATTTGATTGTAAGAATGACTCAGAAATTTGAATACTTTTCTACAAAGTGTCCAGTGGAAGAAGCATTAAGGGTTATAAAGTTTATAACTATGGGAGATAGTGCAAAGATAGAAGAGCTCCTTCACTAATTATTTGGTGAGGATGACTCAGTACCATGTTTTGATGAGATAGAGGAAATTGATACTTGTATTACTTCAGTGCACTTGTTTTGAAAGAGAAAAGGATAAGCTTATTTATCTCATAGGCAATGAGGAAGTAGAGGACCTTGGATGTATAGATCATTCAATAGGGACATGCACAAGGTTTTAGATAGTGTGGATAAAGCTACACACATACCATGATCCCATGAAGACAAAGAAAGTAAACATTGGCATGGATGTTGATCCTAAGGAGGCCATAATAAGGGATTATTGGTCTGAATGTGAAGTGGCAAAGATCATTGCGTTACTACAAGATTTTCAAGACTTATTCCCAAGAGGATACCATGAGTTACAAGGCATGCATTAATCCTAAGGAGAGATGAAGATCAATCTTAAGGAAGGTGTGTGCCTGGTCAGGAAGAGACCCTACAGAATGAACCCTAACCTACATGTAAAGGTTAAGGAGGAGATTGACACAGATGTTGAAGTTTGGCATCATCAAGCCTTTAGAAGAATCTGATTAGGTGAGTCCCATGGTTATCAGTATCAATAAATATGGAAGGATTAGAATATGTGTGGATTATAGAGACTTGAATGTTGCATATGTAATTGATCAGTTTCCTACACCCTTCACAGAAGAAATATTGGAGGGAGTTGCAGGGTGCAAAATATATTCTTTTACAGATGGATTCTCTGGGTATCATCAAGTTTGGATTGCACAGGAAGATCAAGAGAAAAAAACCTTCACCACTGAATGGGGAAGTTTTTCATATACTGTGATGCCCTTTGGTTTGAAAAATGTGCATACTATATTTTCACGCATAGTTGTTCAAGGATTCAAGGATTTTATTCATGTTTTCTTGTAGTTTTACTTGGATGACTGGATGGTGTATGGACTTATTAAGGATCATTGTGAAAAATTGTGCCTCATGTTTTAATGATGCTAGAAGCTACGCATCTCTTTGAACATCAAGAAGTGTGTGTTTGCTATGCCCTTTGGAACCTTGTTGGGGCATATCATCTGTAAGGAGGGTTTGTTAGTAGATCCAGCTAAGGTTGTAGTTATTGTGGGCCTGAGGGAGCCTACCAGTCAGAGTGAGGTGCATGGATTTTTGGGTCAAACAGGATATTACATAAATTTTATTAAAGGATATGCTAAGATTTTTGCACCATTAGAAGATTTACTTAGATGAAAAGGGATATTTTATTGGGGAGAATCACAACAATTAGCATTTGAGGTATTAAAAGAGAGACTTAGTACTATGCCCATTCTACGTTTTCCCTCATGGGATCAACCATTTCATGTACATGTGGATGCCTCTGGCTTTTCCATTAACACGGTGTTAGCTCAACTTGGAGAAGGTATTGTAGATCATCCCATTTTTTTTTCTAGTAGAAATTTGACTCCTGCTAGAATAGAACTATATAACCACAGAGTGTGAAGCCCTGTCGATGATCTACGCGTTGTATAAATTCAGACAATATTTTTCGCAACACCCTTTGTGTTTTACATGGATCATATGGCATTGAAATACTTGGTCGAAAGCCCATTTTAGAGGGGCATATCTATCATTGGGTGATTTTGTTTCAAAATTTTTACTTTACATTTGTCGTCAAACCAAGTAAAAGTAATTATGGCCTCAGATCATTTATTTAGGATTCAGTCAGGAGAGGATGTACAGACAATTGAAGATACCATGCCTGGATGCACAATTATACAAATTACAACATGCACCTTCAGAGATAGAAGATATTTCTATATTTTACGTATAGGTATGACACCAGAAGGTATGAAAACCTTGGAGAAGAAACAACTTGCAATTCTGTACAGCACACTTTATGTTGATCAGTGGTGACTTATGCAAATTAGGTAGAGATGAAGTGCTACACCATTATGTATTAGAGCATGAGTTCTTAGACATCATGGAGGAGGATCATGGTGGTATTTTAGGTGGGCACTATGTAGGTGATGCCACTACGTGAAAGATTTTACTCTCTAGATTATGGTGGGAGACCATGTATAAATATTGTAAGGCATATTGTAATGCATGTGATCACTATCAATGTCTTGGAAAACTAGGTCAAAGAGATGAGATTCCATTAAGGCCTATTCCTAGTGCAGAGCCTTTTGAGAAGTGGGATATAAAATTTATGGGTTCTATTTCACCAGCCACGCATAGAACTGGGTTATGCTACATAATTACATGCACATGATCATCTTACGTGGTGTTCAGAAGAATCCCCTACTAATGACTGTAGAATAACTACCACAGCTAGGTTTCTATGGGAAAATGTTCTTACAAGGTATGGATCTCCATTAAGTGTAACAAGTGATAGAGGTATGCATTTCTTGAATGAGACAATTAGGATACTTTTGGATGAATTTATGATTACACATCATAAGATGAAACCCTATCATCCTTAGGAAAATGAAACTGCTGAGGCTTTCAACAAAATTTTGAGCCAGACATTGATAATAATATGTGATGTTGGAAAGAAATATTGGGATGAAAAAGTTTCTGCATTGTTATGGGCATATAGAGCAACATACAAAAGGTTAAACAAGGCCACACCATTTTAGTTATTTTTGGCACGGAAGTAGTCCTTCCCCTAGAATTCATGTTACCTTCTTTGTGCATTGTGCATGCTAGAGTTTTAGCTGATGAGCAAGCCTTAGATGAACAAATTGATAGACTGATACAATTAGATGAGAGGAGATTCATAGCACGCTGGAGTCAAAAGAAAGAAAAATCTAGATAGAAAGCATGGCATGATAGACACATCAGGGATAAGAAGCTTGAGGTTGGAAAGATGGTGCTCCTTTATGATTCAAATTTTTTGTGCCATCTAGGCAAGCTTAAAGTGCATTGGTTGGGACCATATGTTATCACTCACATTCTTGAATCAGGTGCATGTCAGTTAGCTATGCTTGATGCAATACAGATACCTAAATACTTCAATGGTAGTAGGTTGAAGCCCTACTATAAATAAGTTTTCTTGGTGTTTGTAATAAGGAAATATTTCCTATCAAAAAAGGTTTCCCTTTAATGCATTTTATTTGATGTATTTCCTTAATCATCTCTATGCTTTGTCATTTTAGTTTGGTGTTTTGTGTAATAAGCGTGCTTGCACGCCCGAATCTAATTACTATTTGAAGAATTTTTATGCATAGAGGACTACACATACCTTTAGTGTGGGGTGGTTATTGATATTCAGGAACTGGACTAATTAGAAATAAGTACACATGAAAGGAAGAAACTACTATAGTTTCTATTCAAGTTGGAGAATTGTTATAAATGAGATTGTTTCTAGAAAAGATGATCATAGATGGAGATAAATGAAGGAATAATATAACGTGAGGTAAACGGAGGCTGTGAAGACTACCAGTGGAAGGTGAAGTGATAAGGTACTCAGGCACATAAAAGTGCACTACAGAGAAGTTTGTGGCAATAAGGTAGGAGGGAACGCTAAAAGGTTATAGCTGGTGCACGAAGATGTACCATGTGGGAAATTATGAAATTGGTCAATTAATGAGAGGGTTTTTGGTAGGTGAAGGAGAAATAAATGCACTAAATTTTTGAAAATCCATGTAAGAATGAGATGCGAGTTCATTTTTAATGTTGAAATCTTGAGGATTTGAAAGATCCAAGTGTGACCGAGATACGAGATGAGTATTTAGGTGTAAAGAGTTTGAAATAAGGCGTGACGAGTAGATCTGTGTGTAGAAGAAGCTTACATCCCCTTTTACAAAGGGTTTGAGTGAAGTAAAGCATTGAAAAAGAGCTAGGGCATGTGATTTCAACTTGGGCATATAGAATTGATCTAAGGGTTGGGTTACACATTGCAGAAGATAGAACACAAGTATTTGAAGACAAAATATTACAAGTTACAGATGACACCAAAGAAAGCACTTGCCACAGGAGCTAAGGGAAAGAAGAAATTGGAAGTAGAGGTTGCAATTACTCCTGAGAGTAATTTCTCATAAATGCAATACCCATAAGGTGTAATAGTGGGACAAGAATGGGAGTCTCACATCAAGAAGTGTAAAATCAGTGATTACAACCATCACACATCTGAGAACAAAATAGAGCTGGATGCACTATTATATATAAAGACAAACAAGCACACCGTAGAAGACATGCTAGTATATGATGATGCAGGTGAGAATTTGGTGAATCAGATTGGGGTTTACCAGTTGTATTATCTCCCGTACTTTGGAAAGCATGAACCTCTATACTAGTGGTTAATGAGAAGGATACATGAGGATTTCTTCTATTTCACGAGATGAAGGGTAAGAATTACTACAACATTAATTTATACATTAACAGGATTAAAAGGCACATGAGCAGATCTAGACAATGACTTGATAGATAAGGCAACAATCCTGGATATATGGAAGGAGTTAGGGTACACCAAGGGTATGCGTGGAATGGATATCAAAAGACTGAAGAAATACCCAGTGGTACAAGAAGTTGCACATCTATTCATTAAATTGAATGATCAGGAGAGGTGGTCATAGGTGAACATAATGTGGCTCCATGTTGCAAAGAAGATGTCTTAGGGAGTGTTTTACAACATTGCGGGCTATATTGCAAAGACCATAGTTAAGGAAGTGCACACCTATGAGAGGATCAATTCTGGCACGATCATATTATCCTTGGTATTCATGGAGATCAGAGTACCAGATGGACCAAAGGAGAAAACATGGGAGTACCCCATGGAGAATAAATAATTGGTATAAAGATTTAAGAAATACTTGTGTGATGGGTTAATAAGAAGGCCATTCAAGCAAAGGGCAGAGATGTGGTATAATAGGCTTTATGTGGCATTTGAGGAAGATTGGTGCATACCTAAGGAGTTTCCTTCAGTGGTGGGCAAGGTAGTACAATTTGTAGTATATCAGCACTTCACTATAGCATGCTTTGCAATGAAAGATGGAACTTGGAGCCCTTGGTGTAAACTACCATATGCCTTCACAATGTGTTAAGACATCATTTCACCATTTTTCTTGCGTCCATTTGAATTTTATTGCAGACAAGGTAGATTGCATGAAATACCCTCCTAGGGTAGACTATTTGAGAGGATTTTTCAGATGATAAGCATGAATCCTATGAGTTTGGTGATCTGGATCATTATACCTTCAGATTAAGTCAAAGTTGGAGGGTAACAAGTAAGAGAATGAATTTTCTCTCCCAGGACTGGGGAAGCATACAGCAATGTGCCAACTCCACAACCCAAAGAGACTATAGTGGTGGATGAAGAGGAGGATGAATGAGAAGATAGTGGTGGCTTTGAGCATAAGGACGAAGGTAGGGATAGGGAAGAAGTTGAGCATGCACTACTCAACCCTAGGTACAACAAGAAGGTGAGGAACACTTGGATGCATCCAAGGAGAGACCAGGGTATTTAGGAGGACTATAACCCAAGGTTATTTCATTGCAGAGGTCACCCACTCTCACCTCAAAAGGAGACGGTTGAGAAGAAAATGAAGTGAGGAAGTAGAGGAATCTGCAGAGAGCATGCCTAAATCTCCTACACCATTAGAAAGGAGTGGATGAACCATAGAGGAGTAAATGGGATGGAGAGATGAGATAAAGAATGGGTTAGGGAAGGAGAAGCAGGACCAAATAGTGCTAAGGAATTATAGACCAGCTCCAAATGTGCTCTAGTTCCTAAGGGGCCAAAAACTAGAAGGAATAAGGGGGAATATACTACACTAGTCATGGGCTATGCTCACAAGTAAAATGCACCCATTTTCACACAGTAACCCCTAAGGAGTTATATGGATGGGAGCTTGATGGATGAAGATATGGCCAACAAGAAAGAAACTATCTTGGTGTATGCACACTCTCATGGATGAACGAATGTATGTGAAGAATCATGTGTATCAAGATGATTGAAGAAAACACCTTAGTCCAGACATATAATAGTAAAGCCTATTGTTATGTCAGATGAATAAGTAATGCCTTAGTGAAGGTATCAACATAGGTGGAATGGATAAATATGGATAAATCTGTAAAAATTAGGGCATTAAGAGAATAACTCAAGGCCGAGGATGTATAATTAGTGCACCTAAAGTAGGAGAAAGACTCAGAGAAGAAAAAGAACAATGCATTTATCAGCATGGTAAAGGAGATTGGAGACCATGTCCTGAAGGCAAGATGACACTTGGAATCCAAGTTACCAAAAAATTGTCCTTCAACGATGCATTATGTATGTACCTTGGTGGATTTGATGCTTGAGGATGGACCTATGTGTATGCCAACACCAAAGGAACCAACACATGAAGGAGAGTGAGAAAATGTTTCCATTTGAAGGAAGATTTCATCTTCTGAAGGACTACTGCAAGCCTTGTAGGAGGATTTAAAGAAATAAGATCAATCATTGAACATCTGTACAGCTTCGGAATCACTTATATGGACTAGAACCATTGTGGAATAAAATTAAGTCCTTAAATCCATGAAGGACGAGAGATTGGGCCGCATAGAATGGTTAGCACTAGTAAAACATAAGTGTGAAGCCCTTACTGTAGCATAGGAAGACACAAGGAAAGGTTGGATGAGCTTGGGAAGCTTATCGCACAAAATATAGACCTATTAGAAGGAAGGATGACTGTAATGTCCAGCATTGTTCAGGTTTTGGAGAATGAGAAAGGAGAAATTGTACAAGATGAACTAGAGTCAATTGTTATAGATATTCCATAAAAAATAGAGGAAGTACTAAATGAGTGGAAAAAATTAGAAGTGGAAATAAAAGAGGAGTATCCAGATTTGATTCTTCTAGTTGAAGTAGAGGAGGTTATGGAATAAAATGATTCTTTTATACATCAAAATTCTTTACATCCTTCAAGTTATATTCTTTCTTATTCTTTGAGCATTTGAAGGTGACCGTTTCTGAGGTGGAAATGTAGTTAGTGTGGGGTAATGTTGGTCAGATAATTTATAGAACTTGGTAGAAGGCACACAAAAATTTCACGTGGGAGAGAAGAGTGCATTCAAGGGCCCGGAGTAATTGGAAAGGAATCATGCACGAAAGAGAAAGAAAAATTTAGGAATTAGCCATTTTCACAAGTACGGGCTATTTTTGGAGATGACGTGTAGAGTACATAAACTGGATGGAGACTTGCGCATCATGCATTAGCTATTTTGGGAAGAACATTTACTAAGCGATTTGCATGGGATCAATCTATTAGTATAATTACCACTGTAGTTAATTAGAAAACATCTATTGTTAGTGCACTTGCATGTGTGGCTATTATTGTAATGACATGTAGTTATTAATAGCATGCGACCTATTTTGGGATTAGATAAGTAGTGAAGGGAAAGTCCCTACCCTTATAAATATAGTATAGACTATGTAGTAAAAGAGAGAGGGAGAGAGAGTTGATTCAGTAGATGTATATAGAGTTATGTTGTTAGTTCTGTTCAGTGCATAAGTGTAAGATACTGGTATTGTAATGAGCTTATGTGTATTTATCATGTTTAATATAATAACATGTATTGAATTAATTAGAGTACTGATCATGAGTATATTTGATTCCTGCATGTTTGGTTTCAATATGGATATTGTTTAAACTTGATTTTCTTTAGATCTAGATCTAAACATGTTCTATGGAGTGTTGTACTAACCTTGGATCTGAATGCATTAAGTCTCCATCATGCTACCATCCTACAACAACAACAACCATAAAGAGGGGCCTAGTACCTTTGTGCACTTTGAGTGAGTGCTCAGTCTAGGCTGAGTGATGTGCCAGCGTGGCTAGGCATTTACTGGTGAATTCTAGTCTACATTAGTTTAGTTGCTAACATGGTTGATACAGTAGAGGGATATTATGTTTGATGGGAGTAATCATGGGAATGTTATAGATTGGCTTTGAGATGAGAGGCTATGAGGGTTATATGTACTATTATTGGATGATAATTGAAGTGTTTAAAATAGGTTTTGAGTGTTAGGGTATATGCTAAAAGGGGATAGAAGTATAGAAGATGGTTTGAGATGGTTTAGGTACATGCTAAGAGGGGATTTGTGAAATAGGAGCCATTGATGATAGTTGTGAAGAAGGATGGAAACTAGAGATAGAGATTGTATTGATGAGGGGTGTTGATTTTGGGATAGACATGATAATTTTTTGGACCACATAGGTGGGTTGTTGTGATGAGATAAGATGGATCAAGCTCAAGATGGAAGCCAAACTTATGGGAGGTGTTTGGATCATGGAAGGGACTAGAGGACTAGATGTGGATAAATATGTGTTGATGTTGTTTTATAAGGAGGAGGATCCATATGAGAGATATAGCGAGGATGATGATTATTGGTTGGTTGTATCTTGTGAGGAAATAAAATTAAGATCAAAAGTGATGACTTGTACTAATGATGTTTGTAGTTCACTAGCAGTGGAATAGGAATGAACATGTTGGATAACCAGTTTGTGATTAGGATCGATAAGATGGGAAAATTCGTAAGTGAAATTAATGACAGGAGGTTATTGTTACGTGTGGGTTGCTAGAGGAAAACCCATTGAGAAACGAGATATGCATTTAAGGCCATAGGATTTTAATCCAAAATATCTGTGAATAATGGATCACTGCTATCAAAAAAATAAGGACAAGGTGGATCGGGGAATTTTGATGTAGCAGATTGACTACTAGGAGAGTGTGGAGGTTCTTGATTATTTTTTGGGGGTGATGAATATGCTCAATATTGGTCAATTAGATGTGTGGTGTCATCAATGCAAGTCTATAAATTATCTAAGGATTGTTGTAAATGTTCAGTCATATTTTTAGAGTTTTATAGATAGGACTGTTGTCTAGCTAGGACCATGAAAAAAAAAAACAATCACTAGAATGAAAAAATAAACTAGATGGTTGATTACAATCACATAGACAAGTCACACAAGATAATTTTTTTATCTTGATTAAATTAAGAAAATAGTGAAATGTGAAAAATGGTTAAAGATGTCCTAGAAAATGGAAATGTATGGTTGGTTTCAAGTGATGTTAAAGGACAAAGTCCTTGATATACCCAAAGGTACGTGAGGCACGAATTTGTGTTGGTTTTGGTATGAGGCATGGTGTTGGGTCCTACCTCCTCACTTCATGGTCCCATAATGATAATAGTGTTATGTGTTTAGTTGATATACTTCCCACCAACTTATTTATGTTTATCTAGAACATCAAATTGTATTATTATCTTGGTGATGAAATCCAAGTATGTCCACCTAGCAAATAGTGTTTAAATGTAAGTTATATTTGATGTGGTTTGGTTATGTGTGAGGGGAGTTAATTGGATGCAATTAATTAACCATTAATTAAACTATATGATCAATTGAAGTGAATGTTTGTTTTAAATACCAAAAGAAATTTTATTTTGATGAGGAAAAAAAGAAACAACAATATTGAAAAAGAAAAAATGATGAAAAGGATATGTACCCGTAATCACTTTTTTACTTTTTAATATTTTATATTTTTAGCTTATTTTTAATGCTGAAGAAAAAGATCCAGAGGAAAAAACTTGTAGGGTTATATGAAAGAAGAAAGTAGAAGACATAAAACTGATGTGGAAGGAACTTGACTGATTAATAAAAAATAATCCACAAAGATCATCGGTGATTAAAGAAATCATGGATGATTTACAAGAATTGTTGGTGATTTACTATTATTGTTGGCAATTACAGACAATAGACCAAAAATGACCAAAAATTAATTTAATAAAAATAAAGGGGATAAGGTCCCGTTGGTCACGCTATGAATGTATTAGGTAGTTTTTGGTAAATTCTATCAAGTGGTGAAACTATATAAGACTTAAAATAGAAGGGTTTATCGATATATGTGCTTACAGTCATAATGTCAGGATGTAGAGATGTAGACAGTGAATAAGCTCTCCTCATTTCACTGAGTGAAGAGACCTACAAGAAAGAAAAATAGACAAAAGATATTAGATAAATATGATAACAAGATTCTCGGCAAAGGCTGATTCTAGGAATCCAAAGGGACTTCCTTGAAGGATGTTAGCTCGTTTTGATACAATTAATCTACATTGATAAATATAGTAAGATAGATAATGAAAATATGGATGATGAGAGATAAGGAATCTATAACTCAAGATGTAAGGGAATATCCTATTTGGCTTTGTAAGTGGCCCAGGATAGAGTGGTAGAAATATGGAGTTCTTCAAAGTAATTATACTAATATTCTTTGGTTGCTTCATGAATTTCGTTAAGGATCTCAAATTGTTCTTCGATATCATCAAGGGTTGGTGAAAATATGATGGCATACAAAGTGATCTCATGGAGGATGTCAAATTGTTCCCACAAAAACAGTTGTTTGACTATTGGGAGATTGTAAATGCTTGTGATTAGATGGGATTGTCCTGGAATAGTCATCTACAAGAAAAGACATTGTAAATATACATATTAAGTCCATATTGATAAATAAAATGTGAAGAAAATAAATGGTTAAAAAACATGGCTATATTGTTAGAAATCACATTTGATTAGTGATAATCTCTTGTGATTGAGGGAACTATGGACAACTCCTATGGAAAAATTGATTGTTTTGACAATAATAAGCAGATAGGTGTTACCTTTGATGTGAGAACATGTATGAAATTCTTAAAATAACTAGTTAAACTTGTGGTGATGAAATTTCTGATTTTCTGATGATGTTAGAAAGGCCTTGAGTATTTATGACTTCTCAAACTAATGTTTTATGGATTCCTGAAGTGGTAGGGTCTCATTACAGGGCTTGGAGATTTCTGGAATGATAGAATTTTTCTCACAACTTTGACTATTCAATATTGAAGATCCCTGGATTAGGAGCTCTAAGATCCAATTTCTAATCATGTGTAATTTTTTGAAATCAGCAATGATTTGGGAAATATGGAGAAACCCATTTGGAATTGGTTTCAACCACCTCCAAAATGAGGGTTTTGGGTATAGTGACAAGGGTAGAAGGTTAGGGAAGAGGTTAGGAATGGTTAGAGAGTTGGATGGTAAGAATAAAAAGGGTTAGGATGGGTTATATGTGGTTAGGATGTTTTATGGAGGTTAGGGTAAGTTTAGATAAGTAAGTAGGATTTACGGGGGGAAATTATTTTATGAGGGTGAGTGTAGTGACTTAGTATTTATTAGAATGATAGGTTAAATATTTTAATGTGAATATATGGGGTGTAGGAAGGTGGAAAAAAATTGGTGTCTACAATATGACATCCCTTATCATTTGAAAGAGAGATAATAAAAATGTAGTTGGAATGAGAACTTAAATTTCCTCCTCGTGGCTCATTTTTTTTCGTTAATCACACCTTTTTGAAAAATATATCTCCTTCATGGGATGGAATCAACCTCGGTGGCTCAAAAACATTCTGCATAAGTTGAAAGAATATATTAAGAATTTCGTTTGGAGGTTATTGTTTCACCTTAGTGATAAATACATATCCTTATTGAATTATTTCAAACATGATGAATCCCTTCTACCACAATTTGGATGAGTTGAACCATCCAACTTCTTGTACCAAACTATGTCATGCATGAATAACCTTTGGACTAATGTTTTGGGAGAATGCGGGGTTTTATGTATTATCTGAACCATGAGATAAATTCCCATCCTTTCAATGGTGAAAAAAATCAATAAGATAGGTAGAATGGGAGTTTCAACAAGATTTCTAAAATCAATTACAAAACTTTCTATTTTTAGCAGGTCCTACCTAGGATTGTTATTTTTAGTAAATTTTTAGCATTTTTTCAGTCTGATGATTCTTTCTCATTTGGAATGTTGTGGATGATGATAATTAATTTTTTTTGAATAATTAATATTTATATATATTTAAATCCACATGTGTTTTATATTTTTATAAAGGGAACTTATAGCTATCAGGTTGTAACGAAAACACTTTAAGAAATTTTTGTTTTGTGACAGGACACTTTGCTCCAATTTTCAAGTTTTTATGCCTCCCAGATCTCCATATAACCAAAAAGAAAAATTTATAAAAATTTAAAATTTATGTTGTAGCATGCTTGGAAATTAATGGATTTTGGGAGGGAAATCAAAAACAATTTGTTTGGAAAATGGCTAATTTTTGTGAGAGGAGTCAATTTGATTTATGTGAATTTTAACCCACCTGTGACCATAATTTCCTTATCAAGGTTGGGTAAAATTTGGAGTGGAGAGTGTAGGTTGCAATTTTTTGTTCCCTCTATGCCCTCTATCTCCTATGGAGACAGTGGGGATAGTCATAGTGAAAATGTGTGACTTGGGTGAGAGTAGGGACTGCGAATGAGCACGAGAGGGGCTGGATGAGGTTCTGTGGTGACCAGGGGATGTATGGAAAAGGGTATACAATTTTGTGTCCCCTATATCCCATTTTTAATTTAGGGGATAGTAGGGACAACTAAAGTGAATAAGTGCAACCTGAGGGCTAACTATCATGAAGAGGGGCAAGTGGTAGAGTCAAGTTGTGAAACCTAAGGGCAGAAGTGGTGAGGAGTAAGCGATGAAAATTTGGGATGAAAATGGGTAACAATTTTGTGTCCCCATGTTCCCCTTTGTACCTTTTGGTATATTGGGGATAGTTGAGGTGAAAAAGTGTGACTTGGTTAGTTTTGGAAAGTTGGGATTACTCATCGTGTCCAACTCACGACACCGGGAGTGAAAATTTCACTCTAAGAGCATAGGAAAGTGTTTAGGTGTCAAAAATTATGTTATTTTGACTCAAAAACACTTAATAAAATCATTGGAGCTATTATTAAGACATAATTATTCTTGAAATTTCATTTTAGGCCATGTTTCATCTTGAACCGATAGGATTAGTTGTTATGTCCTACATTTCTTCAAGAAATACTTGACCATTGGAATAAGTTTTACAATTCTATCTTGTAGAGGATTCTAATAGATTACTGATTATTATTGTTTTTCCTACTAACTCTTATAACTCCTAGCATCATATTGAGAAGTTAGCTATCACCGTTACAACATTCATTCCTTATACCCAGAATCACCCGATGTTGCACAAGTTGTTCCTGAATCAAATTTTCTTTAAATAATTTTACTAAAATCCTTAAAACATCTTAAATTATATTATAAACCATCCATATATGATTCATATTTTCCAATAAGTTTTCCTAAGGGTTTTTACCAGCTATAGAATGGCTAAAAATGACCTTTTTAGGCCTCCAGAGGAAGTTGTCTTTCATCGAATCTCAATAATTTCATTAATCTAATTAGGAAATATTCTTTGCACACTAAAAAAATTTAATTTTTTTATCTTTTTCCTTTGATCTTGAGTGAGGGTAGATCTGAGGGCAAGATGGCTAGAGGAAGGATGCACAGTGATCTGGAAGAATAATTTTCAATTGTGGGATTGATTGTCATTATCAAAAGTTTCAAATTTTCATGCTAGACATTTTACATGACAACAAGAGACTTGATGCAATAGGAATGATGAAACACAAAAACTAATGATGAGATGGGTTTTATATAACCATATGAAATTATTTTCCACACATGTAGGATTATATGGCTGATTAGATAAATATGAACCTATAAATGTAATTAATGGTCCACTTCAACTAGATTTTATGAGGGGATAGATAAGTTGATTTCATAAGTTAGATACTATTTGGTTGGTTGACTAAGATATAATTTTATTTAGTTTCATAATATTTATGATAAGGTATTGGTATATTATCATCACTCAATTGGTATTTTTTGTCCTTAGGTTTCCCTAGCATAACATAGGATGAAAAGTGACAATTAATAAATTATAGAACATGATATTGGTTAGTTAAATATTTTTTAATCTATGAAAATCTTACCCCAACCATATGAAATAAAAATTTGATAAGTGAAAAATGTAAAATTGGATGTGAGTTAGAGAGCATGAGAAAAGTGTTTCCATAAACCAACAATGATGATGGAACATAGTTGGAGTTTAGTACGAATGAAAAGTGATCGTTATAAAAAATGTATAAAATTGAAAGAATGTCCACAAAGGTTTTCTCTCATTGAAATGGAATTTAATTGTGTAGTTGATAAGGACATAATGATATATATATGTATATATATATATACAAATAAAGTAATGAAATAGTGTACATGGTTTGAATTATCATATGTTGGTGAGAACTATGATGATCTGAAAAGAACATAGCATGAGATAAAAAGTAGACTGAAAAAGAGTTTTGAAAATGTCTATACATCACCTAGAAACATGTTAGTTGTATGTATCATTGAAATCTAGGGATTTTGTGTTAAATTTAATTATTATATGAAGGAAATACTTATACTAATAGTAATTAAATACACTAGTTAGGGTATAGGGCTGATCAAAATATTTGATCACTAGATGATGAAATTTAGAAATCAATTGGAATTTTTGCATGGATCCACTACCAACAAAGAATCTATAGACCCAGTAGAGATGTATTTAATTTGATTTGTAATATTTTTCTACTACCATCCAAGAATTCATAAGACCGGTAAGGATAATAGAAATTTCCCTTAGAAAGAGTTCCTTTATATTGCATTTTTATGTTGATTGTTATATTTTTATTTTTATTTGATAGGACATTCAACTCTCTCCTATTTAAATGGGGTTTAAAACCATTAATGGCTTAATAGAAGAAGTGGAAATGATTGTAGTGACTACATTGCATATTGTCAATAGATAATGCTTGAGGGACTTCACAACATGTTTTAAAGTGTGTAATGGTGTTGAGATACTTAATAATTCAATAAGTGATGATATAATAATGTCAAATGACTACAATAGATACCGGTGATTAAAAAAATGTGTAGATAATATGGTCAAAAGTTCACAAAAATATATGAAGCAAACCATGATAGGGAATGTGAATGAATTATAAGTGAATTATGTAGTAGTGAATAGATAATTGGAATGGAATATGAATTGACAAAACAATAATGATGGAAGAACATCTATGAAATTTTTTTATTTTACTAAAATATTATGGTTGATATATACATATCTTTTTTTTGAAAAATGTTTAAATAAGTTTGGTATTTTTGTGTTAAGGAGTATATAGTAGAATGTGTGGATAATGAATATTTGTATCAAATATATGCTAGATGAAGAGGAAAGTGATTTATATATTGGGAAGAGTGAGATAGTAAAGATAAATTCAAGGCCTTTAGTCTTAGGAGGGACTTGAAAAATGAGAGACATTATGTATAGAAGAATTTAAAGTTTGTTTAAGGATAAAGTTTGTAAGTGTTTTTAATCAAAAATTTTCGAATCATCACCCATTATTCATCATAATGAAATACCATGATTTTTTTGTTTCTACTAATGTTAATCATAATATATGACTTAGAATGTGTTGATCAAAAACACTTACATAGTTTATTTTGAAATCATTATTCAATATTATGTACTATGAAAAATACAAAAATCTAAAGTATAGAATAATTTTAAAAATTAGGTAGATAATTGGATTGTGTTTGATAAAACTTGTGGGTAATGAAGAAATGATACCAAGGATGTACTATAATATGGTAGTGATTAGTATATGTGAATATAAAAAATAGATAAAATAAGATTGGTGTCATTGTTTATGGATCTATGATAATGTCTAGTGGACGAGGACTTGCAAATAGGTCTTTGGTAGGAGAAAGTGGGTTGATTAAAGTTTTGGTATATTTCATCAAGTGGAAAAGGGTTGGAAATAAAGTTGATGTATTAAGGTAGTGTGCTCACAAGTGTTGTGATTTTTTAGGAGTTGGGGTAATAAAAGGTTGAATACATGAAATATGATGAGGTGAATAAAGGTTTAAAAGTAAGACCTCATAATGTGGAATAGAAAGAGAAAATCAAGTGGCATAGAATCCAATGGAGATATGGGATAGAAAGTAAATATGAATTGCAAGGAATATTTAAAATAAAAAGTGTGTATTTTTAATGATAGATGATGTGGGAGAAGAAAGGGGAGAGGAAAATAGGAAGGAAACTAAAATGAGTGGTAATGGGGGTAATAATGTGTGTTTATAAGAATATATATTAGTTGAAAACACAAATGGTGTAATAGAATAAGGTGAGAAACATTATGTGGGTGTGGGGAAGGAAGAAATGACAAGAGGTTTGTAGAAAACCCAAGTGAAGGATGAGGTGGAGGACACAAAAGAAAAAAAAAAGATTACACGATGGTAAAATGGTTATAATTGAGGATGGAGGTGATACAAATGAGGATAAAATTATGTGGATGATGATAAATAAGGTGATAATGATGATTTGGGGATAGTGGAAGATGATGAGTCTGATGAGAGATAAATTATGCATAAATAAGAAATGGGAGCAATAGTATCTTGTGAAAATAATTGACTGGGGTTTGAAGGTGGAGTAGGATGAAACAAATATTTGACAAAAATGTCACCCTTATCAACAAGATCATGTATGATGTCGAGGGATATGATTTTTTAGGATGGTTTTTAGTGTGATTATAAACATGTTAGTCATGGGAGGCATGCCAAAAGGCTGGGGTTGGAATGGATGGGAGGTTGATCAATAAAATATAAAACAAAATTTTTGGAATAAAAAAATGTATTCATTAAATGGACTAAACTTATGAGTGGGTTAGATGAAGTGATAATCCTTAAGAGGACACAATAGATATAAATATGTATGTGTGATATACAAGTAGGTGGGTGGAGTATCTCGATGGATGACATTTTGAACATGCAAGTGTGGTAGTGGAAAGAGTAGGGGATTAATTGAAGCATGTGGAAAGGTAGTAGGGAACCCAAAATGTAAATATTCAAGGAATTGAGAAATATAAATGGCCTCAACAAAGGTTTTATATAGATTAATTTTCAAGTGAAAAAAATTGTGGGGGTTACAAATTTCTGAGCACAGGTCAATGAGATTCTATTTTAGTAATAAAAAAGATGTGGTTATTAAGAGTGAAAAAACGTGAAAAAAAGTTATGATAAAATTTTCATGAGATTTCTAACACATGTAAAGTTACGCCAATGATGCCTTAGGATAAATGTGAATTAATGTTTGTATGATAAAGGCATTAGTAAGCTACTCAATTTGTGAATGTAATAGTGTGAGAGGCATGAATACAAATTGAGTGCATGTCTAGAAAGTGATATCAAAAATTTACATAAGAGGAGGGAATCGTCATGTTGGATGAGGAAGAATGAAAAAATAAAGAGGTGTAAGTGGTGTATGGGATCCTTGGTGCCAATGAATTTGTTAAATGTGAATGTTTTGAAATGTCATGGATAAGGGTAGTGTTGCACCATAGGGTGCATAGGCTCATTGAAAATTTGGGAATAATTCATATTGGGTGTATGTCACCCAAAAATTTTGGACTCAATCTTAGAAAAGAGATCTCAATGGTGTTGGTAGAGTGCATTGGTGTGGGAGAAAGCATGGAAGTGATACATTGTGAAACTGGGTAAGAGGTAATATGTAGTAGGATTAATGAATGAAAATGTATTTTTAAGGTAGATAATACATTAGATGGAGATAATAACAAGTTATTTGAATTATGGTGTGAGTACCCTAGGGGGTGTGGGGCCTAGGGTTTAGGGTAACACCCTAAAAAATTAAAAAATAGTATTTTACTATTTATATGGAATATATCAAGTTTTAATGCAAGGGAGGGGAGTAGGCCACATATTATTCACATCTACATAAAAGGTAGAGTTTTTAGGAAGTATAAATTATAACCTTAATGTATTTTTTCTATGGGGTGTCATGAGAAATTGATTATCATGTCATAAAGGATCGATACATTGATGTTAATTTAATATATAATTTGGAAGAAACAATCATGATTATGTGATTTATAGGCATGGATAAAAGGGTAATCAAAGGTTGAATAACTAAAAAAATTAGGGCATACATATGAATAAGAATAGGTCAAGATACTTATTCCCACAGGTCTAAAATATTTTTTAAGAATGTGGGGTATAAGTATGAAGAATTTGGATTGATCCAAATAGGTTGGAGAAATCAATAAGTCATAATAAAAACATGGCTTATAATTGTGTGCTTGATTGAGTGAGTCTTATGGAAGTCAATGAGGTGTGTGGTATAGTAAAATGTATGTTACTTGGATTAGTAATTGGATAAAAATTTCATACTAGAAACAAAGATGAGATCATTTTAGTGAAACAATACTAGAGGTGAAAAGTAAAGATCTCGATGGGGTGGTGTAAAACCCAAATGAGAGTTGTAAGTTTTATTAAGCATTTTATTCATGGCGTGAAGATTCACTAAAGGAGATATAGGTAAATTGAAGGTCATAATAGAAAAATTGATAGCATGGAAAGGAGATGAAGGTGGGAGTATTCATTCATTCAAGAGCCTAAGTAGAGTGGACTCTGGGTGGATGTTAAGCGGAGTAATAAATATGAAGTAATGTGAGTTCACCAAGTCGGGAGTTTATCTAAAGGGGTGTAATATGAATTTTGTATAGTGACCATCAACATCTTCAGATAAGATTGGATTATATAAAAATTTTATGTAGCGGATGAAACAATAACCCCATGATAACACTAAGTTATGGTAGTGAATTACAATGGTACGGAGAGGTATGGAATAAAATACTATAGGATTTTATACAAAGTTCCAAGTATTTGAATATGGCACTAGAGAATAATAAAACCATAAATGTGACCTATCATGGTAAAATTAGGTCATAAAATAAATATGATGATGAATAATAACGTTCAAGTAATAATAATGATAGAAAATCCAATTAAAAAACATATCATGAAACATAGTTTGGAGAAACATACTACAAGGAGGAGGACATACCTTGGGATATAGAACCAACTACAGTAGTGGATTGTATAGTTAAAAGTTTTAAAAGTGGATAACTAAGTGAGGAGATAAGTTGGAGTTTGATACACTACTAATGAGTTGGGGCATGTAAGGAAATCTAAGGAGTTTGGTGAATTGGAACGATTTTTGTAAGGGAAGTTCTAAGATGGGAACTAGGTTTCAGTGATGTATGACATTAGTGATGTTGCAGATCACAAGCACTGAGTGGGAGGGGGTGAATCAGTGTAGATTAAAACTTGTACACTCTTGATTCAATTTTATATTCTTTACAAATTTATATGTATGAGCACCATATAATTAATCAAGTATTCATCAAACACTTAAAAACTGAACACAAAGATTTCCGATGGGAAACCTTTTTCGGAGAAAAACCCACCAAAACCATTTCTTATATTACAAAAATCAAGGAATCATAAGAATATAACAAATATTACAAGAATTTTTTAGTGAGACGTCAATCCCATAAGGAGCACCAACCCCTACACCTATGTTGATATTACACACAAAAAAAGGACTCAAGTGAATATTACACATCACAAGATATTTCTTTCTATAGGTACCCACCTATAAAGAAGCTACAACTCCCTGAATGTGATAAGATACAATGTAGAATTGTTTACATATACATTTTGATAATGTATTTACAAAAATTACTAATAAAATGAATTATGATCACTTTCTTGGCTTGATCTGTGTTCTTCCTCAGTCACTCTCTTCTACTCATTCAAACTATTTCCTTTATGGTCTACTTATCTAATCATGTTCTTCATTATTTTATTGATCTCACCCTTTCTCTCTACTTCACCGTTGTAGCTCTTATTAGCTTGATTGCATTGTATTCTATTTTCTCTGCCTTTTCTACTCTTTTGGCTCTAGTGCCTTATTTTTCTCTCATAAGCAACAACTAACGAATCACTTAGAGTTTTTCTTTTTATTACAACTATTTCTCAAAAATATTACTTTGAAATTTGCATCATGTAATCTTCCTTATTTTTCTCCTGTGAATCCAAATCATTAAATGTTCCCAGCTGAGTCTAGATTTTATACTTTCCTTGTTTGGCTTCATTCCTCCTTCCATGAATCTAAAAAACCAATTAAATATCCATCTTAAAAAAATAGAAAAATTAAATTGTTTATAATTTGTAAAGTGAAATCAAATGTAACATTCCCATTTTAAGACTTTAGAAACAAGGGAAAAATTGTTTTCTTACATAATGTTCTTTGTTCTAAATAAAACATCATTTAGAACACACATTCCATGCCAATCAATCTCATAACAGATAACCATATGCAGCTGTAATGACTCTATATGATACCGATCTCTCATTCCATTACTCGATTACCAACCGATCTCTTATGTTAACTTAAGTATAGAATAATTTATGTATACTCGGTTCTCCTACCCTATTCTGGGTACCGAGTGATCTATTTAAAGAACCTATCTGAATATTTGTTACCAATATTCATTTGACATCACGTTGCTTTGAACTAGATGACATAGGACAACACAACCAGTAGCTTGTGATACTTTCGCCAAAGATTTTCAACATACCATTCATGTTATTATTCCTAGATGGCATACTCATCATTTTGTAATATGTCCTTCACCTCACTCTTCTATTATCTAGAATGGTCTTTACTGACTACCGTCAGTCCACTTATCCAAGGTTTAACCCTAGCCATGGTTAGAAACGTAATTTATTATAAGAAGAAGCTCACAATGTCTTAGGGTATATGGGAATACTCAGTTGACCTAAATCAACCAAATGTGTGAAGGTACCCTGAGCCATTAAAACCTACCGCCTATCTTAAACATGCCACTAAGTTGACCTAGAGAGAAATTAAGTTCAATTCCTTATTTGTGTGTAGATCTAGATGATCAATGCAGAAGGGTATTGCCACATGTCAACTACAATGTTGTATCCTCGAGAATAACCTTGTCTTCTAGAAGGTATAATCCTACAGTTGGTGTGTGGAAAAATCCTACAAAAGCTTCCTCATCAAGATGTACATACTCCAAGGAGGTTATTAATACCTTATAATTTAGATTATTGCACCGATTACCGTAACCCTGCTAAACCCTAATCCAAAACTCCATAAGTTCTTTTCTAAATTTGATTCATTTAGGCATTAAATAACTTCCTTAACTTATGATTTCTTTTTAGGTTCATTTTACTTGGCTTAACAATCAGATACCAAGGGATAGGATAGTAACATCAAAATTCCCATTAAATGTAACTTAACCATTAATTAAGGATATAACAGATATGAAAAATATCATCAAGATAGGTTTTCCATCTTCTTCATATATACAAGGTAATTTACACATCAAGATAGGTTTTCCACCAATACAAGTAAATCTCAACTTTCAATTCATCATTATAAGACTATACATTACAAGACTTTGTATTTTGGGCATACTATTTAACAAGCAACCTTTATTCCAAAAAATAATACAACTTTCATTTTTCAATAAAAATCAAGAATGAACCAAAACTCTTTACATAAGATCCATAATTAAATAAACACAATACAACATGATAGTTCTTGTCTTCCTTTATCACTTACGATGTCCATCTGTAAAATTTCTAGCACGGGTTAGTTCAATGAATTGAGCATGATAAGCAATAAGCATTAAAGTAAAGTGCATTCCACTAATTGTTTCATTAAACGAATCTGCTTTTATGAAACCATTAATATACAACATTCAATAATCATAAGTAATCACATCTATAAATAAGTACAAATAAGAAAATCATAATTTAATTTTAATAAAAGAGCATATTATAATCTGCAACATCAGAATTATATCACAAGACTTAATTGATCTTATCAATTAATTATAAATATTCAACAAGTCTTGTTCTTCCATTATTTCATAAATTCATAAGGATAGAGAAACACATTAACTTTTCCAAGAAACAAAGGATTTAGTTACAACATGTATAATATTAGTATGCTTCATCTTTCCATATAGAAAAAGGAGAGAATCAATACATATTTATTTCTCAGACACAATTTTTCTGAAGGAAAGAATTAGGTTTATAACACGCATCACTGCCTCAGTCCAAAGATGACAAAAGAAGGAGTCATTACCTAAAGAGGCTACAACAAAACAAGAATCCCAATTCAATTCCAAGAAGATTAAAAATAGTCTAAAAGAAAGCCTTACTAACTTCTATCTTCTAGTAGATATAATGCAAAATTCTGAAACTCAGACTTCCCACAAATCCAAGCTATACTTTGGCAGTTAAATCTCTTAACCAATCCACTAAAAAATTTCCATCTTAGAAGAGAATCATATAATGAGAAGTTCAATCAATGAACTTAAACAATCAAAATAAAAGGATCTCAAACCAAAATGGACCCAATCCTTATTTCATTTCATTTATACTATGAAATGAAATCCTTTATTCAGTACAAACTTAGTAATTCTATAGCTAGTTCCCAAAAGAGAACTCAAATAGATTGTACAGTCAAGGGATGCGCATTACCATCATCCATTACAAAACTCATAACTACTTTCCTATTTTCATTCACCAAGCTCAAATCCAAATTCAATCTCAAAATGAAATTCACATTATATTTTCTAAACAATATAATGTCTCCCAAGAGATCCTACTCACTTCTCTGTCAAAAACCCAAAGATCCATTCAAGAAATCAACAAGGAATAGAAATACGTAATAGTGCAAGATAGACAAGGGTTGATGAGACTCACGGTCCCATGGAATGAATTTCCCAAGCATTAAGAATAGGGATTCCATATTCCCTTAAATGACACACATAGAAAATAGGTTTAAATTCATCGTTCAATTAAAACCCACGAATTAGAGGAAATATCATAAGAGAGTAGGGAACCTAAACAAAATGTTCAAGACAAGTATTGTTCCCAACTTCCTCCACTCGACTGAATAGAATCACCACAAGCCCCTCGAGTTCCATTTAAATCTTATGACATGTAATAATTTTCTCAACATCAAAGACAAAAAGGAATTAAATAATACATTCAATACGCCTCTACAATCATTACAACTATCCCAAAACAGATTGCATTTCCAGTCCTTTAATTCATTAGAATTAAACAACCAAGCTCCCTACATGACACGGGATTAACTTAGGGAAGAGAGGGAGAGGTTTTACTTTGAACGCACACGCCTTGTCATATTCAATAATTTCGTGTGGCCTGAAAGACAGAATTAATACAACAATTCTCACTCAAGAAGCAAGACATAGGAGGTTTGGAAAGAAGATTCTTGGTCTACATCCAACAAATAAAAAACTCCAAAGATCCCTTTGGGTAGACTGTATTAATGAGATTAAAGCTTTACAAAACAAAAACCAACCAAAACATAACTCATAAAACAAGTAAACACATCAAATCCCACATAGATCCAGAACACACAAAATTAAAATACCTGTATAATGTCGAATATGACTTCAAACATATGTTCATGATTTTCCAGACTTTAACACTGAATCTGTCAACACAACATTCCAATGTAAGTTTAGTATTCACAGTTCCATAATTAAGAATAAGACTTTCACTATGAGTAAAGGTATAGAGCAAAACTCACAACTCGAATACCAGTTCAACATGAGAAATAAATATAAGTATAGTGTCAAAATATGAAGTTTCAACCTACAGTTTAGATCTTTAATGAGTTCCATTTAGTATGAAATGAACACAAGGGCCCCAAAAAATATCGTAACAAAGCACAAAGCTTCGAACAAGCTTAGAACATCCATGAAGCTCTATTACTACTCCTAAAACACAAAACTAAATTAGAGATACAAAACCAACAAAAAATAATGCCAGTTTAGAACGGCCAAGGAACTCTAATTCAAGCTCAATGAACTAATGTTCTTAATGATAGTTCATAATGAAACATATGGCAACACATGCCCATTCAGATAACACCAGACTTGAATACAAGCTATAGAGCTATCTAAAACAAGTTCATTTCAATACGAACCAAAACTAGAATAGATAAAGTTCATAAGAACTACCATCTAACAGCCAAGGATTCATATTCCAAAACCCACATAAATTTCAAGAAAACAAGCAATTCAATAACTAGATACATCATGCAAAATATATATCTAGTGAGCAGAGTTGTTTTAATGAATCATTTCGAAGAAATTAAGAAATCTTAATGGGTAGAGCCTATCATGCCTGATAGTGCTTCTTCCGATTTGAAGAAGACTTCCCGCCAAGTTTCCACCGCCCCTTCTTCTCCAAGCAAGATCAAACAATAATAATATTTTTCCAAAATGCCTCTTATACATTCCTCAAACCAAAAATAGGTCAGATAATTCAAAAATAACCACTAAGTGCATATCAAACTTCTAGTTTGAAAAACCAATAGCTCTATGCAGAGCAAAAATCATGAAGCATGCAAAGCAAAAAAAACCCCAACAAATCTGCCAGCATGCCTTCTAAGGAAACTTGCTCACCAAAACCGAGGTGAATTAATGCCATTAATTTTAATATTTCTACCTATCTCTCCTTGTCATTACCATCCAAAGTTGGTGAGACTAAATTTAACTTCCACTTGCATTTCCAACTTAATGATGCCTCCACGTAGGTTCCTCCAAATTTCCATGTAATTACCAAGTATGATAGTACTATGCCTTTTTAAATACAAAAATCACATCTCATTAATATCATAGGAACCCCCGCTTATCTCCCACTTTCCAATGACCTATAGGTTCCCTTTCATATCCCATTAGTTTAAGATAGATAGAATTTTCTTTAGGTTAGATCTTAGGTTAATTTTAAATATATAACCTTAGGATATAACCTTCAAACAATAGATTTTCACCTTAGGTTAGGTCTTAGTTTAGCCGAATACAATAGGTTAGAAATAACTTAACATCTCTTAGGTTATTTACCATTCATAATAACTTAGTGTTAGGACTTAGGTTAGGATGTCATCCCACATAGAGTGGCGTAGAAAGAGTTAGGTAAATCACCTGTGTCTTGAATCCATTAGGAAATACATTAATAGATATAGGTCAAGTTTATATTCTCACTTTCTTCAGAATCCCGAAGTAGGTTTCTACTTCCCTTAACGTCATTAACCACCCTACAAGGTTCAATCAAGAAGTGTCTAGCATAACACAAAACAGAATGTGGGCACGGTCTTTAAATATAAAAAATAATTAGCAAATTCAAATGTCTCTATCATATCTATTATACTCAGATTCCTATTCCTCCACCCAATATTCCTCTCCAAGAGCTCAAAGAAGCTTAGCCAGCCATGTGAAATGCCTCTCAACTGAGGGTAATGACAAATATCTTATGACAAACCCTAACACATATGGAGTGGGAGCGGGAGAAAGAGTGGGATTTTCAAAAACTAGGAGAGTGGGAATTTTTGTAAGACATAGGTGACCCACTGATCGAGGGACATCAGGTATGGGTCACAGGTACGACACAAGAAGGAGGTAAGTTATCTTCACCTATATCATGGATGGACAATATTCTGGGCCGTAGAAAGGATGTTGGGAATCATCCTCTAAACGAAAAAATTATGGCTAGGGAAAAAGATGGGTTGATTAGTCTTGATATCCCAAATGGGTTAGCAGATCAAACTAGATCTAGGATGGAGTATGCATTGGTTGGTCAATTTTATGGTTCAAGGCTAAATGTAGAATGGTTTATTGAATGGGAAAAAATAAAGTGGAATCCGAAGGGATCACTTGAAATTACGTCATATGCGAATGAGTTTTTTATTATAAACCTCTCAAACTAGGAGGACTACAAAATATTTTGCTTGGTGGCCCCTGGTTTATGGGGAGATCAATTATTTTGATCAAAAAATGAAACTCCAAGTTTTGATCCATTTAAGGAGAAACCATATGAGTTTCTTGTGTGGGTTAAGCTTCTGGGTTTGCCTATGGAGTTCTAGGAAAATGAAATTTTAACATCTATAGCAAATGCATTAGGGTTGTTGGTGGTTTTTGATCCTGTTACAAGGGCAAGAACTACATTAATGTATGCTTGTTTCTGTGTTTATTGTTCCTGTGGGGAACTTATTAAGAAAATAAATTCTTCTTAAATCTAAGTTTGGTGAGTGGATCCAGAAGGTAGAATATAAAGCTTCTCCGTTGTTCTGTTAGAAATGTAGGAGGATGGGACATGAGCAAAGGCAGTGTAAGGAGGGTAAGAAAGGGAAGCAGATGTATGAAAAAAAAGAAAAGGAATCTAGGATGGAAGGGGATAGTTCTTTGAATTTTGTATCCTTAAACAAATTTCATTTGTTGGAAGATAAGGAAAAGGAACAGGAAGGTGAAAAAAAAATGATTTTCAAGTTAGTAATGAAAATGTATTGGAGGGTAGGATTGATAGAGGAAGGAGAAAAATATTAGTATACAATAAGAAGGTGTTGAATGAGAAGATTGGGTTTGGAAGATCAAGATTTAGTGGGGGAATTTTTTTGTTGATTTGTTTGTTTTGTTTGTTTTAGTATTTATATTTTATTTTTTTTTTTTGTTTTTTTTTTCTTTATTTTTTTTTATTTTTGTTTTTAAGTGTTTTGAAACCGTCCAGTACAGTCATTTCAGTATGTTGACGGCTTCGGAGGAGAAAATGACGGCCCCCCCTATATGGGAAGACTTCCTGTTCTTCAATTTTGGAAAAATCAAAGATGGAAGGGACGAAAAAAGGTTTAAACACAAGAAGTTCCTCAAAAACAAGAACAAAGCTCAATAGCTTGTGGAGAACTTCCAGCCAACACAGGAAATTTGAAAAAATAGGGACAGGCGGTAGAAGTGCAGCAAAGGGAAATTGAGTCAGGAAGACAACGCTACATTGAGGAGAGGATTATCTAATAAATCGAAATGAAGGTTATCTGAGGGAATATAATGTGGGTTAAATAACCCTATAACCAACTATTTTGGCCTCTTTTAGAAGAAGAATAAGGTTGATATTTCTTGTAATTCAAGAAACAAAGAGTAATTGCTTAAAATTGAAAACAGGTGAAGAAGAGTTGGGTTTAGATCTGGAGTTAATAGTCATCGTAAGTGGGGCCTAGGGGTGTAGTGACTTAGGAGTCTACGATAGGAAGGTAAGTTGGTTTGTTCTTCAAAATCATGCCTGTGATTTTGTTTAAAGAGAAACTAGATGGTTCTTAGTGGATTTTCTCTAATGTTTACGCTCCTATTTGGTGTTGGGGATAGAGAAAATTGTACTACTATTAGTCTTTTTCATATGTCTTATTGTTTAAATTTGTAATTGGGGGGGATATTTTAAGACTCCTCTCCCTTGTTAATGGAAGATTAAAAAGGAGGGTTAGGATTATATGATAGTATGAGGATTTTACTTTAACTGACTTTACTAACTTCTTGTAATTTGGTGGATATTGGAGTTATGAAGTATCCTCTTCACTGGTCAACGGAGATTGGGGATTATTTGATTCAATAGGTTTAGATAGGTTTTTTATAAAGGTGTCTGGGTTTCAACAATTGGCTTGGTAATGTGGGGGAATCTTCCTCGAATCGATTCAGTCATAGTCCTTTAGCCTTCCACTAGACTAAAAAATGCGTAGGTGGATAACTTTTTAGGTTCTTTGAATGTGGTTTCCAACATCCTGGTTCTTGAGAAGAGGGTAAGGTAGTTTTGGCCCAAGTAACTGTTCGGCGGTAATCATGATGTTTCAAAACTTGTGGAAAATTGAAAACTCTTAAAGTCTATGTTGCAGTTTGGAATAAAGAGACTTTTTGTTAATTTTTTTGGCTCAAAACTTTAGATTAGTGATCTTTGAGATTGGGGAGGAAGAGGTGGGTATTCTGGTTTTCACTATAGATTGAAAGATACAGGAAAATATTATTATCTGAGTTCATAGTTTGAAGCCAAAGAGTCGGCTATTGGAAACAAAATTCCCAGGGTGCAATTGGTTAAAGGAGGAACCGAATACAAAGTTTTTTCATCCTCTGCTTCCGTTTCATAGCCAAAAAATTCTCTAATTGGGGCTTGAGGATGAGAGGGGTTTTGGTTGGTAAGTCATCATGGTGAATTTTATTAGAATTGTTTAATTTTCTCTCATCTACTTCCGTTTGATAAGGATTCCTGATTTGGGTAAGGAACTTGACTTGAAATCTTTTTTGAACTGTTATTTTCATCAGGAAAATACAGAGCTATTAAAAATCCTATCTTCTCGGAAATTGTAACGGCTGTTTTTGACCTTATGGGGATAAATCTCTCGGCCCAGATGTGTTCCTCTTCTTTGTTTTTTCCAATCTTTTGGGATATTATTTCATAAGATGTGAAGAAGCTGTTCAGGCTTTTTTTGAAAGTGTAAAATTATTGAAGGAAGTTAATACAGACTTTTCCTTTCTCTTGTTCCTAGGGTGTAGGGTGGAAGAAATTGTTAGATTATTGTTCTATAACCTGTGATAATAGTGTATAAGATAATACAAGATTATAATATTCAAGATTCGAAGATAAACGGATTGTTGGAACACTTTATTTTAGCAATCAAGGAGCTTTGGTGGACGGAAGACCTATTCTAGATAGTGTATAACTCTTTCCTGGAGGTGGTTCACTCGGTTGAAGTTTCTAAAAGGGCTGCTATGATTCCCTAAATTGACCAATGAACAAATCCTATGTGACAAAATTTCATGAAGAGTTTCCACATCATTAAATATTTTTGGGAAATTGGCTTTCATTGGAATTTTAAAATATCATTATTTACATGCATTTCTACTCAACTCCTAAATTTTTTGTTTTAGGTTAATGAGAAGGTAAGGGTTATCTTTCGTCGAGAGGGGAATTTATTGTTTATAGTCCACACAAAGTCTACTAAAGTTTCTTTATAATCCATTGGTTGTGGAAAATTTGATAGACTTTGTGTGGACCATAAACAAAAAACAATTGCATGGTTTAAAAAAATCATTTAATGGTATTGATCCTTAATATACCGTAAGTTGTTGATGAGACTTTCCTTTTGGGAAATGACAACCCAGACGGAGGCTCTGGATTTTCAAGAAGTTTGGGCAGGTTTTGAGGAAGTTTACGGTCGCTTATAAATTTAGGAAAAAGCTCTGTTCGATTTCAATGTGGATAGGGAAAATCAAACCAATTGCGATTTTGGCATGTCTATCAGATTTCCATGACTTTATGGGAATGCCATTGTGTTAGAGGTAGAATGTGATTGAATGCTGGACGTCCCTTATTTTGAGGTTTCAAAGGAATTTGTCACGAGGAGGAAAGGAACTTTGCTTTCTCAACAGTAACTTAATTGTTTCAGAGTTGTCTCCAAAGTATGGTGGTTTTCTTATGTCTATTTTCTATGCCTCAAAGATTAAACACATTATTACTAAGATTCAATGAGGTTTCTATTGGTCGGGAATGGATATAAAGATATGAATCCTTTGGGCTTGGCAACGTTACCCTTCAAGGAGTTTGGGGGTTTGGTGGTTGAAAAGATTCAAAGAGTATGAATTTAGTTTATGGCCAAATTTGTGGCTTGGAGCATGACAGTTGTGGTCAGAATTCTAATTCAAAGTACTTTAATGGCTAATCAAGTAAATTTTGTCCTTTAATGAATGTGTTGCATAGGATCATTTTTTCAGAAGGGTCTAGGTTAAATGTAGATATTTTTGTTAAAAGGGGGGGGAATTATAAATGGCTATTGGTAATGGTCAAAATTAAGTTCGGGAAATTGGTGGTTATTGGAGCCCACCCTTGGCTAGTCAAGCTCCTGCCAGATAGGGTGGAAAGCACTTTCGTTGATTGTGTGTGAATGAATTAGAGACGCTGGAGGAGTCTAACTGGGGCCGCCTTGGAACTTTTGGATAAGAATGGATGATGATGCTCGGCAGGCTAGCATAAGAAGTTCAAAAATCAAAACTTAAGAGGTTGCATATTCCAGTGGGTTCGAGGGAGGATGAGATGTTGGTCTGTACAAGGAATGGAAGGATACATGGTTAGTCGGTTGTTATTGCTAAGAAGTTGCCCTCCTCTCCACAAGTTGTTGGAAAATTTTGGGATAAAGATTGTAAACTAAATTCATTTTTTTTAGGATCTTTCAAATAAAGGTTTTTACTATTATAGATCTTAAGAAAAGGTATGGTGATTCCAAATTGGGGTGTGTTTTATGGATGCAAACAGCATAATGAATAATCGGTTCACCACTTTTTAATGCACTTTCCTTTCTCCCAGAAATTTATGGCTCATATTTTAAATTTTTTTCAAATAGTGTGGTTCTTACTATGGACTTTTTGCTGACTCGTATGACCAATGGGTTAGTTCTTTTATTTCTTTGAATTTTTATAAGGCCTGGATTGGTTTTTTTTTTTCCTCATCTTTGTGGAAGAATTTAATCTTGAATGGAATAAAGAATTTAAGAGAAAACAAAAACCTGATTAGGTGGGAAGTGATATCTAGGACACTGAGAAAGATCTTTCTATAGAAGATTACGGAGAAAGGGGGATTGCCCTACCTAGTAGAAATTATTCTTTCTTTAGGAATAATTGTAAAGACTCTTCTATGGCTAATATTATGGAGAGAAGAATTGCAAAATGGTCTACTGCCTTAGATGGGTGGCTGAAGTTAGAAAAATATTTGATGGCGTTGCTAATGGTGAGTTTGGGGTTATAGTGGTTATGGGATTATTAGAAATGACTTTGGTAAGATTGTGTTTCCTATGCTGTCCATTGTATAATCTAATACTATGGCAAGTCCTATGATATATTATTGGGTTACATTGGGAAAATTCCTACAATATCAAAACTTTAATGTGGACGGATATTCCCAATATATTATAAATGTTATGAATGGTCGGGTAAAAATCATATGGATATATATCCCATTAAAGTAATCAAAATCCATAAGTCAAAGTTTTGAGATATATGGTTTGGGCACAGTTTTTTTTAGGGAAGAAAATGAAATGTGCAGACACATTAGATACCGAAAATTTTGGTATTTTACGAATCCTAAAAATGTGGTGGGATGAGGAAGGGTTTACTGCAAGTACAAAGAACAAACTTATGTAAAAAGGAGATGTGTGCTTGATTTGGGAGTGCTATGATCTGGGAATAATTCATCACTAGTGACTTTATAACTTCTTGTAATTTGGTGATATGAATTATGAGATTCATCTTTCACTTGGTCAAACAGGAATTGGGGATGATTTGATTCAAATTAGTTAGATAGGTTTTTTATAAAGTTGTCTTGGTTTCAAAAATTTGCTGGGTATGTGGGATCTTTCCTCGAATCGATTCAGATCATAGTCCTATTAGATCCAAACGAGACTAAAAAATGGACTTAGGTGGATAACTTTTAGGTTTCTTTAAGATGGTGGTTTCCAAGTTTCAACATACATCCTGGTCTTGAGGAAGAGGTAAGGTGAGTTGGAAAAGTAATGTTACGAGTATATGTTTAAACTTGTGGAAAAATTGAAACTCTTAAGTCGAGGTTGAAGGTTTGGGAAATAAGATGACTTTTGGTACTTTTTTTGCTCAAGATTTGAGATTAGTTGAAGCTTTGAAGAGGATGGAGAAGAGTGGGTATTCTGGTTTTTTGACTATAGATTTGAACTAAGGATAAGGAGAAATATATATTACTGAGTAAACATAATTTGGAAGCCAAAGAGGAGGCCATTGGAAACAAAATTCAGGGTGCAATTGTTAAAGGAAGAAGACAAGAATACAAAGTTTTTTCATCTCTCTGCTTCCGTGCATAAGAAAAAAAATTCTATTGGGGAAATTTAGGATGGAGAGGGTTTGTTGGTAAGTATCAGGGATGAATTCTTAGGAATTTGTTTTAGATTTTTCTCTCACTCTTCATTTGATAAGGATCCTGATTTGGGTCAAGGAAAGTGACATTGCAAAATCTTTTTGAAACTGTTATTTATCATCGCGAAAATACAGAGCTGATAAAATCCTATCTTCTGAGTAAATTGATAACTGCTGTTTTTGACCTGCTGGGATAAATCTCTAGCCCAGATGGTTTCCTTCTTTGTTTTTCCATCCTTTTGGGATATTATGTCTAGCGATGTGGAAGAATGCTGGTTCAGGACTTTTATTTTTTGAAAGTGGAAAATTATTGAATGAATGTTCAATAATCAAACCACTTTCTTTCTCTTGTTCCTATGTGTATAGGGGGGAAGAAATTGTGAGATGATTGTTCTAAAACCCCTTTGTAATATCGTGTCTAAGATAAGGTAACAGATTATATATTCAAGATTAAACAGATTGTTTGGGAACACTTTATTTTAGAAAATCAAGGGGAGTCTTTTTGTTGGAGAAGACATATTCTACAATAGTTTGATAACTATTGCTGAGGTGGTTCACTCGGGTTGAAGTTTCTAGATGGCTGCTTATGATCCTAAAATTGACATGAACAATCCGTTGCCAAAATTCTCATGGAGATTATGAAAATTATTTTGGGAAATGGGTTTTCATTGGAATTTTATAAATATCATTATGGAATGCATTTCTTTCTAAATCCCTAAATTTTTTGTTTTAGGTTAATGGAAGGTAGAGGGGTTCTCTTTCTTCGAGGAGGGGAATTATTGTTTATAGGGTCCACACAAAGTTACTCAAAAGTGACCTTTATATCATGGTTGTGGAAAAAATTTGAGTAGCTTGTGTGGACTATAAACAAAAAAACAAACAAATTGCAGTTTAAATCATTTCTAAGTATTGATCCTATAATATTACAGTATTTGTTGATGATACCCTTTTCATTTTTGGAAATGCAACCCGGCCGGAGGCTCCTGGATTTTAAAGAAGTTTTGCAGGATTTGAGAGTACGGTCAGCTATAATTTTAGGAAAAGCTCGTTTATTTTCAATGTGGATAGGGAAAATCCAAACCAGATTGCGAGATATTTTGGCATGTCATCAACACGACGTTTCCATGTAGATATTGGATGCCATTGTTCAGAGGTAGAATTGTAGATGGGAATGATGGACTCCCGCTTATTTTGAGGTTTAAAGGAATTTGTCAACTAGGAAAAAGGAACTTTGCTTTCTCAAGAGGTAATCTTAAATTGTTTCAGAGTTCGTATCAAAGTATGGTGGTTCTATCTTATGTGCTACGTTTTAATTGCCTACAAAAAAAAAAAAGATTAAACACATCTTATAAGATTCAATTAGGTTTCTATGGTCTGGATGGCATATAAAGCATATAATACCTTGGTGGCTTGGGACAACGTTACCCTTTCAAAGGGAGTTGGGGGTGGGGGTGAAAGAGATAAAAAGTATGAATTAGCTATTATGGCCAAAATTTTGGTTGGCAGTGGCGCATTGCGCAAGGTTGTGGGTCAGAATTCTAAAATTCAAAGTATTAATGGCTAATCACGTAACTTTGTCTTCTAATGATGTCTGTTGCCATGAAGGCTCATTTTTATAGAATGGTCTAGGTTAAATGTAGGGATATTTTGTTAAAAGGATATAAATGGGATTTGGTAATGGTGTCAAAAATTAAGTTCTGGGAAGATTGGTGGTATTGGAGCCCCCATTGGTAGTCAAGTCATTTACAGGATTTTATGGTGGATCACTTTCAGTGGATTGTGTGTGTTGAATTAGAGCTACTGGGAGGAGTCTAACTGGGGCTGGACTTGGAATAACTTTGGATAGAGAATGGATGGATGATGCGCGGCAGGCTAAGCATAAGAACTTGTAAATCAAAACTTAAGAGGTTTGCATATTCCAGTGGGTTAGAGGGAGATGAGATGTTTTGGTCTGTGACAAGGCGATGGAAGATACATGGTTAAGTCAGGGTATGTATTCTAGAAGTTGCCCTCCTCCACAAGTTGTGTGGAAAAATATTTGGGATAAAGATTTAACACCTAAATTCAATTTTTTTATGGCATGCTTTCAGAATAAGGTTTAACTATTGATAATCTATAGAGAAAGGTAATGGTGATTCCAAATTGGTGTGTTTTATGCAAAACGAATAATGAATCGGTTCACCATCTTTTTATGCACTTTCCTTTCTCCCAGAAATTTATGGCTCAGTATTTTAACATTTTTTTTTTTTTCAAATAGTGTGGTTCTTACTAGAGACTTTTGCTGACTAGTATGAACCAATGGGTTAGTTCTTTTATTTCTTTGAATTTTATAAGGCCTGGCGTTTGGGTTTTTCCTATCTTTGTGTGGAGAATTTATCTTGAATGGAATAATAGAATTTTAAGAGAAACAAAAAAACCTGATTAGGGTGGGAAGTGATATTCTAGGAGCACTGAGAAATAATCTTCTATAGTAAAGATTAAGGAGAAAGGGGGATTGCCCTACCATGAGTAGAAAATTATTCTTTCTTTAGGAATAATTGTAAAGAACTCTTCTATGGCTAATATTATGGAGAGAAGAATTGGCAAAATGGTCCTACTCCTTATGATGGGTGGCTGAAGTAAATTTTGATGGCGTTGCTAAGGGTGTTTTGGGGTTAGTATTGGTTAGGGAATTATTAGAAATAATTGGTACGATTGTGGTTTCCTATGACTGATGCCATGGTAATAATCTAATAACTATGCAGAGGCCTATGATATATTAATTGGGTTTACATTGGGAAAATTCCTTACATATCAAAAAAGCTTATGTGTAAGGATATTCCCAATATATTATAAATGTTATGAATGGTAAGGTAAGAAAATCATATTAATATAGATCCCATTATAAGGGATACAAAATCCATAATGTCAAGTTTTGAAGATATTATGTTTGGGCACATGTTTAGGGGAAGAAAATGAATGTGCAGACACATTAGAAAATTTTGGTATTTTAGCTAATCATAAAAATGGTGGTGGGATGAGGAAGGGTTACTGCAAAGTACAAAAGGACAAACTTTATGTAAAAAGGAGGATTTGTGCTTGAGTTTGGGAGTGCTATGATCTGGGAAATAATTCATCACTAGTGAATTTATAACTTTCGAATCATTAGTCTGACTGTCATGGGTAGTAGCAGGATTTTAAAATGCCTAGTTAGAAGTTCTGGTATGTATAGTTTTCCTTTTCTTAGAAAGAATTTTAAGATGGGAGGTGCCTATGGTTAGGGTGCAGCCATCATCATATTCCTGTCTGCAACGGGATGCTTTTATTTGGGATTTGGTCAAAGAGGGTGGGGTATTTCCTTTTTTATTCAAAGATTTGAGGGGCTCAGATGATGTTATTTCATAGCAGTTTGCTCTGTTCTGGAATAAGGGCCTAGTTTCGATGAGAGGGGTAAGTTTTTTTGTGTCTGAAGATTTAATTGGTAATGTAAGAAAAATGGATTGTGAAGGTAGCAAAGGTTTTAAGGATAGATCTCATATTTAGGAAGAGGTTCATATTTTCTTGGAAGATGAGGAAAGAATTTTTTTTATGGAGGATGGAATTACTTGTAACTCTTTACCAGGACGGTGGGCAAAGGTTTGTTTCCATCTTATGAAATATATTATGCTGGATGGAAAATACAGGAAGGTTCATTCTCATCATCTTATGCTGCTAAACCATTTCAGGTGAAATAAGAAGATTTGTATTCCGTTTTATATTTTCAATTCTCTTAGTGCCTCAATTAAAAAATTTAAAGAGAAGAAAACATAGCTGATTTTGCATCAAGGATTAATTATGTTGTTGGTTAGAGCTGGAAAACCTATTCTAAATACAAAGGGGGTTAGTGGGCATCTGGGTAGTGATTGTGAAGACTACATTCTGTTGGTTGATCATGCTAAACATTTGAAAATCGAGGAAAGGGCTGTGAAGGAGCTAAATGCAGTGTCGGCTTTGCAGGATTTAGCTAGTGAGAAGCTGGAAGAAGAGGAGAAAGATTCGATCTTTGTTTTTTTGGCTAGTAAATTAGAAGCCTTGGAAGAATCTGTTACCTAAGTAAAATATTAGAACAAGAATTTTCTTAGGGGAGTGCAAAGGTCAAACGAGGAGATCAGAGCTTTGGAGAATAGGGTGGATACCCTTCAAGGTTTGGTGGTGAGTGTTACAGGTAAAAAGAGACAATTGCTCATTTCATCCTCTAAGGAGGAAGATACCTATGTGGGTGGTGTGGATGGAGCTGGGCCAAGCTCTCGTACCAGGTCTAGGAATAAATAGGGTTTTTTTGTGGCCTTTGTGCTAATTGGTGGTTTTTGTTTAGTTGTTTCTGCTGGTTCGGGCTGGGATTTTTGTGGATCAATTTTTCCTCGTTGATCCTACCCTATTTTTTTGTTGTTTTTTTTATAGATATTAAGTATCGTCATGAACTTATTGTAATATCCTTTTTGTAATTGGTCCTTTGGATCCTTTTTCCAAATTATTATCTATAAAAAAAATTTTGCAACAACCACAAGTGCAGTCCGTTAAGTCTCTTAAACAATGAATGTAAGCTTTTTCACTCAGTTTAGATAAGAAGATTTGAAACCTACCTTGGATCAATGGAATTGATCCAAGGATGAGTCCAATTGCAAGGGATAAGTTTGTAACTCTTAAACCCAGATTACAACTTAATCTTAAGAAGTGAGATAGATTGTTGCAAGCAACAACATATCATCCCTACAATAAAAGACCAGAAATGATTTATCCATGGCAAGCATGATTTTTTAGCAACCACGAAGCATACATTTTCCCTGAAAATCATATGTTAATGCTTACAATGCAAAAGAAGAATATAAAAGTTTGACAAGGTGTTACATTAAAATGGTGATCCATATTATTTGCATTATTTTAATTTTCCTTGAAATTGGGAATCTCGGTTGAGTTTATAACCAAACTACCTCGTGCTCAACATGTATTAAATGTTGGTAGCTGCAATAGAGAATTTCATTGGTTTTTGTAAAGTTTCATTTGTACTTGTAGTTGTAATTCTCTTTCAATCAAGTCTCCTTAAAAATCTGAACGTAAACGATTACTCTTTCAATTTGAACTTTAACTAATTATCCTTGATCCACTCCAATTCACTTTGATCGTTCTACAGATTCCTTTGCATTCTTTGATATTTTCCTTCATATCGTGGCTTTTTATTTTCTCCTTCAGCTTTTTTCCTTCTTTATGCATCTTTTTATTTATCTGCGACATTTGTCTACATTGTGAGGCTTTTTCAAATTCTCATTGCTTCCTCCTTGTTTTCTACCTTTTGTTAGAATTTGAGGATTCTAATAAATATGTATTTAATCAACTTACATATTTTATAATGTTACAATAAATATTTAAATAAACATTACATCATAACATAAATAAATAAATAAATACTTGCAGGAAATAAATAACACAGGTGACACATTTTTTATAGTGGAAAACCCCAATAGGGTAAAAACCACTTTGAAAAATAACCTTTTACTTCAGAGAACTTATTTTACATCTAGTAAGATCACATCCTCCTTAAAACCTTATTTACCAATGGTAAAACCAAATCACTTAATTTTCACACCTTTGATATATTTCCCAGATATATCAAATAAGGACCTAAAGTCCTTTTTATATAAGGTGATTAGGTATGTCTCCCGACCCACCTTTTTAAACTAAAATGGTTGACACATATACCTAGGTGAGTGTATTTAATAAATATAAACATAAATGATTTATTAAATACTTACCTAATGTATATTACCTAGGTTTGAATATATAATAATAGAAAATTATTTCATATTATTAAATATTTAACCTATACAATAGTGATGGACCCATATTAATTAAGGGTTGGCCAGACCACTTTATCATTATGTTCCAACACCTTCCACTAATTTTCTCCTTTTCTAGTTCTTCATGGATTTCCTTCTATCTGCAGAAATATTCTATACTTAGCATCTTTTTTGTTTATCAACAGTTTTGCATCTTTTCCGCTTTATACACGACATTCTCCAAATCTTCATATCTACGGCTTTATCTTATGAACTCATTCACTTTACGGCACTCTCCTACCTTTGGAAGCTTCTTATGGAGCTTTCCTTTAGTATTGGGTCCCTTCCTTGAGCTTCTTTAATCCATGGATCTCTATGTACTTGGCAGCTTACACCTTATAACCGCAGTTTCCTCAAATATTGTCTAAGTCCTTTTGGACTTATCCTTGATCATCTCAAATCTTTTGTGAGCTAACACTACCAATCAAGCTTCATATTCTTCACATGCTCACTTTACCAATTGACTCTTTTTTTCCATCAATCAACTTGATATCAATTCATCAATCTTGACATGAATGAAACATATATAACAACTGACAAATATTCAACAACTCTACCCCTTTTTCATTGATTTCAACAGTCCAACCTATAAACACTTGTATAACCTTATAACCTTTTCATGGAAAAAAGATTGCATACCTGAATCCTCCTTTCTCCTTTTCTTCTATTTCTACGGACTCCTTTCTCCTGTTCTTATATATTCGTAGACTAGTTTCTATTTTATTTATATCTCCCTCTTTTACAACAATGACAAAGGTCCATTTATGCCACATATAACTAAGTGTACTTGTAAGCTGGTTTCTTCATGTCCTTACCTCAAGAGGCTCCCCCTAGGCTTATGTTTCTTATCAATCTATTTTTATGTTTCTACAGTAATGTTCCCCCTAAGATGATGCATGCTTTGATAAATTTGAGCTAATAGATTAGCTATTCCTCACTTTGGAATTTTTTTTAGGAGCTAAAGTTTACTGATAATGCTCCCTTGTGCTTCTTTTACATCTGCTTAGTTGTTGGTGGGTTCAGAAATGACCCCTAACTCATTCCTTAAGTGATCAAACCTTGTTTTTGGTAGTGTCCTGGTCATTATATCTACAATTTCTTCTTTAGTGCTCACATATTCTAGACTGATCTTCCTGTCATTTACTTTTTCCCTCAAGAAGTGATACCTTATAGATATATGCTTGGTTTTTGAGTGGAACATAGGGTTCTTGGAGACTCTTATTGTTCTCGTGATATCACATAGTAAAGGAATTAGATTTTCATATTTCACCTTGTAATCTTCCAATGTGTGCTTCATCCACAGGAACTTGTGTGCAACACATCACAACAACTGTATACTCTGCTTCACATGTTAAGAGAGCCACTAATGATTTTTTTTTACTTAGCCAAAATACAAAGCAATTTCCAATAAAGAATGCTCCTCCACTTGTTCTCTTTCTATCATCAACACTTCCTACCAAATTTTCATATGTATATGCTTTTATGTTGAATTCATTGCTTTTAGGGTACCATAATCCATACTTAAGTGTTATTATGATAAATATTAAAATAATCTTGGCAACCTTGAGGTTTTTTTCCCTTGGATCTTCTTGAAATATTCCAAAAAGGCCTATTGTCTACATGAATACAAGGTCTTGATGTTGTGAAGTAAAGTAGACTTCCTATCATTGAATCGACAAAGTGTTTTGTCTACCTTAGGTGAATCATCATCTCGGCTCAGCTTGCACCTATTTCCATTTGCTGTACTATTGGTCGACATTGGTTCCATTCTGAACCTTTTCATCATTTCCTTGATATACTTGATTTTTGAGATTGAACATACCTCTTTCTGATTGATTATCTATAGTCCCAGAAAAGAAATACAGATCTCCCAACATTGACATCTCAAATTCTTCTTTCATCAAGCCTGTAAATTCATATGTCATCTTGTAATGATCTCCACTGAAACTGATGTCATCCCCACACTACTATTATAATGAGAATATGTTCTCCTTATATATTTATGTATAGATATTTATCTACAAATCCTTTTTTGAAACCTTTCTCAATGAGATATGAGTCTAATCTATTGTACCAAGATCTAGGATCTTGATTTAATCCATACAAAGCTTTCTTCAACCTACACACATAATCTTTATCTTCGGTCTAGGATATTGCCTCCATTATTGTAACTAGTGTTGTAAATGTCTCATCAATTAAATCCCTTCCATTTGTGCTTATCCTTTGTATACTATTCTGGCCTTGTTGCACATAAATTCTCCTTTCTCATTCATCTTATTCCTGAATACCCACTTGGTTCCAATCACATTCTTGTCTCACGGCATGGGTACTAGTTCCCATGTCTCATTATTTTTGATATGATATAATTATTCATTCATGGGATATACCCAATGTCCATGGGTTCTATGATGGAAAGGAGTGTTATGTCTTCATAACTCTGCTACTCTGTGAGTATCCTTCTTGTTAGGATATCATCATCCTTGTTTCTAATGATCTTATTTGTAAGATGATCCTTCTTGACTTTTTTAGAGGGTTCCTTAGTGTCTGGTATTTCTTCTTCTTTTTATTCTTCACGTGGACTGTCAAAGTCTTCATCATCTTTTTTTTTTCATTTTTTCTAGTATTCTGAGTGATGGATTTTCCATAGTGTTCCTCATCCACTTTCACATTAGTGTTTTCCACTATCTTTTGTGACTACTTGTTATAGCATCTATAGGCCGCACTAACCAATGAGTATCCAAGGAAAATACCTTCATACTCCTTCATGCAAATTTTCCTAAGTTTTCTTCATCCCTTTTGATGTAACAGTTACTTCCAAACACTCTTATGATGCTTCACATTGTATGCCTCTTCTTCCATAGTTCATATGGGGTCTTATCATTTTTACTCTCATGTTGAGCCCTATTCAAAAGATAAACTTGTTATATACTACTTCACTCTAGTACTTATACAGGAGTTTGGATTCATTTAGCATGGTCTTTTCCATCTTTTGCATTGTTTTACTCTTACTTTTAACAACTCCATTTTTTTTGAGGAGTCCATGTGGCTGAGCATTATCTCCTGATTCTATGTTCTTTGTAGAAATCATCAAACTCATTTGACCATAAATTCACGCCTCTGTCTGATCTTAGGAATTTGATTTTCTTATTCTTCTCATTTTCAAATAATTCCTTGAAATTCTTAAATCTATCTATGGCTTCATAATTCTTACTTAAAACATGCTACCCCAAGTCATTCTTATATAATCATCTATAAGCAACATAAAAACATACTTCACCTGATATTCCATCAGTTCTGGTAGGGTCCACACAGGTCTGTATGAATCAATTCCAGCAGTCTTGTTATAGAGTAATCCTTTGAATTGAATGACATCCTTATCTGTTAATCATCCATACACACCTTGCATATTATATCCGTGGGTTTGATAGTCTTAGGAATGTGTCTCACACACCCTTTAACACTCAGTTTAAACCAAATTCTCAAATCTCATATGTCCAAGTATTTTGTGTCATAGCCATTTTATGATCAAATTTACCTGTAAAACATTTATCACTATTATCTCATTCGGCACACATACATGTTTTTCTTTATCCTCTTGGTATTTGCAACTCTATTTATAATATTTTCGTTGATAATATTCATATCCTCATTCATTGAATATGACATTGTATCCTCTCTTACACATTTTACTCACACTTAACAGGTTATGTTTAAAGACTTCACACATATAGAACATTTTTTTTAATTAGACTTTCCATTATCCAAATTTAATGTCCCTTTTACAAATATTTTAGCAGAGTTGTCACCAAATCTCACAGCACCTGATAGCATTATTTGACAGATAAATAAATTTACTTTTATCACCTATCATGTGACTAGAGAAACCATTGTCTAAATACCAATTTATCTTCATTTTGTACATGGAATGCGGTTTGTACTACTGAGAAAAATTATTTTCTCTTATTCACATATATCTACTTTTGTATTCAGGCGGCTCTTATTTCCTACTAGTGGATTATTTATTTTCTTATGATAGGTGTACTGAGTAGCATTAAATTTTGAACTAGTGTAAGATGGGCCAAATTTATTCTATAGCCTCTATAGTTATTTCTACACTTTATGTATTTATGTCCAAAACTGTTTACAAGAGAAAACATACCCATAAAAGGAATGTGTGTACCTCATTTCATAGGTGATCCTAGGAACATAGTTTCTTCTTCTCGCATGTTTATGGAAACCTTTATTTACAGTAGAGGAAGGACCTGGTTGTATCCGCATACTTGTTTTCTTTAGTTTTACTGACGGTTTCTCCTTGCTTTCTCCCATGAATCCAATTCTAAGAATTATCAGTGTATCACGTGGCTACTGAGTATGTCATTTAACAAAATAGAGTCTTTTGAATATTTTCCTACATAATTAGTTTGTTGAATAGTTGGTCCATCTTATATTTTAGATCATTTAATTATGGGTTCAACTTTGAGCACTCATCCTCTTTTGATTTGTAGGACTTAGAGATATTCTCTAGCTGAGTTTCAAGTTCCTTTAGCTCATTAGCCTCCTCTTATTATTTTTGTTCTTGTATTTTACCAAAGATTTGGATTTTCCCTCATAATCCTTTAATTTGCATCTTATTTTATAGTTTTTCCTTTTGCCATAGTTACAGTTCTTCAAGTGCACTTACCTACTTTGCTTCAAGATTTACCTCATCTTCCTTTTCATAAAATCTTCATATTCAACTGATTTCTTCCGTCTAGAGCTACTTTCTTCATCACATCCATAGCCATAACCAAACATTCTTATTGATCTTCATTTTCAGATTTTTCTATGTTTTCTCAACTCCGATTCACTAGATTCTTCTTCAGAATAGAATCTTATTTTGTTCTTGAATAATTTTTTCTTGTTATCTTTCTTTTTATACTCAGTTTCTATTCTATTATGTTTATGACTAAGATCCTCATGTCAGACTGATTATCTTTATTCTTGTTTGGGAATGTGCTAGACAAATGAACTACCTATCCATAAACAAGCATTGAAATGGGAGTTTTCCTTTTTAGTTACCATAACCTATTTCCAATTTTCCTCATGAACAATGCCCTCAATTTTTTCTTCATCCATCTCATCTGTAGATCTTGAATCTTCTTCATCTTCTTGACTGGACTTTATTTCTTTCTTACCTTGAATGCCACATCTTTCTTAGTGGTCTTTGTTCCAAAAATCTCATCTCATATGCAACAAGGGTGAACTATAGTTCATCCATTGTGAGAGGCTTCATTTCCTCTACTTCCTCTATGGCGGAAACATTTGCATCATACTTGTTGTTCAGATATCTCAAAACCTTTTTAACAATGATAGATTCTTCTAGCTTTTCTCCCAAGTGTCTGATCATGGTTATAACCTCATCTGTTCTCTGTATATATGGCGCAATGCTCTCATCATCCTTAATTTTTAGATTCTCAAACTGAGCTCTGTAAGTTTGTAACTTTTACAGTTTAACTTTCTCATATCCTTCATAGATGCTTTGCAGTTTTGTCCACATTTCCTTTGTTGTTGTGCATTGCATTACCTTCAGAAATTCTATCTTAGTCAAGCCACAGAAAATAACATTCATAGCTCTTTATTTTCACTCCTATTCTTCCTTATCCGTTGAAGAGATGATCAGTGTGGATGGAGCTATATATCCTATCTCAATACATTACAAGATGTAAAACCCAAATGACATCAAATATGTTTTCATCCTTATTCTTAAGAATACATAATTTGTTTCTATGAACAGAGGTGATCTGGATAGTGACAAACCTCCTTGTGTTTGGTTCTATGTCATGCTTGTGATAAGAGGATCTCCTCAAAGATGTTAAGCTTCTGTAATGAGGACCTTCTCTGATACCAATTTTTGCATATCACATAAACTGAGAGGGGAGGGGGGTGAATCAGTGCAGATTAAAAAATTTACAATCTTGACTGAATTTTATATTCTTTAGCAATCTATATGTATGAGAAACATACAATAAATCAAGTATTCATCAAACACATAAACACTGAACATAGATATTTACCATGGGAAACCCTTACAGGAGAAAAATCCACCAAAACCGTTTCTTATATTACACAAAATAAGGACTCATAAGAATATAACACATATTATCAGATTTTTTTAGTGATATGCCAATCCAAAATGGAGCACCAACCCCTACACCTATGTTGATATTACACATAACAAAGGACTCAAGTGAATATTATGCATCACAATTTAGATTATTTTCTGTAGGAACCCACCTACAATGAAGCTACAACTCCCTGAATGTACTAAGTTACATCTTAGAGTTATTTACATATACATTTTGATCATGTAGTTACATTAATTGATAATTTTTGGTCCGAAAATATATCGCCTGGACAGATCTATGGATAGACGAGCCAACAGTGTGTAGGGCATAGCCCCTCTTTGAGTCAGCAAAGCGAAACTAGTTTATTGCTATTCTACCGGCAGGAATCTATGCAATTCTCACAGATTCCTACCTTCGGGGGTTTTTGGGATCTCATCCCAGTAGGGTGTTTCCGACTTGCAAAAAGAAAGGAACAGGAAGAGGGAATGAAGAAAGAGAAGGTCCGAAGGAAGAAAAGAAATGAATTCCAAAGCAGAAGGTTAGAAGGTTATGTTTTGGGATTGGTAGTAAACAGAGCCAACCTACTGCATAAACAAAAAAACAATATGATGATGAATAAATGACAAAAATTAGATATGAATTTAACCCAGAATAAACACATATAGAATTTAACATAAGGAAAGGTATGATGCATAAACACAGCTATTCAAGCATAAAAGTCTCAATTATGTGTATTATGTTTTCTTCTGTTACAAGAAAGCCAAGTCTTTTTTCGTCACATCGATTTCTCATACTCTAAAATAGTCCATCATACCACAAATACAAGTATTGGAGTATTTATAGAGACTAGAGAAAAGAAAGGCCAAAAGGAGCCAACAACTATTTACCAACGATATTTAAAAAATAATCTAAAAGTCATGTTGACTTTTTACTATTGATGGAGACCTCATCCCATGTGCAACATGGATGTGATGTCATCATTGTATCAAAACATACTCCAGATATTTCCAAAAAGAAGAAGGAGAAGAGAAAGAGAGGAAGAAGAAGAAGAAGAGAAGAAGAAGAAGAAGAAGAAGAAGAGAGAGAAAGACAAACCCCAAGCAGCAGATATTTGTAATCATCATCCGCGGCCGAAAAAGGGGGTGGAATGCTTTTGTTGCTCCTTAGGTGATGAGATATGGAACTGAGAGTGGTATTCATGAACTGTGATTATGGGCCATAGTTGATCCTGGGGGAAGGATCCTTGTGCCTATCACTTATCGCATCACAAGTCTCCCGCTCATCTTGGAGTTCTCTGGGAGTTTGGAATAGTCCTTTTTTTCCGCTCAATGAGGAAACACGCTATGACAGTCCCTATCGGCTTAGGCAAGGTTGTTGTGTGGATAGATTCTATGTCAAATGGACCTCTGGCCCCGTTTCCATGAGAAGTTGATATCTTGAATACTGGCGGTTGTGTTTTCATCGCTTGCTTAACGTGGAAGGAAGGAGTAAGTAACCCCCCTGGCAAACATATTAAGAACACTCACTTACATTTGGTTGCATCGCATCAAGGCTTCTTCCCTGACTGTGTCAATATTTTCAGAATAAATTTCTAGCTGATCCACCCATCGTCCAGAGTGGGACATGATTTTGTTGAGGGCCCTTGGATGGCCGAAGATGCCGAAATTGACCAGATTCTTCAACTGAACAGTCGAACATTTTGGTTGGAAGGTCTAGTGTTACAGTTTGGCATGTTCTAACTCTTCTTGATATGGGCCTTGGCTAAGCGTGGGGAGCTCTTTATTCCCCGTACTGAGTTAAGGTACAAGTCAGAGACTCGGTG